>SJYA01002786.1:1325854-1706312 GCA_006410615.1 Neotragus moschatus
TCTGCAGTGATTTTGGAGCCCAGAAAATTAAGTCTGACACTGTTTCCACTGTTTCCCCATCTATTTCCCATGAAGTGATGGGGCCAGATGCCATGATCTTCGTTTTCTGAATGTTCAGCTTTAAGCTAGCTTTTTCACTCTCCTCTTTCACTTTCATCAAGAGGCTTTTTAGTTCTTCACTTTCTGCCATAAGGGTGGTGTCATCTGCATATCTGAGGTGATTGATATTTCTCCTGGCAATCTTGATTCCAGCTTGTGCTTCTTCCAGCTCAGCGTTTCTCATGATGTACTCTGCATATAAGTTAAATAAGCAGGGTGACAATATATAGCCTTGACGTACTCCTTTATTATTAAATTACATAATAAGACATGTAAAGCTTTTAGCACGTACCATTGTTGTTGTTTAGTTGTGTCCAATTCTTTATGACCCCGTGGAATGTAGCCCACCAGGCTCCTCTGTCAATGGGATTTCCCAGGCAAGAATACTGGAGTGGGTTGCCATTTCCTTCTCCAAGGGATCGTCCCAGCCAAGGATTGAACCTGCATCTCTTGCACTGGCAGGTGGATTCTTTATCACTGATCCACCTGGGAAGCCTGCACCTGCCCTTAGTTATTGTGTATTCCAAGTAACTGTTCGGTGTCATGTTACACTGATGTACTCATCACTTAGCAGAGATTTGTTAGTAAATAAACATATTAGAAATTTTGAATACTTCTTTTTAAGACGTGCTACCCTGTACCCATGCAAGGCAAAATTACAGTTTAGATTTCAAGACATAATCCTTCTACTAAAACTCATTTTGAAAAAGCTGTCATTCTAGGCCTTGCCATTTGTTTGTTTGTTTGTTTGTTTTCATATTATAAGAGGGCAGTAGGGCTGGATTTTCCCTCACTTCATTTGTCAAAGTTGTCCCCTCAAGAGTTTACATAGGTATAATACACGCTTTGACTCAACCCTTTGCATTTGGCAAAAAAATTGTGAGAAACTGAAAAGCTTCATATGCTTCTGTGCTTGTGATTAGAAAAAATGTAGCAGAGCTATTATTTTGATTTACAAAATGTAAGAGATTCTGACTAGAATAGTAAAACTTAGATTTCAGCTGGGTAATTATGTAGGTAAGTGTATTTATCCATTGATGTCAAGATTTAAGAGAAAAAAAGTTTTGGACAATATTTGAAGTTCTACAGATAGCTTTTTAGGCCAGAGGTCATTAATAGTAAGAAAGGTCCTTGTTTCAGAATTCATGTCATTGTGGATGGTACCTTTCTCTATTCTTAAAAACAAATTAAGTATTCTTACTTTGCAAAATCCTGACTTGTATCTCAAGTTATAATAGGCTATATTTAATACATTTACCCTCAAGAAAAGATATTTAAGGATTTACATTAGAAAGGAGACTTTTTGCTGCCTGCCTTTTGTAAGCAGTAAAGCATGTTAAATGTGTTTCTTTATCTTGGCTGTTCCACCAGGTAATATTTCATACCTGACCATCTGTCAGTTTGTTGATTGTAATCAATCCATTCTGTCGTTATCATACTTGCTTATACTATGACTCAGCCACCACTATTCCCCGAAACCTTAGCATTGCTTCGAGGAGATCATGCTGTCTAATCTTAAAGGAAAAACAGGAGAACAAGGCACAGGTTTTGCCACATAGAAATCGATAGCTGCGAACTTCAGAGCCGTTTCATCCTGCCAGATGCCATCTTGATAGCACCACTGCTTTTCCATGTTAGTAGTAGCAGAACATCAGATTAAGATTCCCTCGCAAGAGAGCGATATAAACTGAGAAGTTAATTTTTATTGCCTAAAAGCTATAAAGTCAGTTGGATATATGGAAGCAGTCAGCCACATTCAAGTCAATGTTTTAGAAATTCTTTTGGGTTACCTGTTAAGTTAAATGTTAATTTATTAAATCCATATTTAAAAAAATAGATGTGAAACACTGACCAATGTTTAAATTCATTTGTTAAATCAGAGTTCTGAAGCAGGGATACAGTTTTAAGGGTTATGTAGTTATTAAATGTACTGGTTCCTGAGAAATGCACTGGGATTTTGTAAGGCTGAGTCCTGATTCTTACTCTGACTGTAATTATCTATATATTATTAGGTGTTTATTTCTCAAAGTTGAGTATATCCCAGAACCACCTCAAGGGCTTGGTAAAGTACAGAATGTGGGTTCCATTTTAGATCATGTTTAGTGATCAATGCTAAGAGGACAATAAAACAGGATGAGTTATTGCTGAACTTGTAGATCAGGGTCCCAGATACCACTAAACCAAGATTCATATGCAAGGCTTTTGTTTGGGGAAGTGCTTTCGGTGGAAAATGAAGAAGAGGCCAGGAGAGGCAGGGAGGGTCTCCAGACTGTGATGGAGATCTGACTATGAGTGAGGGAGAAGGGGAAGGAGGAGTGGGAGAAGAGTCCCGTGCTGACAGGCATAGTGAGGAATGATATAAACTGAGAAGTTAATTTTTATTGCCTAAAAGCTATACAGTCAGTGAGGCAAGGCTGTAGGGGTGTCCTGGAGCCAAAGTCACCTGATAGTGAAGTACCCACCTCTCCTAGAGATATGTCAGGCCTTGTGTCCCTCCAGGCCCCCGTTGTTGGCTGGGAGCAGGGAAGCATGCTCTCAAGTTGCAGATCCAAGGTGCATTCTCATGGCCTCACCAGCCAGTAGGCAGTTATTTGAGATGGAGTGACCATAGGGGGCTTCTCCCTGAGACATGTGTGCTGAGACCTGAATGATGCCAAGGAACCTGTGTTGACCTGGGGCTTAAGGAGAAAGCCAGGGTAGCAAGTGTGGAGGCTGAAAGACAAAAAATACCTCTGGACACTTAAAGGGCAGAGCAAGTGAGGAGAACTGAGTGGAAAGTGAGAGTCTGCGGCTAGTTCAGGAATTGCTTGTAGGCCCAAATGGGAAGTTTAAATTTTATTCTAAATAAGATAGGAAGCCTCTCCACGTCTTTAAGCACCAAAATGATGACATCAGAGGAGATAGAGGTGTGTGTCTCTCAAAGGGTAGAGAGAGCAGAAATCAGTTAGGACTTCAGTTAGCATTAATCTAGGCAACCCCAAACTATCTTTTGAATAGTGTTTCCTTATTGAAAATTATACCTTTGAATTACCCCTTTTTTCCCTCCATGTCTTTAAGGATCCTGAAAATAAGTCTGCTGATATCTGGGAAACAATTGCAGGTCCTTGTTTTCTCCTCACCTGTCTTCCATAATGTATTTCAAGCTGTCTTTTTGTCCACCCGAAGTTCCAAAGAATGTTCAAATTACTGTACAATTGCACTCATCTCACATGCTAGCAAAATAATGCTCAAAATCCTCCGAGCCAGGCTTCAGTAGTACGTGAACCATGAACTTGTAGATGTCCAAGCTGGATTTAGAAAAGGCAGAGGAACCAGAGATCAAACTGCCAACATCCATTGGATCATCAATAGAGCAAGAGAGTTCCAGAAAAGCATCTACTTCTGCTTTATTGACTATACCAAAGCCTTTGACTGTGTGGATCACAACAAACTGTGGAAAGTTCTGAAAGAGATGGGAATACCCGATCACCTGACCTGCCTCCTGAGAAATCTATGTGCAGGTCAAGAAGCAACAGTTAGAACTGAATGTGGAACAATAGACTGGTTCTAAATCAGGAAAGGAGTATGTCAAGGCTGTATATTGTCACCCTTCTTGTTTAACTTACATACAGAGGAAATCATACAAAATGCCAGGCTGGAGAAGCACAAGCTGGAATCAGGATTGCTGGGATAAATATCAATAACATCAGATATGCAAATGACACCACCCTTACGGCAGAAAGTGAAAAAGAACTAAAGAGCCTCTTGATGAAAGTGAAAGAGGAAAGTGAAAAAGTTGGCTTAAAACTCAGCAGTTTAGAAACATTCAGAAAACTAAGATTATGGCATCTGGTCTGTCACTTCATGGCAAATAGATGGGGAAACAATGGAAACAGTGATAGACTTTATTTTTAGGGGCTCCAAAATCCCTGCAGATGGTGACTGCAGCCATGAAATTAAAAGACACTTGCTTCTTGGGAGAAAAGCTATGACAACTTAGATGGCATATTAAAAAGCAGAGACATTACTTTTCCAGCAAAGTTCCATCTAGGCAAAGCTCTGGTTTTTCCAGTAGTCATGTATGGATTTGAGAATTGGCCTATAAAGAAAGCTGATTGCTGAAGAATTGATGGTTTTGAACTGGTGTTGGGCAAAACCCTTGAGAGTCCCTTGAAATGCAAGGAGATCCAACCAGTCCATCCTAAAGGAAATCAGTCCTGACTATTCATTGAAAGAACTGATGCTGCAGCTGAAGCTCCAATATTTTGGCTACCTTATGCGAAGAACTGACTTGTTAGGAAAGACCCCGATGCTGTGAAAGATTGAAGGCGGGAAGAAAAAGGGATGACCGAGGATGAGATGGTTGGATGGCATCACCAATTCGACGGACACGAGTTTGAGTCAGCTCTAGGAGTTGGTGATGGACAGGGCAGTGTGGCATGCTGCAGTCCATGACGTCACAAAGAATCGGACATGACTTAGTGACTAAACTGACTGACTTCCAGTTCATCCCAGTGGCTCTCACTTCTCATGTAATCTCTTTCCCTACTCTGTGCTCCTTTGGTTTTTGACACCAGGTGATAACATGTAGCCTCATGTTTTTTTCCCACAAACATTGACCATCACATCCAAACCAGCTGAGATACTGATCCACCCATCTTATTTATCTTTCTGTGTATGGTCTGAAAAATTACCTGCAGTACCACTCCCAAAGGTAAAATTGAAGCAGGGCATTGGTTAATATATGGAGGCAACTTTTAGAAGAAAACAAATGAGTGGAATTTGGCTAAATTTAATTAATATTAAATATTAATCAAATGTTTGATTTGATTGAAATGTGTGTTTTGTTTTGGAGGTGAATGGTGGTGTCTAGACTCCTGTTCCACCCCTGGGGACTTTGGTCTGCTTGTACCTAGTGAAGTTTTTTGACATTAACTGTTCTTTCCTGTGCCTCCTCAGTGTGTTTTGAGCAGCCACAGTGAGTATGGAGTAAATCCTAGCCACAGTGCTTGTAATTTGGAAACATAGCTCTGGGAATGGGGATATCCCCATTTCAGAGGGGTGCCGACTGGGAAAGCGCTGTTCCCTAGAAGGGTGTATGCTCACAGGCTTATAAAATTTCACTCCCACGAGGACTTCTCGCTTTTTTTCAGTTGTGAATTTTTCTGTTCTTTAAGCAGGTGAGGAGCTCTTGCAGACCAGGAGTAGCTGGTGCTTAGGCTTTAAGTAAAGTGCTGATTGCCCTGTCAATCAGAGCACCGACGAACTAGGGACTTCTAAGATTGATTCTTGACACAATAATTAGAAAAGTGTCAGTAACTATTTGAGCACTCTGTAAAGGAATGGGCCCAGGTGAGGTCTCTGCTGTCCACATCCAGAGGTTAAATGTTCAGGAAGACAAAACACAGTGTGTCATGGGAGAAAATTGCCTCCAGTGTGCAGGATAGGATGGCCCTCTAACTCCGGAACAACAGTGCCCAGTTGTCTGGGTGTTTGCAGATGTGTTTCCCTGGCCTTCTTCCAACACTCCTGCTATTTCAATACCTGCTTGAAGTTATTTCTTTCTCTGTCCATTGTTTGCCTTGGAGTGAAATGCAGACAGCTGGCAAGGCAGTTTTCTCCTTGACCTTTTTGTCGGGATGACCCTTTCCCCTCAGTTCAAGAAGGCTGGCCTTTGCATAACCAGAATCCCAAAGCTGGGTTTTGTTATGTTTTCTTTTTCCCAGACAGTCCCAGGTACTTGATCAGGGCAGTGTTTCAAAACTGTCTCAAGTCTAGGCGGACATGAACATGTACTGAGAGGACGAGAAAAGAGTGGCCTCATGGACCAAACTAATTGCCTCAAAAAGTAAAAAAAAAAAAAAAAAAAGTTTATGTTTTCTCCTTTTATAGGAAAATACAGCTTAGGGAACTTAAGCATTTATAACAAAATACATGGAGATAAAGAAAAATTCCTCCTGTTTTTTTATCCTTTGTCATAGTTTCCTTTTTAAAAAAATAAATTTTGGAAAGAAAGTAATTCACTGTGTACATCTTCATGTTTATACAGATATTTTTAACACTTCCCAGATTCCAGAGTTTATTTGAACAGATCTGAGAAATGCTGACGTCAGCCATCATTACCCTATCTTCCTTTAATAATCACTGCAGCAGTAGTGATAACAATGAAGACTTAATATTGCTTGGAGTACTTTGTGTTTGAGGCAAAATGCAAAATGCTTTCTATGTGTTGAAATATCTCTGTTTTAAAAATCAGAAAAATTTCAGTGGTGTTTAGCTGCTTTGTTAAGTAGACAATTTAAGAAGGAAGGGGCATTGTCATTTCTTCATCTCTTTACTGAAAGTAGTAAAAAGCAGAAGCCACAGCAGCATGCCCTCTAGTTCACCTCTTAAGGACTGGCTTTTTGTCACTGCTCACAAACCTGAGTTGCTCCTCATTTTCTGCAGACAGAATTCTAAACTCTTGAGACAGATTCAGAAGCAGAGACCCTTACCTTCCATTGCTAGCAGACTCTACCATCTCTTCTAAGTACCCTTGTCTAAGAAGGTCCTCCCTACTTTTCCTGCTTCAGTTAGCACTACTGCCTTGCAAATCTTCCCATGTTGAGTGAACTGGAGGGCATTTAACATATCATTGGACCTCAACTAGAGGTCATATTCCTCCCCAGCCCTCCCTGGCCCATGGCACACTTGGCAACATCTGGAGTCATTGTCCCAATGATTTGGGGTAGTTGTGCTACTGGCATCTGGTGAGAAGAGGCCAGGGGTGCCTCTAAACATCCTGCAATAGTCCTACACAGATTTATACAGCCCAAAGTGACAACAGTAATCAGGTTGAGAAAATTTGTACTAGATGTAAGGTCCTCTCATTTGATTTATCACCATGTTCTCAGTGTTTGATGCAGAGTATGTGATTAAAGACATCTTGAAATTAATATACATACTCCTTCCTTCTGAGAACACCAACTTCCTTTATACTTCTGTTATATAGAAATCTAATTACATTTTATGTTTTTACTTGCCAGAATACCAGAGTCACTTAAACATATAATCTACACTTAAGATTTCAAGCAGACTTATGGAGTTGGCCAAAGAAAATGAGAGTGAATTGGCTTCAGTGCATTGTGAATGTTCAAACCCTGAGTTTTATTTGGGGTGTTAAATTCGTGTACACCATGGTAATTTGTTAATAGTCATATTTCAGTTTTCTCTATCTTGCTTCTTGAAAGAGAAACATATAAATGCATTTTCTTAAGAGCACAGTAAAAGAAAGGGCGATCTCTCTGTTACGGAAATTTCCAGGCATGCACATACATGGCATGTCTTATAGAAGGAAGGTTAAGACTCATGAATGTCCTGGGTCACTGAATATACAGGAACCTTGGGCAGAGTGGACTTGAGTCCTGGCCCCTTGGCTTAGAAACTTGAGGCAAATTACTTAATCTGTCTCTCTCCATGTTTCCTTCCCCATCTATAAATCTTGATCAGAAAACTCCCAGGGAATGCACACCAAAATGTTCACGTTGGTAGTAGTATCTTTGATTGGTGCTTTGTGGGAGTAAGTTTTACTTCTTTTCGACATTGTACTGATTTTTCCTTCTCAGTGAACATGTATTGTTTTGACAATCAAATTGGAGTTACAGTTAATACATAGTCAGGATGAGAAACCAGATTTCCTAACTCCATTTCTGAGCCCATTAGGAGTCAGTGAGTAAAAAAAATAATTTTTTACAAATAAAATTCTACCATTAGTTTGAAATTATCTTGAGAGTCCCTTGGACTGCAAAGAGATCCAACCAATCCATTCTGAAGGAGATCAGCCCTGGGATTTCTTTGGAAGGAATGATGCTAAAGCTGAAACTCCAGTACTTTGGCCACCTCATGCGAAGAGTTGTCTCATTGGAAAAGACTTTGATGCTGGGAGGGATTGGGGGCAGGAGGAGAAGAGGATGACTGAGGATGAGATGGCTGGATGGCATCACTGACTTGATGGATGTAAATCTGAGTGGACTCCAGGAGTTGGTGATGGACAGGGAGGCTTGGCTTGCTGCGATTCATGAGGTCACAAAGAGTTGGACGTGACTGAACTGAACTGAACTGATAGTAAATTATAATTGTAGTAAGTCAAAGTACTCTTAATTATTTGAACCTTAGTTTTATCAACTATAAAATGAGAGTATTAACGACCTTATCAAGATAATGAATAGCACCAGTATGACCAGGAGGGCATTATAGCTCTGTCTCTTCCGAATAATGTATAACCTTAGAAGAGTCACTTCCCAACTCTGAAGTCAGTGTCTTCTCTGTAAAATGGAGTTATTCAAATCCTTGCAAAGTTATTACGAAAATTGATTAAAATAAGGTATTGCATCAGTTAACATAAAACATGATGTTCAACAATTTGTATATACTGTACTACTTTCTGATATTAGAAATAATTATTAATATTATTTTCATTTTTATTGTTACTATAATGTATTATGTGAACTAAATTATAACTTTTACTTGGAAATTTTTTTAAGATTTATCATTAGCACTCATTATTTTTAGCTATATGTCTGTCATTGGAAATTATAAGACCCCAATCAGGAATAATTTACTCTCAAGACATTTATTGGTATAAGGCAGAGACTCTTTGTTCTGGGATATCGTTTCAGTTCATTAATTCTTCTTTAGTAGCAGCAGCTCAACAGAATGTCAGTCAATTCTGTGAATGTTTTTTAGCCTCTCTTTCAGCTAGGTAGAATTATGTGACTGCTTTCTGGACATTGAAATATAAACCAAAATGTAGTGTGGGACTTCTGTCAAGGCTGTTTTTAATAAGCTGAAGCAGTTGGAAAAGAAGCCCTTTTGCTTTTTCCCTGTTCTTCCCTGCTGCTTGGAATGACTTGGTTATGGCTGGAGCTCTAGCAGTACTCTTGGACTGATAAATAAACTTAGTATGGTAGTTCTACATGGTGACAGTGGAAGATCAAGGGGGTCTGAGTGTCTGATGGACTTCCTCGATAGCTCAGTTGGTAAAGAATCCGCCTGCAATGCAGGAGACCTTGGTTCAATTCCTGGGTCAGGAAGATCTACTGGAAAAGGGATAGGCTACCCACTCCAGTATTCTTGAGCTTCCCTTTGTGGCTCAGCTAGTAAAGAATCCGCCTGCAATGTGGGAGACCTGGGTTTGATCCCTGGGTTGGGAAGATCCCCTGGAGAAGGGAAAGGCTACCCACTCCAGTATTCTGGCCTATAGAATTCCATGGAAGGTATAGTCCATGGGGTCGCAAAGAGTTGGACACGACTGAGTGACTTTCACTCACTCACTCAGGTCTCTGATTGACTTTAGGTAGTGTCAAACCAGTCCTGGCCTACCCACCACCAGTCTTCTTTCATATAAAAGAATAAATACTTACATGTTTTAAGTTCATGTATTTCTTTGTTCTTGACTGATCCAGTTTTGCTGCTGAGCTCTTTGGCAGAGTTCCTCTTATTTATCATGGAATATTTCCAGTGTTTTTGATCTTCCCTGGTAAATTTCTCTTCCAGTATAAAGCAGTTACATAAATTAACTCCAGTTTAAACTGGACCTTTGAGCAAATCAACAAACAAAAACTCCCATAGGAAGTGCAAAGACAAATGTATGCTGTTCCTTGACATGCATTTTAGGCTTATTTGGAAGATGAAATAGTTTTTAGAGAAAGCAGTGCTTGGCTTGAAAATCTGCTGCCTGCATTCTGTCTGTATGTGGTGTCCCAGTCCAGTTGTTCATCTGGTAGTTGATGCTACCTCAGTGCCATGGAAATGCGTGGCATGTGATCTGGTGTTCTAGAGGTGGTACCAGTATTTCTGTAAAGCTGTTAGAATGTTTTCCTTCAGAGAGACGGTTGTAGCATGAATCTGATGAGTTCTTTGTATACATTGACTAGAGAAAGGCGATGGAGAATACGTTTTTATTCTAGAAAACAAAGAACATTTAGTGTTTGTTCTCTTAAATATACTTTGTCAAGCAGGGCATGCTAGTTTAAATAGTAGAAGAAGAGAAAGCTGTCCAAATGTGGTAAGTAATTCATATTAAAACACACACGCACACACCACAGCTGCCCTTTGAATGGTTCACTGGCCACCAAGATCAGGTGCCTGCTGAATTAAGAGCATTTGGATAATTGACCTTCCATGTGAATAAATTAGAATAGATTAGAGTTGATTGACCACATAACAATTTAAGTCATAAAAAAGTCTCTTTCTCCTTCTCAGCTACTTTGTTGTGTTGAATCTCAGAGGTGATTAACTGTGTGGTTTTTTTTGTTGTTGTTGGAAGACTTTCCTAATCACAAATTAGCAAACTAGAAAGGAATGGTAATACGTCAATGTGCCATTTCTATTTTAATTAAAGGCCACAAAGGACTATATGACAGACCAAGTTGTTTAAAGACACTCTAGAAGGGCAGCGTGGTTAGGGTGTTTTCATTTGCATTCAACCTTCCCTTCCAGCCTGGTGGGGTTGCTACTATGATTCCGATCACTGGGGCAATTAAGCTCTGATGTTTTGGGGGTTCTTTTTACCCTTGTGACCTTTGCTCAATCTAGGCCACATGTTTGTGCATGGGATGTGCTTTGATGAAGGCCATGCTATATAAACAACAAATAATTATTACTTTTTTTTTTTTTTGGAAAACTCAGTTTTATTTACAGATAAGTCCATTGGTTACATGCTGTTATTTTTGCATTTTACAGATAAGAAAACTGAGGCTTAACTTCCTCAAGAAATTATTACTTTAAACAGTCATGAAATTATAGAGCTGACAAGGAGCTTAGACAGCCATGGGTTCACTTGCTTTTCTTTATAGATGAGAGGTGACACAGGCCAGTAAGAGGAGATGTTCGGTCCTCAGATCAGGAAGAAAGGTACTGGATGTAGCATAATGTAAAGAATCATTCTTATACACAAAGCCTTAGCCCTAGCTCCTGCATATACTGGTGTGTGGTTGTATTCAAATTGGATAAACCTTCCTATAGAAAGAGGATATTTTTAGTACCTAATTTTAGGGTTTTTGTGAGATTGAAATGAGACAGATGTCTATGTAGTACTGTTTTGGTTGTTAACTGCTGTGTAGCAGACCATTCCAAAATTTAGTGGCTTAAAACATTAATCATTTTGTTTCCTCATAATTCAGCACTCTGGGTTGGGATCAGGTGGCCACTTCTACTCTTCTCGCTGTTCACTCTCTTGGCTGCATTCAGCTTGCAGGTTGGCTGGTGTTGGGGCTCAGCTGTGATGCGAGGGCCATTGGGCTCTTTGCTCATCCCCACATTGTTTGAGACCTCTACTTCTCCACATGATCTCTCCACACGGTCCCTTCTTATGGCCTTCCCAGCAGAGTAACCATATTTATTGCATGGCACCTCAGAGTCTCTACCTGAGACTGCCACGCCTTTTTCAGACACAGGCCTAGAACTAGTGGAGCACCTTTTTTTGGTCACATTTCTAGCAGTTAAGGCAAGTCACAGGCTTAGCCAAGATTCATGAGGAAAGCATTATAGGAGATCATATATTAATTAGCATTGACATGGCTCAGAGTAGGACACCAGTACAGCAGATCGTGACAAGGACCCACCTCTAAGCCTGGTGCATGCCAAAGACACAATAAATGTTAGCTGCTCTCTTTTGATGTAGTACTGAGAGTTGTCTTTATTGTTTGTTGTTACTGTTGTAAGTAGCCATAGGTGGAAAACAGTTCAAGTAGAAGTTTTGAAAGATAAAAAAATCTTATTTCTGACATCTTTTAGTATCCAGAGTTTTCCTGGGATTCTACTGTGAAACTACAGATGGAAACATACTATTTGCAATAGGCATAGAATAAATTTCCTAACTCAATAATTCTCCAATAAATTCCTCAGTTCTCTAATTCAAGCAGATGAGAGTTGTGGCCAGAGAGTCTGCATTTCTTATCAATGTGACACTGAGAATTACACAATTAAAGTTGTTCAAGTTAGAAAGTTAATTTCTGTAATTTCTCCTCATCCGGAAAGTATTTTATAGTTCATATATATATATATCTCACTTTAGAGCATTACATATTTTGGAGCAGCAGGAAATTTAAAATCTTCCCTTTTCCTCCAGTGTGATCCTTCACCTTTCTTCAGATCACTTTCCTGCTGTTGACGTAGAGAGCCATACTTGGAGAAGCGAGGCTCTCATCTGAGACTCAGAGATCCTGGCCTTTGCTCTTATTGTTGTTCAGTCTCTAAGTCATGTGCAGCTCTTTGCAACTCCATAGACCTCAGCATGCCAGGCTTCCCTGTCCTTCACCATCTTCTGGAATTTGCTCTAACTTAAGTCCATTGATTCCATCCAACCATCTTATCCTCTGTTGCTCCTTTTTCTTCCTGCTCTCAATCTTTCCCCTTTCTTTTCCAATGAGTTGGCTCTTTGTATCAGGTGACCAAAATATTGGAGCTTTAGCATCAGTCCTTCCAGTGAATATTCAGGAGAAGGGAATAGCAAACCACTTTAGTATTCTTGCCTCAAGAAACCCTTGAATAGTATAAAAAGGCCTTTATTATTAGCAGCATTTAAAAATGAATATCTTTAAGGAGGCTCCATTTTTCATTAAGAGCAAGTTATTGTTTTGTTTTGTAGAGGCTATTTGGGGAATATTTGGAGTTGATGAGCCTTCTGTGTCTAATGTTTATACTACATTATTATATAACTGCTTGAATGCTTTCTTTTTTGCAAAGCTCTTTGTCTTAACTTTAAAATTATTCATACACAATTTAAAATTATTAAAGCTTGCATATGGGTATAAAGAACAGAAAATAAATTGATAAACTGGAGTCATACATGTTAGTATTAATATTTTGGTGTGTATTATCCCAGACTTTTCATTTTAATATTCCTTCCCTCCTCTAACACTTGTTCCTATCTGGCAAATATGTGAATTTGCTTTTAAATATTCACAATTGAAAGTTTTCAAGAAACTTTCAAGTTTAGTCATTTTGCTTGAGAGAAATAATCTATTTTTGCTAGTACGTTTTAAATTTCACATTATTTATAATTTCTCCTTAGAAGCTTGAAATTAAGTTTTCTTTCCTTACTGATTTTGATTCTTTGCTGTCTGGCTTACATTGATTTCACCTCTCTGTGTTTCTAGTGAAGCCTGAGATTATTACCCTCTAGTTGAGGTGAGTGTGTTTTTCCCTGTGCCTTCACCTACTGTAGTTAACATAACAGCTCTCTGTTCCTGTTATCAGCTACACCTTTGTCTGCTGTCTGCATTAAATCCAGTGTTCCAGAAAACCTTTGAATGAGGGTTTATACTGGGACTGAGCAAACATCTTGTTCAGTAACATTGGAGGAGCACTGGTTTCCTCCATAGAGGAACCTATTTTCCTTTGGTTTCTCTGTTATTCCCTCTATAAGACCTGCCTGTATTATGACCTTTGCATGCAATGGGCCATATATTTTTCACTCAATTAATTTTTATTTTGATGGGTAATAAGGGTGATGAATCCTGTGTAGTTTTATTTAAGATATTCATGTATTAGGGTGGGGAGTGATATAATGGCCAGATGATACGAGATGTCCTACACTGTGCTTTGGTTTATATTTCACTACCCAGAAAATATTGACTTAATTTTTAGTTGAAGAGGAGGGTGAAAAATATCATAAAATTGGTATTCTTTTGAGATTCTGCAGCTAAGGAAAAAGTAAACAATCAGTGCTGGTACCCCAGTACCCCTGCCTTATACCAGTTAGTGTCTTGACAGTGAATGATCACTGATGGAGGTCTTATTACTTCTAGTGGCTTGATGGCAGGCCTAAACAGTACCCCTTACACCAGATATCCCTAGGACAGAGTGAGAATGCCATGTGAGGACTGGGGACATTGTGCTGTTCTCCTTGGGATTGGAACACAAAGTAAAAGGACAGAAATGGAAAGACTCACCCTTTCTGGTGCTCATATTTGAAAACCTTCAGTCTTCATGTTTTCACGCCACATTTCCTAATAAGATCTCTACATTATTAAGTGTTTTCCTCCACACTATACTTGGAGCACATAATAGTGTTTTTTTATTAGAGTGATAATGCTAACATTAAGAATTATAAACAGAAGTTGTTTAAGTTAGAAAATTAATTTATTCATACTGTATCAAAAGTATTTTACATTTCCAATTTGTATCACTCTAAAGCATTCCATGCAGGAAGAAATTAAATATTCTTTATTTTCCTTCAGTTAGATCTAGAAAACAGTCTCCCGTTTTAGTCAGGGGTTTTAAAATGAATTGGTTAAGCAGTCATAAAAGATGCTTGTAGTGGTTTATGCCATGGATCCCAAGTGTATGTCAAGTGCAAAATTATTCCTAACCCACATGACCTCTTCTTACTGAAAGGATGGGACGCATGAGCCAGAGGTCTCCATAATGTCCTTTTAACCATAATTCATAGAGCTTAGTTTCAAGTTACAGATTTAAAAATACTTGATATAAGTCAGAGACAAATGGAATAAAATATATAAAAGATAGAAAATTTGAAATGAGTGAATCTTAAGAACTGACCATAGGTCCTAAGAACCACATACAATGTATGAACTTTAGTAGATCCTGTTTGTGTATCTGTGTCTATAACATATTTTTGGGATGATTAGGAAAATTTCACTTTGGACTACATATTAGATAAAATAATAGAGAATTATTATAAGTTATAATAATACAATGATTGGATGGTAGAATGTCCTTACGTTAGGAAATGCATCCCAAGGTATTTGGGGCAGAGTCATTAAGAAGGTAAGTTACTTTGAATGGTTCAGCATAATCTTTACATGGAGGCACAGATAAAGCAAATATGGCAAAATATTAAAAACTATTAAATGTAGATAGAGGACATAACAGTGTTATATGCAATTATTTCAGCTTGTCTATATTTTTCTAGATATTTAACGTTTTTTGCCCTTCAAAAGGTGAAAAAGTATTGCTTAGTAAACACCAGTACAAGCACAACCTGTTGCTCATGGTATTCTCCAGTTCCCAAGCTGGTGTTTGATTATCATTTATTAAACATCTGCTACACCTTCCAGGTACTCTTCCAAATGCTAGAGATAAAAATTAGTAAGAAATTGTCTTTTTGCTTCAAGAGCTAATAATTTCGTAAGCTTCTTTTGCTTCTTTTATTTACTAATAGTTCTAAGCCAAATTTCTATAAAATCTTGAGAATTAAATGTTTAATCTGCTTACACCTAAGAATTTTTTTAAGCAGTGTATAGTAATCTAAGGTTGTTGCCAGTCAGACCTGTAACATCAAAATTTTTGGATAAGTTTTGTGTAATAACAATAGGCAGTAATGAATATTTTTAAGGTGTTTGAACATAAAAATGTGCCATTGATAACCTTAAGGGGTTGCACAAGTACATGGTGACTTTCTGGACAAATTTGGACGCATTTCTAACATTTGCAGGCTTCTCTGCCTGCAATGCAGGAGACCCAGATTCAATCCCTGGGTCAGGAAGATCCCTTGGAGAAGGGAATGGCAACCCACTCCAGTATTCTTGCCTGGAGAATCCCATGGACAGAGGAGCTGGCTGACTATAAAGGGGTCACAAAGAGTCTGACGTGACTGAATGACTTTAACACTGTTTCACTTGTATATATTTGCTATCAGAGTTATGTTTTAACAGGATAATGTCATTGGTAACCAGTGTGCATGTGACCACTGTTTCCAAGAGGCAGAGCCTTCTTAAAAGCCATGGGCTGATATGGATCATCCATCAGAGAATATTAAGAGTTTCCAACTATCTGGAAATAGCTGTGTTGAAACATATTTTTTCCTACTTTCTAATTGTTATCCAGGTAACCAGAAAGGAAAAAATAAAAACAAAATCCACTGTCACTGTAAATATTTTCTTTGCATTATTCCTTTGAAGAAGAAAATGTTCACATAACTCATATAAATGTTCACATAATAATTTGAAATCCATTGTTGCAGTACTTGCACATCAACTTCAAGGTAAAGAAAGAGAGATATATTGAGAATGAAGGGCAATGCAGAAAAAAATAAATGAAGGATTTCAGGATTATACTTATTTTAAGGAATTTAAAGGCAGGTCTACAGTGGACCTTCATCTGTGGTTCCTTTTGAAAAGGAAATAATATTAGAGGCTTCCTTTAAAGGACATTAGATCTTGCAGTTGGAAATGTAGCTGACTTGGCAAGAAGATTCTTACACGTATCCACCAGAACCGCAAAATTTAAATAGCATTTGTGACTTGTAAACAACGCTACTAATTGACCTATAATTTTAGAATATATATCTGAATAGAGTTTCAGCTGCTGAATGACAGTCAGATGAGTTTATTAGATATCTCTGAGATGTAGGAAGGTCTTGGATTGGATTTAATAGCCTCTATAAATATTTGAATGGAAGGATGGAAGAAAAGAAAACAGGGAGGAGGGAAGGGGAGTGGGAGGGCAAGCAGGCCAAGATAGATGTGGAATTATCATAGTTAACATGATAAGGAACTTGTGATAAATAATTTAGAAACTTACTGAAAGTAACCTCTTTTCTCTGTGTAAGAAAGAGTTAGATAAACTAATAGAAGGAAAAATAGTTTAATTTGTTAAGTGAATTGTTCAAGAGAACATTGCCAGTGTGTTAAGTAACACAGAAGCACTCATTTAAATAGAATCAGTGCACTAATTGCAAGTCTGTCTCAGTTTTGTAAAAGCAGAGCCAAAAGCTTAGAAAAAATTACAATAGTTATAATTCATGGCTGCACGTGGAAAAAAAATGGTAATACCAGATCACCTGACCTGCTTCTTGAGAAGTCTGTATGCAGGTCAGGAACCCTTAGAACTGGACGGGGAACAACAGACTGGTTCCAAATAGGAAAAGGAGTATGTCAAGGCTGTATATTGTCACCCTGCTTATTTATCTTCTATGCACAGCACATCATGAGAAACTGGGCTGGATGAAGCACAAGCTGGACTCCAGATTGCTGGGAGAAATATCAGTAACCTCAGATATGCAGACAACACCACCCTTATGGCAGAAAGTGAAGAAGAACTAAAGAGCCTCATGGTGAAAGTGAAAGAGAAGAGTTAAAAAGTTGGCTTAAAGCTCAGCATTCATAAAACTAAGATCATGGCATCTTGTCCCATCACTTCATGGCAAATAAATGGAGAAACAGTAGAAACGGTGGCTGACTTTATTTTTTTGGGCCTCCAAAGTCACTGCAGATGGTGATTGTAGCCATGGAATTAAAAGACTCTTACTCCTTGGAAGGAAAGTTATGACCAACCTAGACATATAAAAAAGCAGAGACACTCCTTTGCCAACAACGGTCTGTCTAGTCAAGGCTATGGTTTTTCCAATACAAGGCTACTTGTTCTTCAGTCGCTCACGACTGAGCGACTGAACTGAACTGAACTGAACGTGGGATATACTTGAAACTCATAAAATTTTAAAATATTATGCTAATTTGTACTGTTGGTTGTTGTTCAGTTCCTCAGTCGTGTCCGGCTCATTGTGACCCCTTGGACTGCAGAACGCCAGGCTTCCCTGTCTATCACCAACTCCTGGAGCTTGTTCAAACTCATGTCCATTGAGTGATGCCATCCAGCCATCTCATCCTCTGTCATCCCCTTCTCTTCCTACCTTCAGTCTTTCCCCGCATCAGGGCCTTTTCTAATGAGAGGGCTCTTCACATCAGGTGGCCAAAGTATTGGAGTTTCAGCTTTAGCATCAGTCCTTCTAATGAATATTCACAATTGATTTCCTTTAGGATTGACTGGTTTGATCTCCTTATAGTCCAAGGGACTCTGAAGAGTCTTCTACAACACCACAGCTCAAAAGTATCTATTCTTCCACTTTCAATCTTGTTTATGGTCCAACTCTTAACCTCTATGTGTGACTACTGGCAAACCATAGCTTTGACTATACTGACTTTTGTCAGCAAAGTGATATCTCTACTTTTTAATGTGCTGTCTGTGTTTGTCATAACTATCCTTCCAAGCAGCAAACCTCTTTTAATTTTGTGGCTGCAGTCACCATCTGCAGTAATTTTGGAGCCCAGGAAAATAAAGTCTGCCACTGTTTCCATTGTTTCCCCACCTATTTGCCATGAAGTGAAGAGACTGAATGCCATGATCTTAGTTTTCTGAATGTTGAGTTTTAAGCCTACTTTTCCACTCTCCTGTTTCAGTTTTATCAAGAAGTTCTTTAGTTCCTCTTTGCTTTCTGCCATAAGGGTGGTGTCATCTGAGGTTATTGATATTTCTGCCGGTTAGTGTGTATTTTGTTCATTCCCCAAGTTCATATAAAAGGGTGGGTATTTCCTATAGGCACCCATGAAGTGGGAAAAGGAATTATAGGAATTCCTGAATTTAGTTGTATTAAAAGCACTAGGGAGGTTTTTTCCCACTTGTTTTTCTTTATGGAGAAGAGGAATTTGCAGAGATTATTTTTTGATTGCTCTGGAGTGAGGCTAGGCAAAGCATTTTTGCAAGTTCCCAGCTGACTCTATAGGATTGAGAATAACTAGGTTAGACCAGGAGGCAGTTTTCCTGGCTTTTAGACTAGATACTGACTTTTTTTTTTTCTGTGACCTTGAACAACTGATGTAGTTGTTGTTTTAACTCCTTCTTTGCACTTTTTTCCTTTTAAAAAAGTTGAAGTATGATTGGCTTAAAATATGGTGTTAGTTTTAGATGTATAGCAAAGTGATTCAGTTATATAGCAAATAGATTTAGTTATATAATTCCTTTTCAGATTCTTTTCCCTTTTTCCCCCTCAGATTCTTTTCCTCTATAGATTATTGTAAGATATAGTTTCCTGTGCTACACCGTAGGTCCTTGTTGTTTACCTATTTTATATCAGAGTATATCAGTGTATATCAGAGAAGGCAATGGCATCCCACTCCAGTACTTTTGCCTGGAAAATCCCATGGATGGAGGAGCCTGGTAGGCTGCAGTCCATGGGGTCGCTAGAGTCAGACACGACTGAGCGACTTCACTTTCACTTTTCACTTGCATGCATTGGAGAAGGAAATGGCAACCCACTCCAGTGTTCTTGCCTAGAGAATCCCAGGGACGGGGGAGCCTGGTGGGCTCCCGTCTATGGGGTCACACAGAGTTGGACACGACTGAAGTGATTTAGCAGCAGCAGCAGCAGCAGCAGCAGTGTGTATATGTTAATCCCAAGCTCATATTTTATCCCTCTCCTACCCCTTTCCTTTTGATAACCTTAAGTTTGTTTTCTCTATATGTGAATCTGCTTCCATTTTGTAATAAGTTCATTTGTATAATTTTTTTTTTAGATTCTGCATATAAACAATATCATATGATATTTCTCTTCCTCTGTCTGGCTTATTTTAAAAATCCTCAGTAGTGTTGGAATACATGAGTAGTGTTAGATATTTAGGAATTTTGTGGACAAGTTGTTAAACTGTTGGTAAGTTGAAATTGGCTATGGTTAGATTATTTATACCATGAAGTTTATACCCCATCACGTAGCCAGTTTGCCAGTTATTCACAGACTCTATTCTGTCATTAAATTCCTTTCAAAATTTAAGGCTCTGTTAGTTAGAAAGCAACCTTATATCATAGAGATTCTGAGAGATTTAACTATGATTTTAAATTAACTCTATGATATTATAGGTGCAGAAACATTTTCCATTCTCTACGAGGTTCTTTGGTTAATCTAATAAATAAATTGACAACAAGAGCAAACCTAATTTCATATGCACAAGATCCCAATAAAATATAAGAACTTCCTGCATGTCAGGCAATAGAGGCTTATATCCTGAGCTAAGGGATGGGATAGGAGCCTAGAGCTTCAAAAGGAAGGAGGATAATTCACAGGATGATAAGAGGAGGTGTTTTTCCTGCCACACAGATAGGTCATTCATATAAGTCATTTTTTGTAGTAATAGCTCCCCTTTCTTGGCCAGATCACCTGTATAAATTCTTTTAGGTAGTTAGGGGAGAAGTAAAAGTTGTTCCTGAATCTGCTTAATTGCCTTCAGCTCAGAATGACAAAATGGCACATTTTGAGGTGGTTTATTCTGCTTCTCTTCAGTATAATTACCCCCAGAAATTAAAAAAAAAATCTAAGGAAGAGGATAGAATTTTGTATCTATTAAAATAGTTATTTTAATAGAATACCCTTTTGTTGATGATTGTATCAGAAACTGAAAAAGTCAAGGATACAGAAAAGTGATGCCTGCTAAGGCATAAACATAATATGAAGTCGCTAATATCTAGTTTACCAATGTTGGAAGTACTGCCCTGTAGATTATTTAAAATCTCCTGGATTCCTTTCCTATAGCTAGATGTTAGAAATATTTTCATTCTAGCTGTCTAAAGTCTAGCTTACAAAAGTAAATATTTTTTATTTCATGTAGTTCATCCAGTAGAAATCGTGACCTTAGTAGTATTGTTTTATTTATTAAACTCTCACTTACTGAAATGTTTGATCACTTGTCACTGAGGAGGTAAAATTTAAATTATGTCTAAAAAATGAAGAAGATTGAATAAAGGACATTTAGGAAATGCATTCAAGCAGCTGAAACCAATAGTGTTAGAATAAATACACGAGGTAAAAAAAAGCCTGCTACAAAAATGAGCAGTGAGTAGAATGGTTCAATTATAGAACTGAAAATCAGGCAGATGTGGGCCAATTTTTAGAAATTTTCTCTGCTACCATTTGCTTGCTATAAATCGAGAGTGGTAGTAAAACCTTCCTTATGAAGCTGTTTTAAAGGAATATGAAATAAGCAGTTGAATTTCCTAGGACCAGACCTACCATATAGTTAGTGCTCAGTGAACACTAGCTGCTGAGTTACCATAAGGTCAAGGGGTGAATTAGGGTCAGGCCAGAAATGGCCTTTTATGCCATACTGAAGTCTTTAGGCTCAGTGCTGTAAGGAATGGAGATTGCAAATGTTTTGTTCAGACGAGTTGTGCACTTGTGTGTTAGGAACTAGTTAGGAACAAAGATGAGAATGGGCCAGATACATTGAGAAGCCATCCCCGTGAGCAAAGGAGTTATTGAAATGATCATGTTATCTTTTAGAACCTTGTTCCCAAAATTGTGGATTAGCACCTCTCATGATTCTTGAGAACTCTCTTTAGGTGGCTAAATAGCTGCATTAAATAACCATGACTCATGAACAAAGGGATGGAAAAAGTTTAGGTGTGTGATGTGTGTGTGTGTGTGTGTGTGTGTGTGTGTGTGTTAGTCACTCAGTCATGTCCGACTCTTTGTGNCACCATTGCAACGGAAAGAATAAAATACTTAGGAATATATCTACCTAAAGAAACTAAAGACCTATATATGGAAAACGGTTTTCTTTTTTAAACCTTTTCTATATGCTTGAAATATATCACAGTGGGAAGAAAATTAGAAAGTTTGTTCACTCTTTAATTCTCTTTCAGTTGTTGAAAATCTCAGTTTCTGGGTGCAATAAGGCATTAACACTATGCCTTGGCTCAGGGCGAATGAAGAGTTTTTTGGTTTCTACACTTCTGCTGGTCACTGTTAAGTTTCTATATGTGGTGAAGGGTGCCTGTGTTCACATTTCTTCAAAACATTACAAAAGCTAAGCCCCAAATAAAGCTTATTGATTTTCTAGTGCTTATAACATGGCATCCTTTGTGTGTTCTGTGGAACATTGGAATATTTCCTGAGGAAAATGTTTATGTATGTATGCTTTCTTTAAGTAGCAAAGAGCTGTTTAATTTTAATGATTTGCCAAGTAGGGCCTGGACCTGATATAGTCTGTCTTGTTTAATTTTAATGATTTGCCAAGTAGGGCCTGGACCTGATATGGTCTGTCTTATCAGTGTTACTTCTTATTGATAGAATTTTATTCTCTTAATAGAATTTTAAAAACATCATAAATTACATCGTTTCTACAAAATAAGTATACAATAATGTGTTTCTGTAAAGGCAAAAAAGCATGAGATATTCAAGGTAGTGTTTTTATTTTACTTCTGTCTCTCTATTGATAGGATTTTATGTTCATTACTATCTCAGTGTAATGTAAGTTTTTTTTTTCTTTTCCACTACCAGAATCAATAAGAACACAACCAGTCAGAATAACTGGAGTTTACCCACTAAAAGGGAAAGCTTTTTGGTTCCCCCCCCCCTTTCCACACATGACACAAGAGTGCCATATTCTCATGCACTGTTTAAAAATTTTAAAGTATATTGTTTTCCAGGACCAGTTTCAATCAGAATTTACATGTAAGTTTTCTCACTCACCACTTTGAGTGAGAAACACATGATTCTAATTTGTTCTTTAAATAAATAGACCCATCTTATAAATACTCTTCTGTGACTTGAATATTTCACCTAGTCATAGGTCTTAGAGAGCTTTTTATTTTAATATACATGACCTTACTTCATTTGTTTTCATGACTGCACAGCATTCTGTAGTATGAAGGTTTGATAACTTATTACCAAGTTCCTTCATGTTGAATATTGGGTTATTCATAGCTTTTTAATTTTTTCCCCTGTGACCATCATTAATATGAGTCTTTGTGAGCATTTGTGTATATTTTCGATAAATTGTTAGAAATAAAATTGCTAAACAGTGTATGAATATTTTAATTTTAGCTATTTTTTAAACTGTCAAATATTTATGAAATTTCTTCTCCATTAGCAAATACATTGACTTAGAATATATTTTATTGGTGATCTAATAACCCTATGGTGGGAGTCAAAGTTTCTTCTGTGAGTTATCTTGCTCACGTTTGCTCTGTGTGCACATTGCATTGTAATCTGTATCCATACCCTCCCTACACACCACATTCCTTCCAACCACTCCACCCATAGGTTGTGAGCACATTCAAGCCAGAAGGACTGATATCTATAGTTTACTCCATCTGTCTCAGTACCTGCCATATAATAATTGCCCAACGAATATTTAGAAGACAATGGAAAAAAAACCCCACTCTTACTCACTTATATAATCATAATAGTTTTTATATTCAAACAGTTGCTTTCCTGTAATGACTTGGTAACATTTCCTCTCATTAGAGTTCAAGTTTATAGTGAATTTTGTATTTAATAGCAGCATTTTATGGTACTTATAGTATTATTACATTTGGGAAATGAGATAGAAATCCTAGAAGGGACTAAATAAAACATTTCTTAAAAACATTAAGTCAGTTTTATAGACCTTGAATTTTAGCATGTTACCAGTTGAGAGTGATTCTTGTTAACATATACAACTTGATAATGCACAGTAAATAAAACTAGTGAACGAAAGTACAGTGTATTTTCATGAGCTAATTGCTACTCATGATTTTTTCTAACTATATCAAAAACTAATGTTGATCTTTAGATTTTAATTATTTTCTTCCCTGAATATAGATGACTACTTAAAAATTTGTATCTTATTTGAAAATTATTAATAGAAGCCTGTAACTAACAGATAACCTGGTTTTAATAACTCATAATTGCAAATAGTTAAAACGAATAGTGACTTTATATATGTATGTAGGTATGTGTATGTGTGAAGTGAAATGTCCTTTTCATGGCCAACATACTTTCAGTATCTGGCATTGTTTTGCCTGAAAAGATGTGCACATATGTACATACTGGATAGATCTAATTATTATTTATGTATGTAACTCTTTTAATAACGAGAATGGGGTACACATTGTGTCTTTGTATTTTGTCTGAATTAGGATTGGGAAATGATTAATTGTAGGGCAGTATTTCTTGTCAAGTTGTGAATAAATATGTTTAGCATTACTATAGCTGTTTATAAGCAGGAAAACTCATACTGCTTGCCAAGCATTTGATTAAAAAATGCCTTCAATTCATCACATAGTCTCTCTGTAGGAAAGATCTTTACATTTGTGTGGCTTGGCATTTAGTAATTAAATCTCTTTAAACATTTTAATTAGGCTGAAGGCCACCCAAAGCCTTTGCTCTCATTTTGAAAACACTTTCAGCTATAATAGGCATAAAGCTGTAGGACAGCCATGGTCACTTTCACAGGAGTCTAAAATAAAGCAATGCTTTTCACTCAATCGTGCATGAAAATCACGTGGAAAACTTGTTAGAACACAGATCCTTGAGCCCCACTTTTAGAGATGCTGGTTCAGTATTCTGGGGTGGGATCTTCTAAGGAACTCTAGGCCTATCCTCAAACTGCTGATCCTTGGACCATACTTTGGGAGCTACTCTCCTAGGAAATTCTATTGTGATTTGAAAGTAGACAACTTTATTGATCTTCTCTAATAGGTATTTCAGATATGTCCAAATAAAATACTACTGAGTAATAAAATAGCAAAAGTGTTTCTATAGAAGATTTGTGAGGAAAAGCAGAAACAAACACTATGGTTCTCCTTCTATTTCTCTTCATTTCATCAGGAGCAGGGGAAACATTCTGAAAATAGTCTTAGTTCCGTTCATGCCTTCTCCAGCTTCCTAACAGCAAATGTATTGATGTGGTTGAGAGCTTGACCTCTACCACTTCTTACAAGTTACTTCATTTATTAGTTAGCTATCTGTAACAAAATACTCCAAATTTAGTAGCTTAAAAAAACATTTAATATCACTTGACTCTTTCCAAGGTTCAGATATTCAGTAAATTTAACTTAACTCATCATTTAATTTAGCTTTGCAAAATATTAAGGTTTCAGGTTACTAAAACAATTTGGGGAAACTATTTAAAAAGTTCACCTAAAATTGTTCTCCTGATTACATCTATTTAATTTGCTTGTTCGTAGCAAACAGTCTTCACAAAAGCTTCATTAGAGATTAAACAGTATCACCCTGTTTTTTTTTTTTTTTTTTGCTGACAGATGTTATAACAGATTCTTGAATTTACTTGATTAATAAGCCCAGATTGAATAAAAGTTTTCTATTTAATGCTGATAACTATTAGTATAAAGACATGCCTATCTTAATGAAGCCAGCAACCTTAAACTGCCTTTTATACTAAATATTTTCTTAAATCACATGGGCCTGAAATTCATTTCTGTTAGTTTTGAGAAATTCTGTTATTTCTGAGAAATTAATTTACATAAGTGCCTAATTTCTTTAAGCCAGTTTTAAAAAGCTCTTTTAATTTTAGCAACACCATGTAGAGGTAGAAAATATCATACATCTACACCACGTATATATAGACATACATAAATAGACACACACACACAAAGACCTTATAGTTTTGTTCTAAAATTTTAGTCATGAGATGGGTAGGATAATGCAAAACTCACTAGCTTATAAAAGAACAGTTGGGATAAGTTTAAATTTATCTACTCAGATGTTTAAAGCTTTTTAGAAGATACTTAAGATTTGTATATTTGTCCTTGACAAGCAATCTTAATGTAGTTCTTCCAAGAAGGATTTTTGGTTTCCTAAGGCCAGAATTTTTATAATGCTTGCAAGGCTTTTGAGATAAATAGGGGTGGTTTCCAGATTGCTATAAAGGAATAGGTGAAATTTGAACTTTCTCTAGAGCTGTATTTCCAGTTTTGCAAAGATGTGTAAGGTTAAGACAGTTGTCCTTCAATTCAACCTTAGTTCCCAAATTGGGTTATAGCCTGGCAGATAAAGGACTGATGTACCCTTCCACCTTTGTTGTAATGTTTTCTTTTCCTCTGGGTACATTTAGCTTAGCGGAAAAGGCCTTAAAATTTTTTTTGTTAGGCTGTGAATGTCAGCGTCTAGTTTGTTCAGATTTCTCATCATAGAGTTGTTAAATTCATTTAGATATATTGTCAGGTTTCAGATAAGACAGACAGTAAATATTTACAAACAGTATTAAACAACCCCATGGACACGTGAGGTGTCCTCAAAGAGGATGCAGAGTTTATTACCTTCCCAAGTTCCAGAGTCACTCTCAACAATAGCCAAAAGAAAGAACTGCCAGCCTGCATGTATGCCAGGCAAGTGGAAAGCCAAGCTAAGTTCTTAGAACACAAAACAACACAAGTGGGAAGGCAATATTTATTCCTAGGAGAAAAAAGATCAATAACCTATGGGTCTGGAGATGGAAAAGAAGGAACAGCATGAAATTGTATTTTCCTCTCTCGACTGGGCACTAGAGATTGAGGTCTAGGGAGCTGATTCTGGCTAGAATTTTCACCCTTGGCCTACTGGTGCCAGTTTTCCTAAAATCTCTATGGACTCCAGTGTGAAGATTTTTCATTAATTTTAGTCATTCTTGGCTGTTTAAAGGAATAATGTAGCAGTTTAACTATATATCACTCAATTTTGTAAACTCTGGGAGGGGTCTGTACAGAGGATCTTCTTTGAAGGAAGAAGAATCAGATTGTCTCTTAGGCCAGTAACTCAGTGGACTTTTGTTTGTGATTGTGTAGCCTTTTCAGCCTGGAGAAGCAATTCAGACAGGTTATTACTTGAATGAGTACTCAAGTAAAGTGGCAGTAGGAGTTATTTCAGGCTTAGTTTTTTGTTTTAGATACTTCTTACATCTTAATTTTTCATTAGCCTTTTGTAACAAATCTTTCAATGAAACTATTTTGGGAGATTGATGCTTTTTCGAGGCTTTTGCATGCCAGGTAAAATAGGTACCCTGTTCTGTTTATTAATTTGGCAGCTCCTGCTTTCAATATCTTGATCTTAACTGATCTTATCTAATTGAAATGTTTCTCATAATGGCCCTTGTAATTCTAGATTGTTTTCTGTAGATTTGTATAGCTTCCAAGACCATAACACTAAGACATAAAATAAGCAGGTGTGCCAGAAGGTATTCCACTTAACCTTTGATATTTTAAAGATCTTATTATTAGCTAAACCTTTGGGTCTCTTGAAGCAGAGTAATATGTAAAGGAATGTGCTTTTAGGTTGAAAATTGTATGATGTTTTGCAAAGAAATTTTCTTGAGATCAAGAGGTGACTTACTGCCAATCTAACCCATTCCATGACGAAGTTTGCCTAACACAGGAGTCTTTAGGTTAGGTGACACACACTCCAACAACTTTGAAATACTCAACGCATGCCCACCAGTTTGGTTTTTTTGTTATTTAATTCCAAGACTTCTATTAGCAATAAACTTAAAGCAAAATTTTATTCACCCAAGGCTTTGCACTAGACTCAGCCCTGGTTAAACAGGCCTGGGTTTCATCCCAAGCTCAGTCTGGTTTTTAAGTTGGACCCAGTTTGACTCTGGCCAGTAGTCACCAGCAGTTTCCAGTGTGTAGTCTGGGGATTGGTAAAAAGACTGAACAGTAGACCTCAACAAATGGGGACTGCATGCTGGAAGCTCTACATAAATGGGAACTGCAGACTGCCATTAACAATTCCCTCATGGAACTTAAGACAGAATTAAGGGCTGCAGGTTTCCAATCAGATGAAACATTGTGAAACGTCAGATTGGGAGCTCAGTGCAGAGAGAAGAACTCAGAAAGAGGATTAATTTACTACAACCCTCAGAAACAGAAAAAGACAGTGAACTCAGTTGGCTTGTGGGTTGCCACACCTGTGTTTCTCATTTTTTATTACTATCAGAAGTTTGCTTTAAAGCCCAGTGCTGCCACCAAAATTGTTAAATAACGAAATTCAGCTGAGAAAATTTAAAAATCAACTTGGCTTTTATTCAGTGATTTTTGAATTAGGTAGCATCCTATCTCACAAATGGGAAGAACCTCCAAGGAACTGTACAAAATGCAAAGCTTTTATAGACAGAATGGCACAGGGACAGGGAAAAAGCAGATTTTTTTCTCATCTTTCTTATCTGGGAGCTGGAAGTTGGCAGCAGAAGGAGTGTATCAGGTGGATGACCTTACTAGTACTGATCACAGAATTTCAGACTGATTAAGCCTACATTTTGGGGAGAGGCTGAACTAAATGGCTGTTGTTATTGTTCAGTCACTAAGTCGTGCCCAACTCTGCAACCCCAAGAACTGAAGAATACCAGGCTTCCTGGTCCTTCACTATCTCTCCAAGTTGGTTCAAACTCATGTCCATTGAGTCGCTGATGCTATCCAACCATCTCATGCTCTGTCATCCCCTTCTGCCCACAATCTTTCCCAGCATCAAAGTCTTTTCCAGTGAATCAACTCTTCACACCAGTGGCCAAAATATTGGAGCTTCAGCTTCAGCATGTCCTTCCAGTGAATATTCAGGGTTGATTTCCTTTAGAAATGATTGGTTTGATCTTTGTGCTGTCCAAGGGACTCTCAAGAGAGTTTTCCAGCATCATAATTGGAAAGCATAAATTCTTTGGCAGTCAGTCTTCTTTATGGTCCAACTCTTTCATTCGTACATGACTACTGGAACATAGCTTTGACTATACCAACCTTTGTCAGCAAGGTGGTATATCTGCTTTTTAATATGATGTCTGGGTTTGTCATAGCTGTCCTTCCAAGGGGCAAGCATCTTTTAATTTCATGGATGCAGTCACTGTCTGCAGTGANCTTTATGGTCCAACTCTTTCATTCGTACATGACTACTGGAACATAGCTTTGACTATACCAACCTTTGTCAGCAAGGTGGTATATCTGCTTTTTAATATGATGTCTGGGTTTGTCATAGCTGTCCTTCCAAGGGGCAAGCATCTTTTAATTTCATGGATGCAGTCACTGTCTGCAGTGATTTTGGAGCCCAAGAAAATAAAATCAGTCACATTTTCCACTTTTTTTCCCTTTTATTTGCCCTGAAGTGATGTTACTGTGTGTCATAAGTTTTAAGCTAGCTTTTTTAGTCTCCTCTTTCACCCTCATCAAGAGGCTCGTTAGTTCCTCTTCACTTTCTGCTATTAGAGTGCTATCATCTGCATATCTGAGTTTGTTGATACTTCTCCCAACAGTTGATTACAGCTTGTGATTTATCCAGTCCAGCATTTTGCATGATGTATTCTGCATAGAAGTTGAATAAGCAGAGTGACAGTATACAACCTCGATGTACTTCTTTGCCAATTTTGAACCAGTCCATTGTTGTATGTCCAGTTCTACCTGTTGCTTAAACTGTGTACAGGTTTCTCAGGAGATAGGTAAGATGGTCTGGCATTCCCATCTCTTTAAGAATTTTCCACAGTTTGTTGTGATCCTCACAGTCAAAGGCTAGTGAGGTCAATGAAGCGGAAGTAGATCTTTCTCTGGAATTCCCTTGCTTTCTGTATCATCCAATAAATGTTGACAGTTTAATTTCTGGTTCCTCTGCTATTCTAAACCCAGCTTGAACATTTGGACATTCTCAGTTAACATACTCCTGATGCTTAGCTTGAAGGATTTTTAGATAATCTGCTAGCATATGAAATGAATGCAATTGTACGGTTGTTTCATCATTCTTTGGCATTGCCCTTCTTTGAGATTGGAATGAAAACTGACCTTTTCCAGTCCTGTGGTCACTACTGAGTTTTTCAAATTTGCTGACATATTGAGTGTGGCACTTTAACAGCATCATCTTTTAGAATTTTAAGTAGCTCAGTCAGATTTCCGTCAGCTCCACTAGCTTTGTCCTAGGCCCCACCTGACTTCACACTCTAGGATGTCTGGCTCTAGGTGAGTGACCATACCATAATGGTTATCTGGGTCAATAAGACCTTCTTTGTATAATTCTGTATATTCTTGCCACCTCTGATGTAATAGCTTTTTTTTTTTTTTTTAACAGCTAACAGGTTAGGTATTGTGTCTTGGTTTGCTGATGGGAGACTTGGCACAAATGACTTCCATGATGGCTGATTCTGTCTCCTTTGGAGTTGGCTACAGGTTACCACAATGTGGGTATCTAGCCAAGAGCTGGTGAACAGAAATGTTAATTTGCTTCAGATTGCTTGGATGCCCTTACCTTTTCTCCAGGAGGAACTGAAACAAAGCAAGGCTTTGTTTCTTTTCATTAGAAGGGCATTGTGTTTGGAAAAAGAAATTTTATTTTTCCACTTTTGAGCCCTTTGTTAAAATTACCTGAACTACTTTGCTAAGATTGGAGTTCATTGCATGTATTTCTGTGATACTCACACATAATGTTCATTCTTTGTAGTTTATTTTATTCTCTAAAGTGATCAAACCAAATGAAATAGTTTCCAAAGTACCAAATTTACTAGAATTCCAAGATTTAAAATATACATCTATAACTAGAACATATGCATCTCTCTGACAGCAAGTACAATTTCAGAAGCCACTTTTGGGTGATAACCATTTTTCATACACTCCTCTTTCAGACAGTTTGTAGAACTTCACCTCCAAAATGCAAGAGGAAGGAAACATTAAACTATTTTAAATGGTCAATGTAAATTTCATTTAGCTGCATGCATATTTGTTCCTAAAGTGAAGTTATTTAAGGGGAAAAAATTCATACTTTGGAAGAGCATATAATGTTCTCTAGTCGGTACTTGGTTAGTTTAAAAAATTGATTCCTTTTAGAATGTATTTTCCTTTAAAAATACATCATAAAAGAATATTTTCTTTATTTTGACTAGCTTTTCCACTTCTGCAGTCTTCCAGCCACAATATGCGTGGACATAATAATGGACTAAAATAATGTATATTCTTTTTAATCTATAAGATGATGCATGTACATTCTCCCTACTGTGTCTTAAGAGCTGCTTCAGCTTGAACTGTGCAATAATTTTGCATTTTCATTTTCTCTGATTTAACTGATGTCTATAAATAAAGGCTGCAACTTACTTTGATAATAAAAAACCCATTATCGCCGTGTGGTAGAGATAACGTATTATCATTACCACCATTAACAATTGCTGGTGTTAATAATACATATTTTCTGCTTCATCCCAGAGCAACCCGCATTTGAAGCAAAGAATCGAGGTATATAGTTTTTCAAATTTATTCTCTCAATTTTTCTTTCAAAAGGAAAATAATTATTGAAAGATCTTGAAAATGAATTGTGTGGATCTCAGTTACTACTACAGGGGAGCAAAATGCACTCATGCAAGTATACTTGTGATTTGCTGAGAATTATATAGAGTAGTGTTTCCTGAACCTTCATCATCTGTAAGCCACACTACCAGGTGGAGGAGAGAGATTGCTAAAGTTTCTCAACCAAGCAAATCTATAGAGATACAAGTGAGAGAAAAACCAGTATAAGGTTGACTTTGAGGCTTTTCTGCTGCCTTGAAAAACCCAAATAGATCATTCATAGATTTACATATTAAGTCATGATCAGTTGCTCATGATGGGTTTGCTGAGTGCCGAAGAACTGATGCTTTTGAACTGCGGTGTTGAAGACGACTCTGTAGAGTCCCTTGGACTGCAAGGAGATCCAACCAGTCCATCTTAAAGGAAATCAGTCCTAAATATTCATTGGAAGGACTGATGCTGATGCTGAAACTCCAGTACTTTGGCCACCTAATGCGAAGAAATGACTCATTGAAAAGACCCAGATGCTGGGAAATATTGAAGGCGGGAGAAGAAGGGGATGACAGAGGATGAGCTGGTCGGATGGCATCACTGACTCAATGGACATGAGTTTGAGTAAACTCTGGGAGTTGGTGGACAGGGAGGCCTACATGCTGCAATCCATGGGTTCACAAAGAGTTTGGACATAACTGAGTGACTGAACTGACTGATGGGACATATGAAGAAAGCATACTTGAGAATAGTGGAATGTATGAAATTAGGCTTGGCCTTCCTGGGGCCCTCCCAGGTTACTCAGTGGTAAAGAAGCCACCTTCTGTGTAGAAGATGTGGGTTTGATCCCTGGGTTGGGAAGATCCCCTGGAGGAGAAAATGGCAACCGACTTCTATTCTTGCCTGGGAATCCCATGGACAGAGGAGCCTGGCAGGCTACAGTCCATGGTCACAAAAGAGTTGGACATGACTTAGCAACTAAACAGCAGCAACAGCTCTTCTTGGACACAGTTCTCTTGCCTGTTTGTTTGAGTGGAAAGAGGAAATAAATCAAGGGTTTGAAGCTCATTCTGCCACATAGCATGCATATGCACAAGTATATAAAAATTAATAACAAGGAAATACACTTTTTAAGTGAAGTATTTGCTTTGAATTCATATTTGACCTCCATCTTCCCTCTGCCCAGCCAGTGTACAATTTCATTGCTACCCTTCCCATCTCCCATCTCAGTGTTGAAAATAATTTTGGTATGTCTTTCTGTCTTGGTATCCTATATACAGTATTCAATTCAGTTCAGTTCAGTTGCTCAGTCATGTCCAACTCTTTGCAACCGCATGGACTGCATCATGCCAGGCCTCCCTGTCCATCACCAAATCCTGGAGTTGACTCAGACTCATGTTTGTTGAGTCAGTGATGCCATCCAACCATCTCATCCTCTATGCAGTTTTAGATTGAGCTTATTTTAGCTGTATCCCATGTCATAGTTCATAAGAAAATAGTACTGATCATCATCCTTTGCATGTATGTCTCTGTGTGTGCATGTGTATACTTTTTTGCTTTTCAAAGGGATTTTAAACTGACTCTTTGACTTGATCAGTTTGCTTGTGTAGCAGTTGTACTCACATTAATGATTTGGGGATGCAAGATCAGCACTCCTGATACCCATGTCTTCCCATGTGTTTTGTCAACCTCTAGATTTGTGGTGGCATTTTGGATTACTCTTATTGCTCAATTAGGTGGACTTCCCATCAGTATGGAACTCTTTCTCTTTATAATTTTTTTCTAGGAACAAAATTAAACCAACTGTTAAACTAGCAAGTAGATAGTTTAAAAAGATATGTTATAGATGCTTTTATGGAGCCAAACTTAACCAAGCATGTCACTGCAAATTAGTTCCCTTTACTATAAATCCTGAACTTCACAATTCCTGGCTACTATGACCCTGGTTTAGAGTTCAGACCTTAAGTTTAATTTATCCAAACTCTGGATTTAATAATAATTCCCTGGAGAACTATCAGTTCTGAGTGTTTTAGCGATTTGCTCGATCAACTAAAGTAGTAAACTCACTCTACCTCACTACTCCAATCATCTTAAGTATTAGGCTCATAAAAAAGCCTCTTCATGAAAGTGAAAGACGAGAGTGAAAAGGTTGGCTTAAAGCTCAACATTCAGAAAACGAAGATCATGATATCTGGTCCCATCACTTCATGGGAAATAGGGAAACAGTGGAAACAGTGTCAGACTTTATTTTGGGGGGCTCCAAAATCACTGCAGATGGTGACTGCAGCCATGAAATTAAAAGACGCTTACTCCTTGGAAGAAAAGTTATGACCAACCTAGATAACATATTGAAAACCAGAGACATTACTTTGCCAACAAAGGTCCATCTAGTCAAGGCTATGGTTTTTTCAGTGGTCATGTATGGATATGAGAGTTGGACTGTGTAGAAAGCTAAGCACTGAAGAATTGATGCTTTTGAACTGTGGTGTTGGAGAAGACTCTTGAGAGTCCCTTGAACTGCAAGGAGATCCAACCAGTCCATTCTAAAGGAGATCAGCCCTGGATATTCTTTGGAAGGAATGATGCTAAAGCTGAAACTCCAGTATTTTGGCCACCTCATGCGAAGAGTTGACTCATTGGAAAGGACTCTGATGCTGAGAGGTATTGGGGGCAAGAGGAGAAGGGGACAACAGAGGATGAGATGGCTGGATAGCATCACCGACTCAATGGATGTAAATTTGAGTGAACTCCAGGAGTTGGTGATGGACAGGGAGGCCTGGCATGCTGAGATTCATGGAGTCGCAAAGAGTTGGACACAACTGAGCGACTGAACTAACTGAACTGACCTTACTACTAAGTTTCTGTCTCACCTCTCAGTTTTCTTTAGTAAGAAATAACCTCTTCTTCCCTACATAGTCGCTAAAAAAGAAAAAAGTCACTCAATAACTTGTTCCTGGGCCACTGTCTTCTCGATTAACTAAAAAAGATTTTTTTTTTTCTCCCTCAGCACCTACCCTCTACCTATCAACTTGTTGTTGTTGTTGTTGTTGTTAATAAAGCATCACACCTAACTGAAATGTCTTTTAAGTGAATAAAATTTATCATTTTTAGCCAATTTTGACTGCTGATTAGGTCACAACTGGTAAGTGGAATGAGAAAATAAACTTCAAATAACATTCCAGCTAAATATTTTTAATCTTACCAAACAAGTGTTTGGGGAAACTATATATGAAGTGGTTTCTCTTCAAGGTCCACTTTAGGATTTTTAATATGGTTATAAAGTAATGTTTTCTGTGGGTAACTTTTATAGAAAGGCTATTTGAACTTTTGTCGAAAGTTATGGCTAGCACAGCTTCTGTGGTGGCTCCTACGGTAAAGTTTCTGCCTGCAGTGCGGAGGCCTGGGTTCAGTCTCTGGGTCGGAAAGATCTTCCTGTAGAAAGAAATGGCAATGCGCTCCAGTACTCTTGCCTGGAAAATTCCATGAATGGAAGGAGCCTGGTACAGTCCATGGGGTCGCAAAGAGTTGGACACTACTGAGCAACTTCACTGGATGGCTAGCACCAGCTTTCCCCCAGAAGTAATAATACAGTGAAAAGAACAGAAAATAGACAGATGCACTGTTCCCTATCTTCAAGGGCTGGCCATTCAAAGGATTTTAAGAAGAAAATTCAAACGATATCAGGCATTCCTTGCAATTTAAGTCAACTTAATAAANTGATGCTTTTGAACTGCGGTGTTGAAGACGACTCTGTAGAGTCCCTTGGACTGCAAGGAGATCCAACCAGTCCATCTTAAAGGAAATCAGTCCTAAATATTCATTGGAAGGACTGATGCTGATGCTGAAACTCCAGTACTTTGGCCACCTAATGCGAAGAAATGACTCATTGAAAAGACCCAGATGCTGGGAAATATTGAAGGCGGGAGAAGAAGGGGATGACAGAGGATGAGCTGGTCGGATGGCATCACTGACTCAATGGACATGAGTTTGAGTAAACTCTGGGAGTTGGTGGACAGGGAGGCCTACATGCTGCAATCCATGGGTTCACAAAGAGTTTGGACATAACTGAGTGACTGAACTGACTGATGGGACATATGAAGAAAGCATACTTGAGAATAGTGGAATGTATGAAATTAGGCTTGGCCTTCCTGGGGCCCTCCCAGGTTACTCAGTGGTAAAGAAGCCACCTTCTGTGTAGAAGATGTGGGTTTGATCCCTGGGTTGGGAAGATCCCCTGGAGGAGAAAATGGCAACCGACTTCTATTCTTGCCTGGGAATCCCATGGACAGAGGAGCCTGGCAGGCTACAGTCCATGGTCACAAAAGAGTTGGACATGACTTAGCAACTAAACAGCAGCAACAGCTCTTCTTGGACACAGTTCTCTTGCCTGTTTGTTTGAGTGGAAAGAGGAAATAAATCAAGGGTTTGAAGCTCATTCTGCCACATAGCATGCATATGCACAAGTATATAAAAATTAATAACAAGGAAATACACTTTTTAAGTGAAGTATTTGCTTTGAATTCATATTTGACCTCCATCTTCCCTCTGCCCAGCCAGTGTACAATTTCATTGCTACCCTTCCCATCTCCCATCTCAGTGTTGAAAATAATTTTGGTATGTCTTTCTGTCTTGGTATCCTATATACAGTATTCAATTCAGTTCAGTTCAGTTGCTCAGTCATGTCCAACTCTTTGCAACCGCATGGACTGCATCATGCCAGGCCTCCCTGTCCATCACCAAATCCTGGAGTTGACTGAGACTCATGTTTGTTGAGTCAGTGATGCCATCCAACCATCTCATCCTCTATGCAGTTTTAGATTGAGCTTATTTTAGCTGTATCCCATGTCATAGTTCATAAGAAAATAGTACTGATCATCATCCTTTGCATGTATGTCTCTGTGTGTGCATGTGTATACTTTTTTGCTTTTCAAAGGGATTTTAAACTGACTCTTTGACTTGATCAGTTTGCTTGTGTAGCAGTTGTACTCACATTAATGATTTGGGGATGCAAGATCAGCACTCCTGATACCCATGTCTTCCCATGTGTTTTGTCAACCTCTAGATTTGTGGTGGCATTTTGGATTACTCTTATTGCTCAATTAGGTGGACTTCCCATCAGTATGGAACTCTTTCTCTTTATAATTTTTTTCTAGGAACAAAATTAAACCAACTGTTAAACTAGCAAGTAGATAGTTTAAAAAGATATGTTATAGATGCTTTTATGGAGCCAAACTTAACCAAGCATGTCACTGCAAATTAGTTCCCTTTACTATAAATCCTGAACTTCACAATTCCTGGCTACTATGACCCTGGTTTAGAGTTCAGACCTTAAGTTTAATTTATCCAAACTCTGGATTTAATAATAATTCCCTGGAGAACTATCAGTTCTGAGTGTTTTAGCGATTTGCTCGATCAACTAAAGTAGTAAACTCACTCTACCTCACTACTCCAATCATCTTAAGTATTAGGCTCATAAAAAAGCCTCTTCATGAAAGTGAAAGACGAGAGTGAAAAGGTTGGCTTAAAGCTCAACATTCAGAAAACGAAGATCATGATATCTGGTCCCATCACTTCATGGGAAATAGGGAAACAGTGGAAACAGTGTCAGACTTTATTTTGGGGGGCTCCAAAATCACTGCAGATGGTGACTGCAGCCATGAAATTAAAAGACGCTTACTCCTTGGAAGAAAAGTTATGACCAACCTAGATAACATATTGAAAACCAGAGACATTACTTTGCCAACAAAGGTCCATCTAGTCAAGGCTATGGTTTTTTCAGTGGTCATGTATGGATATGAGAGTTGGACTGTGTAGAAAGCTAAGCACTGAAGAATTGATGCTTTTGAACTGTGGTGTTGGAGAAGACTCTTGAGAGTCCCTTGAACTGCAAGGAGATCCAACCAGTCCATTCTAAAGGAGATCAGCCCTGGATATTCTTTGGAAGGAATGATGCTAAAGCTGAAACTCCAGTATTTTGGCCACCTCATGCGAAGAGTTGACTCATTGGAAAGGACTCTGATGCTGAGAGGTATTGGGGGCAAGAGGAGAAGGGGACAACAGAGGATGAGATGGCTGGATAGCATCACCGACTCAATGGATGTAAATTTGAGTGAACTCCAGGAGTTGGTGATGGACAGGGAGGCCTGGCATGCTGAGATTCATGGAGTCGCAAAGAGTTGGACACAACTGAGCGACTGAACTAACTGAACTGACCTTACTACTAAGTTTCTGTCTCACCTCTCAGTTTTCTTTAGTAAGAAATAACCTCTTCTTCCCTACATAGTCGCTAAAAAAGAAAAAAGTCACTCAATAACTTGTTCCTGGGCCACTGTCTTCTCGATTAACTAAAAAAGATTTTTTTTTTTCTCCCTCAGCACCTACCCTCTACCTATCAACTTGTTGTTGTTGTTGTTGTTGTTAATAAAGCATCACACCTAACTGAAATGTCTTTTAAGTGAATAAAATTTATCATTTTTAGCCAATTTTGACTGCTGATTAGGTCACAACTGGTAAGTGGAATGAGAAAATAAACTTCAAATAACATTCCAGCTAAATATTTTTAATCTTACCAAACAAGTGTTTGGGGAAACTATATATGAAGTGGTTTCTCTTCAAGGTCCACTTTAGGATTTTTAATATGGTTATAAAGTAATGTTTTCTGTGGGTAACTTTTATAGAAAGGCTATTTGAACTTTTGTCGAAAGTTATGGCTAGCACAGCTTCTGTGGTGGCTCCTACGGTAAAGTTTCTGCCTGCAGTGCGGAGGCCTGGGTTCAGTCTCTGGGTCGGAAAGATCTTCCTGTAGAAAGAAATGGCAATGCGCTCCAGTACTCTTGCCTGGAAAATTCCATGAATGGAAGGAGCCTGGTACAGTCCATGGGGTCGCAAAGAGTTGGACACTACTGAGCAACTTCACTGGATGGCTAGCACCAGCTTTCCCCCAGAAGTAATAATACAGTGAAAAGAACAGAAAATAGACAGATGCACTGTTCCCTATCTTCAAGGGCTGGCCATTCAAAGGATTTTAAGAAGAAAATTCAAACGATATCAGGCATTCCTTGCAATTTAAGTCAACTTAATAAATGTGTACTGAGCTATTGTTCATTTTTAAACTCTGCCTGATGTGGGAAAGGGCTGCAAAGTGGAAGGGTTGTGGAAGTAAGTAAGGTTCCTTTTCTTCCTCAGACAAATTTATAATAGGTAATCATGTTGTGTAGCTGGAATACCCATAGCTAACTACGGACAGTGTCTTTCACAGCTGTTTTCTCTGCATTTTACTACTGCATGTGAGTTGTTTGGCCTTCGTGATCATAAAATTAATGTTATCACCTATACCATGGTCCTGCGCTCCTGAGATACAGCTTTTACTAAGACCAGTTGCTGTCTATTAAGAAACTTTAAGCCATGTGTGCATACCACTGTATTTAAAATGGATAGCGAGCAAGGAACTGCTGTGCAGCACATGGAACTCCGCTCAGTGTTGTGTGGTGGCCTGGATGGGAGGTCAGTTTGGAGGAAAATGGTAGGTGTGTATGTGTGGCTGAGTCCCGTTGCTATTCACCTGAAACTTTCACAGCATTGTTTGTTATTTCCCAGTTGGGCTTCCCTTGTGGCTCAGATGGTAAAGAATATGTGAATATGCCTGCACTGCAGGAGACCTGGGCTTGATCCCTGGGTTGGGAAGATCCCCTGGAGAAGGCAGTGGTTCTCCACTCCAGTATTCTTGCCTTGAGAATCCCATGGACAGAGGAGTCTGGCAGACTACAGTCCATGGGGTCACAAAAGAGTCAGATACGACTGACTGACAAAGAGTACACACTTATGTAAAGTCAGAGTCACGCAGTAGTGTCTGACTCTGTGACCCCATGGCCTGTAGACTGCCAGGCTCTTCTATCCATGGAGTTCTCCAGGCAAGAATTCTGGAGTGGGTAGCCTATCTGTACCTTCTCCAAGGGATCTTCCCTACCCAGGAATCGAACCGGGATCTCCTGCATTGCAGGTGGATTCTTTACCAACTTAGCTACCAGAGAAGCCTTATACACACTTATACCCCAATACAAAATAAAAAGTTTTTTAAAAGAGAAAACAGAAACCCTCAGTCAGTTGCTGGTTGCTTGTTTATTGAAGCAGGTTTAACCAGGAAAATGGTGATTAGCAATCTGAAAAGCGAAAGTAAAATTGCTCAGTTGTGTCCAACTCTTTGCGATCCCATAGACTGTAGCCTACCGGGCTTCTCCATCCATGGGATTTCCCAGGCATGAGTACCAGCATGGGTTGCTTTTTCCTTCTCCAGGGGATCTTCCTAATCCAGGGATCAAACCTAGGTCTCCTGCATTGCAGGCAGAATCTTTGCCCTTTGAGCCACCAAGTTGCTAGTTTTTGCAGTAAAGTTGCTGTTGTCAGCTGCCAGGGGTATAGTCAGTTAGGTAATCAGGCCCCCAGGTCATTTCTCATTGTTGAATCTGGCCCCTGCAAGTGCACCTCTGGCAGCTGAAAAATGCCGCTGGGACAGAGGGAGTCTGAGCACACTATCCATCATTCCTTCCTGTTCTTAAGGTCACTTGGCCTCAGTGTAACATCCAGGGAGAGCAAACAGCCTTCAGTGCCCAACCAAGCCACCAGTTGCTGACCCCTAAGTGATTATTATTTGTTTATGCTTAATTTCAGTTTGAAGGTTGAACTGACTTTTCTTTCCTAGTTGCAAACTAGTCAGTTGACCACATTAATTTCAGAGATATAATAGCCCAAAGAAATAGTGCCGACCAACTGCTTTCTTGATAACAATGTACTTCTGAAGCCAAGCATTTGTGTCCATGAACAATAAAGAAAGTCCAGGTCTTGAGTTGGTGACCTGGTTTCTATTGTTACTCTCCTTTCAAGGGCCTCTTCTCCTTGGAGTTATTTTAAAACATCTCATAGAAATAGCTTCAGTTTCCCCTGTGAATTGGTGGGCTATTTTGAAAGGAAAATATTTTTTGTTGTTAAAAAGAGAACAATAAAAGCATAAAATAACGTTTCTGTGATCAGAATTTTATTTAGAGAAAAACTATCCTCTCTATAATAACATGCAAAACCTTTTCCCAGTCATGCTATAAGGCGGCTAATAAGCAAGAATAGATCCTATTGTGAATTATATTCTTAATATATATATATTCTATATATATATAATTATATTCTTAATTCTTAATTATATTCTTAATAGTTAAGTAGGCAAACAGTCCTTGATCAGGTACATATCTTTTGCTAACAATTTAAATTAACTGAAAGGATTGTCTTGTTATTAAGGAATCTAGTATTTATAAGTTTGATGGTGGCAAAATGTTTGTTTCTTTAAATATGTTAAATATATACTTCATAATCTTATTTAAATACTTTTTTACTCAGCAAATCCTTTTTCTTAGATAATACAAAAGTAAATTTTGTATAAGTCCACATCTACATTCTGAACAAATAGAATTTGAAATGAAGAATTACACCTGTTTGTGTGGAGACATACATATTTTGAGAAGTAATCAGAGTGACCTATCAGCCATCATATCCTTCCTTGTATCTCTGTTTGCTTGCTGACTTTTTTTTTTTTTAATTGTGTAAACCAGGCTTTACTACCCCAGGTACTAATATAACACTTGGTTTTATAAGTAGTGAAATAATAGTGATGATGGCATTCTGTTGTTATTTGTTTCCTTGCTTATTTTGTTTGTATTTTTAGCTCTGGAAAAGGTACTATAAAATACTAAGATTTGACAATCCTCTATTCTTGCCTCATTTCCTGGAGCAGAACTCCTTAGCATTCTGCATTTCTCTCTCATACAGTCTTTTACACAGGAATTGTATCCTACTTGCTTTAAGTAGTTCAATTGATACATGTGTTGTATTTTAGATGACAGGAAGTTAGGGTCTCTTTGAGCTCAGATTCCCTTCTTACTGTTCATTAAACTGCTTTTGAGATTAAGTTAACATTACATGTCTCAGTTTAAGACTAAGGGGTTTCCCAGGTGGCTCAGTGGTAAAGAATCTGCCTGCCAGTGCGGGAAGATGCAGGAGACTTGGGTTCATTCTCTGGTCTGGGAAGATCCCCCGGAGGAGGAAATGACAACCCACTCCAGCATTCTTGCCTGGAGCATCCCTTGGATGGAGGAACCTAGAAAGCTACAGTTCATAGGGTTGCAAAGAGTCGGACACAACTAAGTAACTGAGTGTGCACACATGTTTAAGACTAAATCTCATTTATTTTAGATTGCTGGAATCCTCTATGTCCCTAATGTTAAGCAACAACATGTTGTTCAGTGAAGATTTACTTCAGTATTCAAGGTTCCTGACAGTAATTCTACAGATAATCAGCACACTTAAAACATGTGAGTCAGTCCACTGATACTGTCTGGGTATTATTCTTCATCCCCAGAGTGATGCTAAGTGCACAAAAGCAGTACCATATAAGAATAGGAAACTCTTTACCTTGTAGTTACTTAAAGACAAGTTTAATTCATGAGTCAATTAGAAAGCCATAAATCCTAATAATTCTCTGTGGCAATGAATTTAAAACTAACAGAGCACTTAGTCAGATTTGAAATCTGAATAAAGGTGAGGAAGAGGAGATAATTATGAGTTGAAGACGTCAGGTAAGCACAATGTGCAGATTCATGGAGGCAAGAGAAGTGTTGAAAGAGTGGAAGAGAACCAGTAAGGCCTTTTAGACTGGATGCCTAAGCAGGAAAAGCCAGTAAAGAGGTTGTTCGCTTTGGAAAAAAGTGAAGGGATAGGTAAGAAATTCCGTTAGGTAAGAAGGGACCATGTCATGCAGGCCCAGGAAAGCTGTTGTCAATTCTGTATGCTTTGTTGCACCAAAGCAGTGTCCATTTGGAATCATCCATCAAGCCACATGAGCAGTGATAAAGGTGGTGGTAGTGGTGGTGGCGAGGGTGGTATTTGTAATGGTCAACAGTTTTTGAGTTCTTATTGTGTACCAATCTCTTGTATATTTTGTGAATCATTGTACTTGAAGACATTATCTATTTTATACCCAAGAAAAGAAAGCTTAATAGAGATTCTTTACTTACCCAAAACCACAGAGCTAGTATGTTACAGAGCCCGAATTTGAACCCAGGTAATTTTACACGAAAGTCCACATTCTTTAGCATTTCTCAATGCTAAATAATAGGGATAATAAGTATTAGAGAACAGCAGTTCAGAGGCATGATCTTACATTTTTAAAAGTGACATTGATAGCTGAAGTCCTTCCAAAGGAGGCCTAGTGAGATGATAAAGAATCCTTGAATCCCTGTGAACTGAAAAGAGACATCAAGAAGAAAATCTGGTTTGTGAGACAAAGCAATGAAGTTGGCTGTGTATCTCCCTTTATTCTTCTATTCTTCAGTCTTGATGGGCTGAGTTCCCTCACCATTATATATTCTAGAGATTGAGGAATTAGGGAGAAATGTTTAAGTGAATTGCAAGATTATTTTGATGGGACTAGTTTTGCCAGTGACAGAGGAGTTCTTAAGAGTTGTCATTCATTGGTCTTTTTTGAATGAGTTGTCATTTGCTTTTATATGGCACCAAAGCAATTCTTGAAGATGGAGTACATAGAAAACAAAATCAGGGTACCTATAAATTTCTGCAGCTGATTCTGAGACACACCCATGGGGTCCTTTGGAGACTTCATGAAACAGCTGAAGAGGAGGAGAGGTTGGTGTCTGGTTAGCATTGAAGTTAGTCCTGTTTTTGGTCAACATCTAAACAACAAAGATACAGTGTTCCTTCTTTTCTAGAATACTAAACTATTCTAAGATATGCCAGAAAACCACATTCAGTAAAGGAAGACATCTAATCTAATTTAGATTCTGCTGTCAGAAGTGTTAAAATGTCTAAAGGCTTTTATCTTAGAGTAGAGGATAAAGATGGAAGTTCTGCCCAGTCTATACACAATCTTGTAGGGCAATAAAAAGAAAGAGGGAAAAAAAAAAAGAAACAGGCAAATTTGGGAGAAGAGAATATGATTTGTGGATATTTTGTCTCTGAGAAATAAAATAAGAATTAGAAAGACAGATTCAATGGCCAGACCTAGCCAGAATGACATTAGTGGGTATCAGAAGGAGGGACTTCTAGTGTCTGGACTTGGATACTCTGGTCAGTTTGGCATAATCTCTGATGAAGGCTATATTAGATCATTCCTTAAGACCCACCCATTAACTGTCACCAAATAAGACTAAATCAACTTTAGTGGCCCAGTCCAAGGAAATCTACCTTCTTCAATCTAATAGTTCTATCTCCCAAGACACTGACCACATTGCCCCACTTCCTATTTTCAGATCTGAAGGCTTCGGCCTAAGGTGAGGGGTGTCTATAAACTTCTGACTTCTGACCATTCCTCTTAGTGTAGATGAAGGAGGTTTTTCAGTGTGAATGTACGATAAAAAGTAGATGGTCACCTCCTTGTAGACATCATCCTAAGTAAGGGGTGAATAGCTATTAAATGGGAGCTTTGTCATGAATAAGGAGATATTCTTAATTGAGCTGTCCTTTGAAATCTCTTTTTTGCCCTCCGAAAACTCACTGGATTATAAAATCAGAAAAGATGAAGACTATGACTTTTTTGGTCACCAACTTTCTCTGTCCCCCACATCTCAACATTGTACAATCTTAGCAAATGTTTGTTGAATGTTCTTTCTTTTAATATCCCTGTCATTAGGAAAATGAATTTTGAAGCTTAGTCTCTGAAAGTCAGGTGGAACTGACAAAACTTTGTTTTGCATTTACTTGCCTCGTTTTAGTAAACTTCCTACCTTGAAGAAAATTACATACATTTTGACTGATTAATGTACAAATCTTGAATGCTTTTAATTCTCAGAATTAGAAATACTTCTCACTGAAATATTCAGCTCTCAGCATAACTCATTTTAATTATTTTCTGGTCCAGTTTATGCCAAAAGATGCAGTTGAGTTCTGACAGTGTCTCTGTACTCTAATTAAACTCTTTAAATTTGCATTTCTTTTTATCAATCTTCATTTATCCATAAAAGCCAAATTTGACCTTGATATGTAATAATAGGTAACAGCACATTGAGTTTCTAATCCCTGTTCTGCCAGGGAATATTGCTTTATCACCTCTCCTTTTGTAGTATTAAAAGTTTCATAAACCTATCACAGCAGTGAAAGCAACAGCCTAGAGCTGGTTGGATTCACCATGACTGGCACATGGCCTTGATCATACATTCAGTATATTTGTGCAGGATGTTTCTCCAGGATTTTCTGAAAGGATGATGCAGTTGAGATCATGAGAGATAAAGAGATGTTTCCAAGACTCCATACTTAATTTAGGGCATAATAAAGACCCCAGCCTCCCACCAGACTAGTAATGGAATGTATTATATGTTTGCTTCTTTTCTTGTTTGTTTTTTACTGAAGAAGGATAACATAAGGATATATAAAAAGACTTTTAGCATGTTTCTGGGGTCATATTGCACTATGGTAGAGAAGTTCAGTGTACTCTTCAGGTGGCAGGACAGTGGGTCCCTGAATGTGATAGATTGTGTGCCATGTTGAATAAGAGTTTGGGGCTTATGGTCAGGTTCAGTGCAGTTCAGTTCAGTTGCTCATTCGTGTCCGACTCCTTGTGACCCCATGAACCGCAGCACACCAGACCTCCCTGTCCATCACCAACTGCCAGAGTCTACCCAAACCCATGTCCCTTGAGTCAGTGATGCCATCCAACCTTCTCATCCTCTGTCTTCTGCTTCTCCTCCTGCCTTCAATCTTTGCCAGCATCAGAGTCTTTTCAAGTGAGTCAGCTCTTCGTATCAGGTGGCCAAAGTATTAGTTTCAGCTTCAACATCAGGCCTTCCAGTGAACACCAGGACTGATCTCTTTTAGGATGGATAAGTTGGACCTCCTTGCAGTCCAAGGGACTCTCAAGAGTCTTCTCTAACACCACAGTTCAAAAGAATCAATTCTTCCGTGCTCAGCTTTCTTTATAGTCCAACTCTCACATCCATACATGACCTCTGGAAAAACCATAGCCTTGACTAGACGGACCTTTGTTAGCAAAGGAATGTCTCTGCTTTTTAAGCTGTCTAGGTTGGTCGTAACTTTCCTTCCAAGGAGTAAGCATCTTTTAATTTCATGGCTGCAATCACCATCTACAGTGATTTTGGAGCCCCTCAATCCCCATCTATTTCCCATGAAGTGATAGGACCAGATGCCATGATCTTAGTTTTCTGAATGTTGAGCTTTAAGCCATCTTTTTTACTCTCCTCTTTCACTTTCATCAAGAGGCTGTTTAGTTCTTCTTCACTTTCTTCCATAAGGGTGATATCATCTGCATATCTGAGGTTATTGATATTTCTCCTGGCAATCTGGATTCCAGCCTGTGCTTCCTCCAGCCAAGCATTTCTCACGATGTACTCTGCATATAAGTTAAATAAGCAGGATGACAATATACAGCCTTGACGTGCTCCTTCTCCTTTTTGGAACCAGTCTGTTGTTCCATGTCCAGTTCTAACTGTTGCTTCCAGACCTGCATACAGGTTTCTCAAGAGGCAGGTCAGGTGTTCTCGTATTCATATCTCAGATTGAAATTTCAGCTATTCAGGATATTAAGCAGCTGTAGGATTTGGGACCAGTGGTTAACATCCTCATCCTCCAGGGTCCACACCTAAACTTTCTATGAAGATAAAAAAACGTAATACGTATGATGTGCTTAAAGTTAACTATTCTTAATATTATTTGCTTATCTGACTATTGACAAAACTTATATGTGCCTTAAGTTGAAGTCTGGGCTACCACAATGGAACAGGACAAAATGATAACCATTTTTCTCATTAATCTCTAGCTGGAACACACAACAAGCATATGTGTGTGTGTGTGTGTGTGTGTGTGTGTGTGTGTGTGTGTGTGTCTGTATGTCTTTGCTAGTTTAGTTTTTACTAAATCAACCTGCCCATAGTAGGATTTTTTAAACTAGAAAGAAATCTTTAGCATGTATGTATGTCATGGTGTAGCACAGTAGGGACTGGGTTGGGTACTCCTGAGGTTCCCCTTATGAAGACATTTACTAAGAAAGGTCAGTAATTTTACTTTGTAGTGCATGGATTTAAGTCAATAACAGGAAAATGTTTTACTGTTTCCTACCCTGTTCTGTACTCATGCTTAATAATATCTCTCCCACCTTCTTTTTTATTATATCACTTCTGAAGCCAGAGGTAAAAACTTTAGATAATTTGCCTATGGACGGTCTAATTTATTTTGGAAAACATTGTTGTAGATTGTTATTTTCTTCATTTACTGCCATTTATAGCACAATGCACTATTTGAAAAGAAGATCATTTCAGTAAGATCAGTCCACGGTTTTGCATGCTTTGTAGACAGAATACCCCAGTTACCTTAATGCCTGACCTTAATTGGGCTGTAAGTCTTTTTGAACCAACTCTGATTCCATTTTCCTTTTTCTACCCCATCGCATTTCCCCAAATGTTCTTCTGTATTTGTGATGACAAGCATATATTTCATGGAAGCAGCTCTGTGTAGCAGTGAAAACTCTGGTAGTGAGGTCAGTGCATGTTGAAACCCTATTTGACCATGACCTGCCTGCTGAGTGTTGGAAACTAGTCACCATTCTCCGATCCTCAGTTCTTCTATATCTAAAAATAAGGGTAATAAGTCATCCCTCATGGGAGTTTGTTAAAGGCTGAATGACTTATTTGTTGACTAAACTGCCTAGCAGTGGTGGCAATTACTGAGTACCTATTTTCAAGACATTAGGCTTTGTGTTTTACTTGAGTTATCTCATTTAATCCTGGCATCAGCCCTGCAAGGCAAGTACTATTATTATTCTCATTTTACAGTTGAGAAAACTGATGTCCAAAGAAAGTAACTAATTCACATAGCTTGCAACTGATAGAGCCAGTACTTATGGGTCAGAAGTGAGGATCAGAACCTCATGGGTGGAATTTTATAGCACCTTGAAGTCAGGATCATATGTTGTTCATCTTTGTATCTTGCCTTCTTCTCATTTTGACCTCAGGAACCAAAGCAACATGTTGTTGTGTGTTGGATGAGTTCTCTCAGTATGAAGATTAAAGAATTATTTTCAAACATTTACAGCCAAGACAGTAGAATGGGCCATCTTGCAAAGTAGAAGTTTGCTGTCTTTGAAAATGTTCAGGCTGCTGTTGGCTGATCTCTTAGGTCCTGTCCGCATCTGAGGTTTTATGGTTCATTAATCTCCTTGGCATGTCCACATTCTATAAGGTGCCTTTTCCTGCTGGAGGAGAGGGGAAGAGTACTTGTCTGTGGATTATGTGTTATACTGTTTCATCTTTTCTCTTAAAAAGTAAAATCTCCTACGTAGGATCTTACCAACTGTTATTGTCTAAGCTTTATTAAACAATCATATTCTCATTTCTACTCCTAATTTTAGTTTTGAGAGCCTGGTTCAGTTCCTTGCTAAAAGAGTATTGTAAGCATCATGTAGCAACATTATTAAGAAATGTATTATTGAGTATGAATGGAGCACTAGATGAATTTATGTGAATTATTCCATGTCTGCGAAGGAACCATTAGGTACTTTTTTCTGAATAAAATTCTTTAAGGGAAGGGAATTGCAAATGTACAGTTTTTCCACCCCTTCTCAAAACCCTTGGCTTTGTCTGGGCAGCTAGCATGATGATTGCCCTCAAAATGAGATTACCACAGCACTTTCTAGGTTTTCCAGATCTTTAGTTATTTCTAATGCCAGTGCCAAATGAAACATTTATGGAAAAGCTTACAGTTAAGCCAAGTAGGTTGAAAATTTGTGCTTACATTGTGAAATGTCAAACATTAAATAGAAATACTATTTTTTTTTCTGGAGACAGGAATTCTCTTTGCCTAATTTTTCATGAGTCATCTTTTCTTTACTCATCTTTCTTATCCTTTGAAATTTCTTCTTCAGAGAATTAAAAAAGCTTTCTTCATCGTTTTTCTCTTCAATTCACAAGAGCTCCACTTTTAAGTGGGAGAAATAATGTTAGCTTTCCACAGAGATTGATTATAAATTCCTTCTCCATGTTGAATTACACTGGCCTCTAGTGGTTTCCTGTCACAATTATGTTTCATATTGCTCTTGCTTTAACTTATTGTAACACTATACCATATATTGTAATAATTTTTGAGAATCAATTAAGCAGCACAATCAGATTTGTCAGGGATTTGAAGTAGATTTCATCATGAAATTGATTGTAGTTTATGTACCTTGTGCATCTGTGAAGATAGCATAAAACTTCTGTTCTCATACCTACCTGTTCTCACACACAGGAACTGGAATTCCTGGTCTCACACCTGCCTGGCAGACATTATGGTTGTCCCAGCTTGCTGATAATAACTTTGGAGAACTAGAGGCCATGGTGTGAAAGGAACCCTTACAGATCATGCTGTGAAGTGGAAGTGTTAGCTTACTGTGGGCACACAAGAAATGGGAGATGACCTTAACTAGTCTTGAGCTACTCCGAAGACTGTCTCAGGGTTTCTGGACTGAAAACTTGGATGTGATTTTTCTTGTTTCAAAGTAATCTTAAAAATAAAAAGAAATTTTAAAAGAGGTACTTCAAGGCATTTAAAAAAATGTATCTGCCTATCCAAGGAGCTGCTTTCACTTGGATACAACATTAATAGTTGTTAACCAGATTTAAGACTACCCTTTGGATCTAGCACATAGGGAAATAACACATTGAAGAAATAAATGCACTGAGTGACTGTGTGAGATGAGTGAGGTGGGCTTTCACAAAGGGACTTTTGTTCAGATGTTTCAGAGAATAAAGAGTAGCTACAGGTTTAGGGTAGAGAAAAGCAAGCGCTATCAGGAAAGCAAATGCTTTATCTAACTTGTGTGGATTTGGGTAATAAGCATGCATGTCTGGCCTTTCCAGGTGCTGTTCATTTCCTAAAAAGCTACGTGGATCTTGAGTGATTTGAGAACTACTATTCCTTCCCTATATATTTTTTCTTTTTTGTAAAGCTATCCTATACCTACTCCCTTGGGGTTCATTTTATTGTTGACTATTAATTGGTCAGTGGTGCAGTTTATTTACTTGATAAAAAAAAGAATAAAGTAACTTTTGGGATAAATGTGAAGCCACTACTTGCAACTAGGCCATTGGAGTTTCAGGGAAGTTAAACATTATCTTTTGGCTAAGGCTGCAGACCTACGTTTTTACTTTTTAACCATCTTTTCTGGTTTGTCTCCCTGCCACTTGTGTTCCTTTAGACAGACTGGGAGGCCGCATGGGGATTCAGACTTACTGAACCTATCTTTCATTACGCTGAAAATAAGAATTGCAAGTCACCTTCTAGATGTGTCTTCCTTAGTTTTTGTTTGCAGCTAATAAACCAGATGAAGCCATTTCAGTGCTGAGAAGTTTGTTTTCACCTGCAGGCTTTCATTTGTCATTTATAATGGACGAGACCCAAGATAACAAAGCTTTTGGCTTGTTTTCGTTTTCCTGCCTTTAACTTGAGTGTAGATTCAGACAGTTAATGAACAGTAATTTCAGATATTTAGGTGTTAGCCATCTCCCAGGAAGAGCAAGAGAAAAAACTGTTTGAAAATATTCATTAAATGGCTTAAACTGAGAGCATTCAGATATTTTTCTATTATTTTATTGTTTAAGTCATGTCCATGAAAGATGTTATAGAGGAAAAGTATACAAAAATTAAGCTTCCAGTTTTAGAAGTTTCAGCCTCAAAAGGATTTTCTCAAATTCAAGCTGAATTGGTCAAAATAAGATGTTCTGATAAGTCTTGCTAGGAATTAACTACTCACAGTTTAATTTACAGAGACAATGAGAAAGAAAGTGTGGATAGAGGGTACAAAAACCATAAGAGAGACTATAAGAACCTGGGACAAGTCTGAGATGAAGACTTTCTTGACATGATCAGAGACTTTTGTGGAGGGACCCAGAGCCACTCAAGACAACCTCTCAGGGAGCGGCCTGAATGAGTAGAAACACCTCGACTACCCTCTTCTCCTGCCAAGACTTCCCCAGTGTCAGCAGAGAAAGGAGTCCATTGATTTAGCCCCTGGAGTCAGCCTTCTAGGAACCAGAGGAACAGGGTGGGAATGCAGATTTACAGCCTGGATACATCCCAAGGGACATCATTTGACTGTTGAGTATGTGCTTCAGGTAGAATATTCTGAATCGTTTTGTCAACAACTGGAGAAATCCACTGAGGTCTACAAAAGGTTAACCAGAGATGGGAGAGTTCAGACTTACTGAACCTGTCTTTTCATTACACTGAAAATAAGAATTGCAAGTCACCTTGCAATTAGACATTGAGATGCAAAGAGTTTGGTTAAATTTCTTTCTTTTCAGGCTTTGGGGAGTGCTTTGTCAATGTAGTGTCTAATTTGCTCCAGACATGGTATTCTGACATTTGCTGAACAGCTAAATAAACAAATCAGGCTTCCACACAACAGATTACAGTGAGGTCAGACAGTGGTATCAGCAATTTTAAAATATGGTCTATAGCAGAGCATATTTTTTGATGACAGTGACAGCTAATGCTGTTAGTTGACATAGATTGAATTTCCTACCCAGACATTTCAGAAGAACCTTATATCCAATGGGATATTGATTTTTAATAATTACAGATGTTTTAATTGGTACCTTTTTTGGAGTTTTTGTTAACTTATGTGTTTTGCCTGAATTGATTGACCTGAAATTAAAGTTCTGATGCCAAAGAATGTTATCTTCAGTGACAGTTTTGGAGATTAAGATTGTGGGTGTAAGATTTGCTGTTGGAGGTCATTTTACTGGATGAATAAAGGGTAGGATTTTAGGAAATGAATTGGAAACTTGTTCTTACAAAGAAACTTGGCAGTAAACTGATTTTCACAAATATACTGATGAGATCTGTTATAAAAAGAAACATGTGTATGTTTTAAAAATTATATTATTTAAAACAATTTAAACATGAATTTTAGTGTATAATAAATAGCTTGGTCATTTATTGAGATCTTAACTGGAAACTTTCGTTACTACTTTTCCTAGTCACGTATTTTTTCATTAGGAGTTTTTGATAAGAATGTTTGTCAGCTCTTTGTTTTTCAGAAAACTAAATGATCAGGTAGGTTTGAACAGATGTATGAGGCATCACAGAAGCATTATATGCCACCTTCATCTTACACAGACTTGTTATTTACAGAAACAGTGGGTTTTGCTATTAACTAAATTTATCTTCATTTCTCTGTGGTGTGAAGTGCGAATCTGTGTGGTCCTAAGTTTTGGCTCTGTCTGCTTAGCTAACTTTTTTTTTTTTTTTAGTTGATGTCAGTCATGAATAAAAGCAAAGAAGTCATCCGTAGAAGTATTTTTTCCCTTTTCTGTAGGAATAGTTACCCTGTGGAGATGATAATGTTGCAACAGTAGACGGAGAGACATCCTGTTTATAGATTAATAAATGAGTCCTTCACCAGGTTGCCAATTTTATGGGTGTTCTCTATATTAACTCTCCAGCTAATGATGATGGACTATACATATTCACATTTATCAATATGACATAAGTTTGAGATGATTGGCAAAATACTGCTAAGAAAGAATGTGCCAATAAATATTCTTAATCTGCATCAATGTAGCTTCCATTACAAATAAAATATAGATATTGCATTATAAGCAGTAAGCATCCTGCCTCAAAGCAATTATCTGTTAAGCTGGGAAGGCAGTTTTGTAACCAAAATATTTCTTAACAGTCTATTTTAATAGCATATTTCTTAAGTGAGCTCACTCTCTCTCTTTCCTTAAGTCTTTTCAAGCTTCATGGTAAAATCATTGGACCAAAATCTCCTTGCTCTATTTTTTTTTTTCCTTTTTCTTTTAGTTTCAAATGGCTCTGTGGCCAAATTACACATCATAGTAGTTTTTTTACAAGAGCTATTTTAAATGCAGGACTCTGAAAAAGAACCTTACATTTGCCATTGTAAATGTTCAAGTGGTTTTTGTAATCCTGGCGATGGTTCTGATTCTCAGTTCAAAAGGATTTGTAAAATGTCTCTGTAAAAGATAAAAAATGTCTGTCTGTGCTATTCCCTCAAAACTCGTGTTCCTCAGTCCTTTTAACTTGTCTCCTGTGCCTGCTTATAATGCCAAACCAGTATTTCCATCTTTAGATTTTTCCTTCTCCTGAAAATGGTAACTGGGGAAACATTTGTGTCCCACCCTTGGACTGGCCAGAGTAATCATGGTTGCTGTTCTTGATTATAAAGCCTTCCAGTTTTGCAGATTCATGCAAATATGATTTAAATAATGCAATGATTAACATCTTCGGGGAGAAGGACCGTAAATTCCTATGCCACCTAACACCCCAATATACCAGCTCTTGAATACTTTACTTGACAGTTTTCTGGGGGTCAAATTTTCAGCCCTTTGACACTTTTGCAATAAATGACTGAAGTTGGGTATTCTAAGTTAGAACACACATACTCTGCTAAAGTTTTCCTAAGAGTGAACTCATACTATTTGACCAGATCATTGCTTTTTCATGCAGCATTACATAAGCCTAATGCTTCATAGACCACACTTTAGAGCACTTTGACTTAAAGAAATAGGTACTTGTCCTGGGAGCAAGAATGATTTTATAGTTTATATGGTTCAGTATGCAGAGTATCTTTTAACTTATTAAACCAATATTCATAATGGAAGGTGCCTTGGTCCTCTCTAGGGCTGGAAGTCCATATTCAATTCTTTTTTAATTAATATATCTAAACATGCACAGTTAATGAGATTGTGAGTGATCATGCTGAATCTGAATTGGGTTTACCGATTATTTTCTTTATATTAAATAAAAGCCATTAAAAGGGAACATTGTTGATAGAATAAATCTTTACGTGCTAATTACCAAAATATCAAAATATGCATTAACTAACTAACTGTAAAGTTACAGAGACATATCTCTAACACATTTGTGCCTCTTTCCTCCACTGCCATAGCAGAAATCTCTCTATTGAATAGGTCACAGATCTCTCTAAACCAGGATGTGGCTCCATCGTTAGTCTCAATACAGCACTTTGAATAGTCGCTTAAACATAGTTACCATACCTCCCACCAGCCATTCCATGGGCTGATATTTAAAATCTGTGTCCACAGTGATGTCTCTAATGGCATGATTCTCTATTAGAATATTCTTGGTCATAAAAATAGAAATAATAGTATTAGCAAAGGGATAAATTTCAGTGTATCAGAAAGGGAAAAAGGGTGGCTTACCAGTCTACAGAGATGAGTCTTGTAGGGATATCTACCCCAGTTCAGGAGGGACTGTGGATTTTGAACTCACTGTAATAACATCATGACCCCTCTGCAGTCTTAAGTAGGGACTGCAAACCACAAACTCTGGACAACTCTTTCGTCAGTAAACAGGGATCATGTTGGGTTGTGAAGAACCAAAACCACTGGTCTGTGAAACTATAAAAGATATCTTACTCTGAGCCATTTTAATTGAGCAATGAGATTTTAAAGCAAGGAATAGTTGGTCACCAGAATTTAGAACTCAAGACTGTCCTTGAAACCTCGAAATAAGATGAAAATAGAACTGGGATTCTTGATTAATCATGAAAGTGACTGGTTATAGAAAGACTGTTGAAGGGAGTGGACACACCATGGACTTTGAAGTTAAGACTGACTTGGTCCAGATCCTGACTCCACTGCTTAATAGCTATGTGCCCTTGGACAACTTATTTAAGCTCCTTGAATCTCAGTTTACATGCCAAGGAAGGTTGTAGTGCATCTCTTTTAGCACCTAGGAAAATGAACATGCAATAAATGCTAAGGCTCCATACCATTTTACTTATCCTAGTGAGGAGCAGCTCACAGGATACACGTATGGTGATTTAGACACATTTTCCTTCTTTCATACCGGGTGATCTTAGAGGCCAAGCTTAAGGGAAACTGCTTTCCAATCAAGCATTGCTCATCCATCATATGTCATTTCCATGCTATCAGTTTTGGGATAACGGATAGATACTCCAAAATGGTGGGAGAGAATGGTCAGATATTTATCTTGATCACTTAAAAATGCTGAAATGTTGTTTGGGATTGAAATGTTTACTTTCAATTCTGAGCTCTTCAGGCCGATTGTTTACTCACTAATAGTATTTCTTCCTTAGAAGAAACTAAAAGGGCAGAGTGGGTGGGCGTTTGTCAAGAAATACTGTTGTTCTCATGTCATGTATAAGTTTGGAATCACTTACTTTATTTAACCCAAGGATCCTAGAGCTTGATTTTGTACAAAAGAAAATAATGTCAAACTTCAGGAACAAATCAAAAGTAAAACAGCAAGCTGTGGAAGCTCACTCAGCTGCTGCTGCTGCTGCTGCTGCGTCACTTCAGTCGTGTCCAACTTCGTACGACCCCATAGACGGCAGCCCACCAGGCTCCCCCGTCCCTGGGATTCTCCAGGCAAGAACACTGGAGTGGGTTGCCATTTCCTTCTCCAATGCATGCAAGTGAAAAGTGAAAGTGAATTTGCTCAGTCATGTCCGACTAGTAGCGACCCCATGGACTGCAGCCTACCAGGCTCCTCTGTCCTTGGGATTTTCTGGGCAAGAGTACTGGAGTGGGGTGCCATTGCCTTCTCTGTGAAAGCTCACTCAGATTTCATCAAAAGGCAGATCTGGTCCCAATTGAACTGATCTGTTGGCTTATTTGTAAGATTACAACAAATCCCAGGATTGAATGCCTCACCTGAATCACTTCCCTATTGACTGAATACATTTAGACTCCTCTCTAATTTAGCGGAGTGTTTTTTATTAAAGCCAGGCATACAAACATCAATTATCCAAGCTGCATCTAATTTCCTTCAACATTTATTTTCCTTCTTTGGCTGCCAACGGATTAGAAGACATGATTAGAATTCAGCAGGAAAATAGAAACAAGAAAAAGGAGAAAAACAGTTCAAGAAAAACAGATGCTTAAACAAGAACAACATTCAGAATTAAAACAAGTTGTGATTAAAAGAAAGTCCTTATCTTCTCTAATGTAAACACGCTTGCTTTTTATCAGCAGTGCCTACCGCACTGGGACTGAATTAGCGGTATGAACTGGAAGAAGCAGACGGAAGCCAGTAGTGATTCTTACTATGCTTAATGTATACAGCTACAGTGTGTTCTAAATGCAGTATAGTATTTAAGTGTCTGCAATAATCGTTGCAAACTGGATGGCTTATTGCTGAAGTCTTTCTGTTTATTCGCTTCTAGCCAATATGAGGAAGAGAAAAAGAACAAAGGCATTCAGGTCATTTTATGAACATGTTAAAGGTACAGATTTGTTTCATATGAGTGATATTGATGTTGGAGTGGATACATTTATTTAATTAGCCATTGCTACAGCCTAGATAGCATATTAAAAAGCGGAGACATTACTTTGCCAACAAAGGTCCGTCTAGTCAAGGCTATGGTTTTTCCATTGGTCATGTATGGATGTGAGAGTTGGACTGTGAAGAAAGCTGAGCGCCAAAGAATTGATGATTTTGAACTGTGGTGTTGGAGAAGACTCTTGAGAGTCCCTTGGATTGCAAGGAGATCCAACGAGTCCATTCTGAAGGAGATCAGTCTTGAGTGTTCATTGGAAGGACTGATGCTGAAGCTGAAACTCCAGTACTTTGGCCACTTCATGCGAAGAGTTGACTCATTGGAAAAGACTTTGATGCAGGGAGGGATTGGGGGCAGGAGGAGAAGGGGACGACAGAGGATGAGATGGCTGGATAGCATCACCGACTCAACAGACGTAAGATCGGGTAAACTCCGGGAGTTGGCGACAGACAGGGAGGCCTGGTGTGCTGCTCTTCATGGGGTCGCAAAGAGCCGGACACGACTGAGCAACTGAACTGAACAGCCTAGATGCATTAATGCTGTTGATGAGAGCAAGAAAATGATCCAGCAAAGGAAGAGATCTTAAACTCTGAAAAGTCACTCTGAGAGAAATATAATATGATTTAAAAAAAAAAAAAAAAGAAAAGGCGAGAGGTGGTTGCAGTGAATCTGAGAATAACCATCAATCAAATTGTGTCTGTGTTGAGGGGTGGCAAACTATGACGCATGGGCCAAATCTGGCCTCCCACTTATTTTTTGTGAATCAAATTTTATGGAAACATAGTCTGCTTATTTATTTACGTATTATCTAGGACTGCTTTAATGCTACAACAGCAGACTTGAGTAACTGAAACAGAGACTGACCCTCAAAGCCTAAAATATTTACTAACTAGCCCTTATCCCAGGTGTCCATAGTGTATGTAAAGAATCCACCTGCCAGTGCAGAAGATGCAGGTTTGATCTCTGATTTGGGAAGATCCCCTGGATAAGAAAATGGCAGCCCATTCCAGTATTCTTTCCTGGAAATCCATGGACAGAGGAGCCTGGTAGGCTATAGTCCATGGGGTCTCAAAGAGTCAGACACAACTGAGCACACACACCATACTAGTTCTTACCAGAACAAGTGTGCTAAACCCTGGTGTATGTCAGCAGTGCCCCTAAGATCACCCAGCTGTTGGCAGACAGCTCTGCATGTGACATGGTGAGAAAGAGCCTCATTGACACTGTGACTCCTTAATAGCTAAGAAACCCTAAACTCTCAACCTCAGTCTATCCAGGAAATAGAGGTTCTAAAACCCATCTTATAAACTTAATGTGAGTGCACTGTTGATGCTGAATAATGATAGTTCCCTTCCCAGCCTCCCTGAAGTCTGCATAGATATATGGAGATGAAAGGCTTTTCAAAACTCATGACATTTGCTCTGTAAGACTCTGATTTGGTCCCTACTGCTGTAGTCCATCTCGTTTCCCACTGCTTCACATTGGAACTCCCAGCCTCCTGAGACTCCTCCAGGTTCTGTTCAGTATTTCAAAGGCATCAACTTCTGTCCTGCCCCCTTGACCTTTGCCCTTAGTGTTCTCTGGTCTTGAAGTACTAACTCCTCATTCTCTCATAATCTACCTGTCCTCTTTTAGACTGTCCTTCAGATACTGTGCTAAATCTCACTGCCTGCATGAGGCCCTCTCTCAGCATGCAGTGTAACAAGAACCTGTCCTGTGATCTCAGAGTACTCAGTCTGCCTCACCTTCATGACTGATAATCAGTGTTTATAATTTAACATATACATGTAGAATATTTCTGTCTGTGGTATAAAAATCTTGTCAAACTAGCTACCAACCACACTTGATGGTTAAAGAGCACCTATCACAGAACAGGCTCTCAAGAATATAATTTTCATTCAGCAATCTGTGCATACTTACCTTTCTTTAAAAGGAGCCAGGATAATCTTAAAGAAAAAACAATTGGAGTTTTGATTCTGATGACACACTGGGTACATAATTTGGTAACAAGTTACTTTACATCTCTGAGCCTCTTTTTTCTCATATGTAAAATGTGATAAATAATATTTACCTCACATGTTTATGGCAGAATCACCTCTGGTAATGAATGAGACAATACTAAGCATAGTATGTATTGTGGGACCTCAGTGGGTTTACTAGCTCCAAAAGACATTTGACAGTAAAGGTGCAGCTCCAGTGGTTCTCCAGAACTTTGGTACTCTCAGTTTTCTTATCTGTAAAATGAGGATAAAAATTGTATCCATCTGATATACCACTTGTGTGTTTAGTATATTAATATATGTAAAATAGAATACTGCCTACTGTGACCTGGTAAATACCTAATTGCTCTTTTGGTTTCTAAATCATATCTGACTCTTTCAAGACCCCATGGCCTATAGCCCACCACACTCCTTTGTGCATGAGATTTTCCAGGCAAGAATACTGGAGTGAGTTGACATTTCCTTCTCCAGGGGATCTTCCCAAGCCAAGGATCAAACCTGCATCTCCTGCACTGGCAGTTGGATTCTTTGCACTGAGGCACCAGGGAGGCCCTTAAATACTTAGTAAATGTGAGCTATTGCTGTATTTGAGATTACTATTAATATTTTGATTCTTAAAGATTTTGAACATTTCCCTGGGGAAAGTGTACATTCTAACAAAATTTTGTAAATAGTTGCAAAGAGTTCACAGTTCCCCTGAAATTTACCCTATGCTGTCAAACCAGTCAATCCTAAGGGAGATCCATCCTGAATTTCCATTGGAAGGACTGATGCTGAAGCTGAAACTCCAATACTTTGGCCACCTGATGCAAAGAACTGACTCATTAGAAAAGACCCTGATGCTGGGAAAGATTGAAGGCAGGAGGAGAAGGGGACAACAGAGGAGGTTGGATGACGTCACCAACAGAGAGGTTGGATGGCATCACCAACTTGATGGACATGAGTTTGAGCAAGCTGTGGGATTTGGTGATGGACAAGGAAGCCTGGCGTGCTGCAGTGCATGGGGTCACAAAGAGTCGAACAAGACTGAACGACTGAAGTGAACTGATCTGTATATACTGTACATTACCTTTTGCTGTTATCTGCCTATGAGGTCAAATTCTAAAGGATAGGACTTACCTAAAATTATGTCAAAAAATTTCTCTGTGTGTGAACTTATCTGATTGAGGTTCCCTAGTGTTCATTGTTGTTTAGTCGCCAAGTCGTGTCCCACCCTTCCACAACCCCACCAGGCTTCTCTGTCTATGAGATTTCCTAGGCAAAAATACTGCACTGGGTTGCCATTTCCTTCTCCAGGGGATCTTCCTAACCCAGGGACTGAACCTGCATCTCCTATGTTGGCAGGCAGGTTCTTCACCACTGAGCCACCAGGGAAACCCCAGTGTTCAATTCTCAAAGTGATTACATCCCCCCAAAAGGGTTTTATTTGTGATTTTTGTTTGTTTCAGGTTGAGAACTTGTTAAATGCCAAAGCTGTAGCTTTTCTTCTTTTGAAATTCATTCTTTACCTTTAATTGTGGATTGAAATCTGCAGCTGGAGTGTATTTTGCAAAGCCAAACACACACAAACATTTGAAAAACCTGCATTTGCACTTCCTGGCCACCTGCACAGCAGCCAACAGCTGCTCCAGACCCCTCATTAGGAGTGGCTGTCCGTGGTCCAGGGACCTGTGCAGTTGATCTGACACCATAACCTCCTCACTAGATGATCTTTACTTTATGAAACAGTAAATAGCAACCCTTGAAATCCTCACCCGAGAATTTAGAAAAGCCTACTTCTGAAAGCACTTAGGAATATTTGGGAGAGTCTCGAATTCATGAAAAGGCCCAGTGCCAACTTTTAAAAACATTCCCTTTGCCAGAGGGGAAAAAAGACTATTAAAAGTTTCTATTGGTACTGTCATGGAGCAGCAGTTAGGGGTTATAATAATAAATGAACATGTGAGGCACACATTGCAGATTTGACATGCTTTATAAATGCCAAACAATAATAATGATGATGTCACAAGGCTTTCATTTTCAGACTGTCTTAATTTCATTCTCAGTTTGAGATTGCAGATTATAGTAGAAATCAGCCCAAAGTGAAAGCTTAAATCAGATTTCCATTAAAGTGCTTGACTACAGAAAATTAGTTTGTAGGAGGAGACAACCACATCATCTCTGGTGGTGTGGAGTCTTTCCATCACCCTTCTGGTGATTTCATCATGGTGCCATGGTACACCATGTTTCCCAGACAACCTCGTGTCCCTGAGCTAAGTGGCCTGTTCACTTCTGTGTCTTGCCGTTCTTCTTGTAAACATATTAACTGCTTTGTTAGTATCATTCTACTCTTTCTCTCCTTCTCTTTCTCTCACATACACATTCTGTCATGCTCTCTCTCTCACTGGTTGTCTTTCTTAGTGTCTCCATGCTCTCACATGGTTGCTCTATATTTCTCATCTCACATTTGCTCACATACTCACTCTTCTCTCTTTCCCATCACTCCCCTTTTCACCCCAAGGGAGACTTTCAAGGCTTGTCTTCCTCCAGCTCTGGGAAAGAAAGGAATAAGCCAAAAGAACCAGGTTCCCATCCCTGGCCTCTGGTGCCTTCCAGTCTACCTCACCTGCATTTTTTCAGATTATTTCCCCATTCAGCCTGTAAGTCCTGAGTGAACCAAGTTGTGTAACAGCTCTGCCTTCATCCTGTCTGCCCTCTGTTACTTGAGTTCCTGCTTTCTCTTTTTCTTTGTCACCTGGAACATCACGTCTTCCAAAAGGCCCCTCTTGCTATAATAGTCTGCACCACTGGTGGTGCCCTAGTCTTAGCTCCATGAGACTATGGAGCCAGGACTGCAGTTGACAGTTTACTAGTCTGACTCTCAAACTCCTCTTTGTTCTTTGAGTACAGTGATGACACCTTACTCATCTCCATATCCCAAGGACTTAACTCTGTTGTGTCTAATATAAGGGAGATGACCATTAAGTGTCTATTGAAATTAATTTAATTTATTCCAGTCACTAAACTATTATTTATTGGGTGATTGCACTATGTCATGGATTACATTAGCTCCTTATTAAAACTAAAACAAAAACAAACTCCTGTTGTAGAGGAGCACAGAGGCGGCTGCCCTGGGTGTTGTGCCTAGGGCATGGAGGATGCGGGGTGGATATACTACACTTGAGAACAGCTGTTCTTCTTTCAGCACACCTGACAAAGCCACCTATTTCCCCACCTTTCGAAAAGAGGACTTTTCTGAGGGCTCAATACGGGTTGAAGTGGTTGACTCACTTTTAGGTACAAGTTGTATGAAGAGTATCTGTTTTTATTTGTCAGGTGCACAATGAGAGACTGATGTGAGAGATTCAAAGGAACTTATACTGTATGAGGCAATAGCAGTGTCACAGCACATATCTGATGCTGACTCCAGGGTATATATCTACTGAGTAGAACTGAATCACAGGGCCAGAGGCATCTTCCTGCCTCTAGTCCCCCACTCCTGCCACTATGGATGACTTTATGTATGTTCGTGGTATGTGGTGTGACTACTCTCTAGAATGATTATACGGTTTTAGATGGATTAAGCAGAATAATTCACCATAACTTGATGATAGAGAAAAGCTTCACTGAGAATTTGTTGACATCTGAACTCATCGTTAAAGAATGTAAAAGTTGGACCATGGCAGAGATGTACATGGGCCAGTGTGTACTTTACTAGAAAGCTTAGTTCTTCTACAGAAACTGAGTAAGCCTCAGCTGTTCCTGAGTTTCTCTCTTGGACCCTGTGGAGTCATTATTGCTCTTAAGTGTATTTTTCTTCCATTGTTCTGGCAAACTTCTCTCCATCCCACAGCTATTTGGAAACTACTGCTGTACCAAGCCTCAATACTAACAGCATTTAATAGCCATCATTAAAAAGCAAACTTCTGCTTACCAGTCAGCCTGCTGTGAATAGTAATGGGAGATTTCTTTTTTGGGAGTAGCCCCAGTCTCTTAATTGGTTTGAAAAATATTGCTCATTTATTTTATTCTTAAAACATTACCTTTTTGCTGAACTTTAATAAGTTCATTTTTCTGTTACATTCAGATTCAACATAGCTGCAGTCTGCTGAAAGGTTTCCTTCTTGTACATGCTGTCTGGGTAACCTGTCCACTTTCACCATTGCTTATGTCAGTAAATGCATGTATAAATATCCATAAAGTACTTTGCTTCGTGTCCTGCCGGACATGAAGCCCCAGGAGGTCCAGGGAATTCGAAGCAGGGACAGCGTTGGTGAGGAAAAACTTATTTATTTGTAAATATACGATTAGATTAGGAAATAATAATATAGTAGGAAAATTTTAGATGGAGAAAAGAGGCTGAATAACTTGGTTTACGTGGAAAGCCAATAAAACCTCGAGACAATAGGTTTGCACCATCTACGTTAAGCCACCAGCGTCCCTTTGAATATCGGAGAGTGTCCGCCCTGGGCTCNGGGGGGGGGGGGGGTACATGCTCAGGAAATGCCAGGGGAAAAACCTGAGATTTGACTCATCCTAGCCCATCAAATCTCTGCCACGTGACCTTGTCACGGGTGGGATTCCTCACGCTGGCTCCCGGCCATGTCCAACTCATTGTGACCCTATAGACTATAACCCGCCAGGCTCCTGTCCATAGGATTCTCCAGGCAAGAATAGTGGAGTGGGTTGCCGTGCCCTCCTCCAGAGGATCTTTCCAACCTAGGTATTGAACCTAGGTCTTCTGTGTTTCTAGTACCACAGGGGGAGTTTTAACCACTGAGCCACCCGGGAGGTCCCATAAAATACCTTATAGGCATGTAATAAGCATATCATGTGTCTTATCTCATTTAGGCCTTTCAATAACTTTATGGACTAGGTACTGTTATTCCCATTTCATAGGTGAGAAAGCCGTATTCAAGATAGTGTATGCCCCTTGCCCAAGATTCTAGCTCTAGGAGCTGGCTTGAATGAAGTATCCGCAGGCCATCCAGAAGCTGACTTGGAGCCTCACCTCTGCTGCTCGTTAGCTGTATAACATTGGGACACATTGTGTGGGTTTTCTGAGTGGCTTTATCTGGTATAGAGGGTTAATCCTCACTGTACTTATTGCACATACTGCAAGTATCAAAATTAAAAATGAGAGTTCATGTAATGGCTCTTTTAAAGCAGTTGAGTGCTGAACAAATGTAAGGCGTTCTTTTCTCATATGTTTTATGTACTTAGTTTAGCATATTGGAATAAATGGAATTTGAAAATGGCATGCAGCACACACATATATGCTTTGCAATTAGTGTGGCAGAATTTAATTGTCACTCCATTGTTGGAATTTTGATGCCTCCAGCTTGATGAATAGCCATTATCTGTGGGTGTTATCAATTAATCTAGGTAATGAATTCTCTTCATTATCTCGTTCTTCATGTTAATTATACAGGATTTTCTTAAACCTATTTATCAAGTCAGGGCAAGTACAATTTTTTGGGGGGGGCACACATGCCTTTGAATATGGAATATGTACAAACAGGTTAACATGATGGGTTTAAATTTACAGTTCAGAAAAATTCTAGTCAGTAGCATGTAGTGTAAACTTGTATCTCTTTATTGGGAGGGTTTGTTTTTAATTAAAAAGGTCACTCATTATCTAAGATTATTAAGCTACCATGAATTTTAAGTATTAATATATACTTCTGGCTTATCAAAGAAGCATTAAGGAGGCATAGAAAAATTTGAATTTTTACCTATTAAAACAAATAACGTCACTAGTTTTGAAAGGTACCATGACAGGTAAAAATTCAAGTATAAACTATAAAGAGAAAAGATGTAAGTATATGAAATATTTTTTAATATAAATTTATTTATTTTAATTAGAGGTCAATTACTTTACAATATTGTATTGGTTTTGCCATACAAAACATGAATCCACCACAGGTATACATGTGTTCCCCATCCTGAATCCCCCTCCCTCCTTCTTCCCCTTACCATCCCTCTGGGTCATCCCAGTGCACCAGCCCCAAGCATTCAGTATCCTGCACTGAACCTGGACTGGCGATTCGTTTTACATATGATATGATACATGTTTCAATACCATTCTCCCAAATCATCCCACCCTCTCCCTCTTCCACAGAGTCCAAAAGACTGTTCTATACATCTGTGTCTCTTTTGCTGTCTCACATACAGGATTATCGTTACCATCTTCCTAAATTCCATATATATGCGTTAGTATACTGTATTGGTGTTTTTCTTTCTGGCTTACTTCACTCTGTATAATTGGCTCCAGTTTCATCCACCTCATTAGAACTGATTCAAATGCATTCTTTTTAATGGCTGAGTAATACTCCATTGTGTATATGTACCACAGCTTTCTTATCCGTTCATCTGCTGATGGACATCTAAGTTTCTTCCATGTCCTGGCTATTATAAACAGTGCTACAATGAACATTGTGGTACACGTATCTCTTTCAGTTCTGGTTTCCTTGGTGTGTATGCCCCGCAGTGGGATTGCTGGGTCATAAGTCAGTTCTATTTGCAATTTTTTAAGGAATCTCCACACTGTTCTCCATAGTGGCTGTACTAGTTTGCCTTCCCACCAACAGTGTAAGAGGGTTCCCTTTTCTCCAACACCCTTTCCAGCATTTTTTGCTTGTAGACTTTTGGATCACAAATGGTACCTCAGTGGTAGCTCATTGTGGTTTTGATTTGCATTTCCTTGATAATGAATGATGTTGAGCATCTTTTCATGTGTTTGTTAGCCATCTGTATGTCTTATTTGGAGAAATGTCTAGTAATTTCTTTGGCCCATTTTTTGATTGAGTCATTTATTTTTCTGGAATTGAGCTGCAGGAGTTGCTTGAAGTACATGAAATTTTAAATGACACTACTCATAATATAACAGTACCAGACAGCAATATAAGACAAAACAGAGGACAGTATATAAGAAATAAGTGACGTATTCAGTTTGAATTCAGAGAAGTGATTGGTAAGATAATTTGGGTTAATATGGTAATGTTATTTAGTGATATTTATTAATTAAGTACTAAATTTTAACTTTATTAACATCTTGGTCTTTTGTGTTCTTTTTTTTTTTTAAAGAGAGCATTATTTTAATTATCTTTGTTAATTAGCCAGTTACTTAAGGGAATGCTGACTGTCAGCATTTTGAGATGAGCACCTTCCTATTTCGATTTCAGGTTGAAGCCATCCTAGTCAATATTTTTGGTGGAATTGTCAACTGTGCCATCATTGCCAATGGGATCACCAAAGCCTGCCAGGAGCTGGAACTCAAGGTGCCACTGGTGGTCCGGCTTGAAGGTAAGTTACCACAGATGTCCACAGTTTCCAGGACATCCTTTTTCAGGATCAGGTGACCATCATGTTCTATATTCACAGACTTGATGACACAAATGCAGTACAGCAGTACCTCTCTGAACTTCTAATCTGGTTTGCAACTCTCCAAGAAGAGCATATGTTATATGTCTCCAAATTTTCCAAACATATTCCAGAGTGGAACCCTTTTATTATGAATCATATCATGAGTTGGTATTCTGGGGTAAACACTCTGAGAAATGCTGCTCCAAGAATTTTTCATCATGAGACGGCAGAGGTTCTCAAACTTTTTCACCTAAGGACTTCCTTACTTGTTAAAACTGAGAAACCCAAAGACCTCTTATTTGAGTTATATCTGTTCATATTTATTGATTTACTTAATTGATTAATAAATTAATTTGGTAGTAAGAATAATTACTTGGAAATTTTTAAATACTTATTTTTAAGTAATAATTTAATTTTTATATTATATATTTTATATAAATATATATACTATATAGTTATAAAGAATAACTATATCTTTTGAATTTTAGTAATAATAGCAGTATCGCTTTATGGTTTTACAAACCCCTTTAATATCTAGCTTAATAATTGCTTCTGTATCAGAACTTTTGCAATATGTTGTTTTGGTAGAAGTATATGAATAAAATCTGGCCTCATAGAGTCATATATCTGGAAAAGTGAGCAGTTCTTAATAATCATTTTATATAATTCTGAACATTAATCCTTGTTACTATACTAAAACCTGTAATAGTTTCTTTATTAAAGATTAGTTTTAATGAAGGATCTGAAACTATTTCAATGTACTTTTTATACTGTTATATTAAAATCCATTGGTCTGTCTTAGACAGTAAGTAGATTTTACACATGTGTGACTAATTGATCATTTGGAAAATTTTGGATTGTGCAGATCTTCCAAAGTTTAGCACATTTCAACATACAGTATCAAAAAATTCACATCCGTTAATATCACTCCATTATCAGTAAAGCTTCTAAGTATTGAGAAGTTGTCAAAGTGGGAGATGCAGATTTTCCAGAATTCTAATTTTCATTTGAAAATACAAATTTTTCTCAGTATCCATAGGATGGTAAACTGTTTTCCTTGCAGTAACAGTCTTAATTCACCCATTTTGGGGACAATGTCTACCAGATACCTAAGACTGAACAAGTATATTATGTTCTTTGTTATTCCAAGAAAAAATAATATTCCATGGAAGAGTGGGGTTTTAGCTTGCTACTCAAACAATTATAACATGCTTTTCATCATATTTTGGTATATAGCCAAGTGCTTTTTGTATACTGCCCATTTGATCACACGGAGTATTAGAAAGATGTGTATTCAAGGGTTGAAACTTAATAAAATTACTATTTTTTTCCATTAAGGACATTCTTACTTGAAAATGGAAAGTTTTCCTAGTGAATGTGAGGTGGTGAAAAATAAAATGAATACAAGTACACATCAGAGCTGTTTGACCCTTACTAACATGCCAGCAGTTTTATCCACAGTTACCTTTGCTTCATCAGGGCAGATGCCAACAGAGAAGTATTATTATTATTATTATTATTATTATTATAACTTCAAAAGTAGTTCTTACATCACGGACCTTGCCCAGGTTAAGCTACACTCTGAGGAACACTATAGTGGAGAAGCAGAAACAGACAGTTAGATGTGAAAACTATGCAAAAGTCCCTTCGACATTGTCAACAGCATTAGAATGATCAAGCAGACTCCAGTAGTGTCATTTTGGGGACAGTTTAATTTGTCCATTCACCATTCTGGTACTATAATTCCATAGAGACCTTCTCAAGATAAAGTCCAGGGATATTTTGATACTGACTGTGTAGCACCGTTTTCTTTTGAAGTCTAACCTCCAGAACAGCTGCAGTCCGTTTTTCTCTGCTTGCTTCTTTCTTTGTGTCTCTTTCTTCCCTTATCCTCTACCTCCTTGAGATTCTCTACCTCACAGACTTAGATGTACACCATATGGGCTTGACAGAAATAATGATCACAAAGGAAAAATGAAAATAGCAGGGGCTCCAGTTGGCAAAGTTTAATATGGACATTAAAACATATAATTGAATTAAAAGTTCTTACAAATGTAAATGTGACATGATTGATCCCAATAAAAATAATTTCAATGAAAGGATAATGATTGAAGTGAATGGCAAGGCTGCAGTGAAAATTCATCAGGTAATTAGTGTGTTCATCAGTGTATTTATAACTCTGATTAAAATGTTGATCTCAAACTCTTTTCAGGGTCAAAATGACCAGTGAGCCTCAGATTCTAAAAGTCAGCTCTTCATGTATTCTTAAAGGGGAGCAGGTCTCCATGAGCAGTTCAGGGTTTGAAATGTCTTAAGTCTGTTAGACCATTGGATTTGTATTTTTTTCTTTTTTAGATTTGTATCTTTTAAATTAAAACATTACCAAGGTATATGCTTGTGGTTTTTATATTAATTAAGTAATATTATAAGTACTATGTGTAAGCCATTGAGCTTTAGACATTAAGGAGTGTGTTTAGACCTATAAGAAATGATGTCAATTACTAGATAACTGGGGAAATGAAACAAAAAGTAAAATTAACAGTGCAAGCTAATATATATATAAAACGTAAACATTGTTTGCCCTAAGAAAATCTGCTTCTATATTAATAGCAGTAGCTTTTGGGGCATCTCACAAAATCACTAGCCTGGCTTTTGGAAATGTTCATACCTAATAGCAACCCAGTCCAGTATTCTTGCCTGGAAAATATCGTGGACAGAGGATCCTGGAGAGTGGGCTACAGTACATGGGGTCACAAAGAGTTGGACACGACTGAGTGACTAACACTTAAGAGTGTCCACCATATCATGAGGAACTGAAGATGAGCTTGAAGAGGATACTGGGCCCCAAATATATGTAGCCTACAAATGTGGAGGGTGACATTTTCGGCCAGTCCCCTCATTTCATCGTCATAGTTTGCTGTCTTGGCTCTGATCATAGATAACAAAATATAGAAATTTGGTGATTGTATTACCCATAAAGACAACCAGATATAAACCAGGCTCTGTGCTCTTTATACTAAGGGACTAAAGCATGTGTTCTTTAAGTTGAGCCTGTTGTAGCTCAGCCCACATTCATTATCATACCTTGTATTTTGTTTTTTGAAGTATAGTTGATTTAGCATGTTGTATTAATTTTTACTATATATACATACTTTTTCATATTCTTTTCCATTATGGTTTATCACAGAATATTGAATATGGCATATCCTTTTTTTAAAAAAACTTACTCAATATTGACTACTATAATTATAGTACATTTACAGATATAAATTAGCAGTGATATGTTATGAAAGGAAGATTTTCAAGCTGAACGTGGAAATAATTAAGCTTTGAATCTTTGAAAAGAAGGAAAAAGGAGGAAATTTTTAAAGGACCAGAAGCAAGTTGTCAGATCTGTTACATATTTGGGAGTTGGTACTTGGATCATAACAGTGGCAGAAACTGAAAGCCAGAACCCGTGTAGATCAGTAGGCTTTCCTGGAGAAAGCAGTGTATTTCTAGCAGCATGTTATGGATGAAAAGAACTGAGTGGGACAATTAAGTTAGTAGCCAGAACTTACAGTGTTAGGTAGAATCTAAAACCCAAGCATTTGCCAGATAGAGGCAAAATTGAATAGGAACAAGAATAGAACTAGAAAAAGAAATGAGAGAAAGTGGGGCCCTAAGGTTTAAATCTATGACCAGAAGAACAATGGCACAGTTAATGGACTTGGGAAAGTCAAAAATGGAAACTAGATAGACAGACTGGGAGAGGATGACTTTAAGGTGTAGTCATCCTTTATTTGCTCAAACTACCACACAGTTGCACTCATCTCACATACCAGCAAAGTAACGCTCAAAATTCTCCAAGCCAGACTTTAACAGTGTGTGAACCATGAACTTCCATATGTTCAACCTGAATTTAGGAAAGGCAGAGGAACCAGAGATCAAATTGCCATAATCTGTTGGATTAAAGAAAAAGCAAGATAATTAAAAAAAAAAAATCTGCTTCATCAACTATGCAAAAGTTTTTGTGTGGATCACAACAAACTGGAAAATTCCTAAAGAGATGGGAATACCAGACCACCTGACCTGCCTCCTGAAAAATCTGTATGCAGGAAAAGAAGCAACAGTTAGAACTGGACATGGAACAACAGACTGGTTCCAAATAGGAAAAGGAGTACGTTAAGGCTGTATATTGTCACCCTGCTTATTTAACTTATATGCAGAGTACATCATGAGAAACACTGGGCTGGATGAAGCACAAGCTGGAATCAGGATTGCTGGGAGAAATATCAATAACCTCAGAGATGCAGATGACACCACCCTTATGGCAGAAAGTGAAGAGGAGCTGAAGAGCCTCTTAATGAAATTGAAACAGGAGAGTGAAAAAGCTGGCTTAAAACTCAACATTCAGAAAACTAAGATCATGGCATCCAGTCCCATCACTTCATGGCAAATAGATGGGGAAACAGTGGACACAGTGGCTGACTTTATTTTGAGGGGCTCCAGAATTACTGCAGATGGTGATTGAAGCCAAGAAATTAAAAGACGCTTGCTCCTTGGAAGAAAAGTTATGACTAACCTAGACAGCATGTTAAAAAGCAGAGACATTACTTTGCCAACAAAGGTCCGTTTACTGAAAGCTATGGTTTTTCTAGTAGTCGTGTATGGATGTGAGAGTTGGACTGTAAAGAAAGCTGAATGTCAAAGAATTGGTGCTTGTAGAAGAATCTTGAGAGTCCCTTAGACAGCAAGGAGATCCAACCAGTCCATTCTAAAGGAAATCAGTCTTGAATATTCATTGGAAGGACTGACGCTGAAGCTGAAACTCCAATACTTTGGCCACCTGATGCAAAGAACTGACTCATTTGAAAAGACCCTGATGCTGGAAATGATTGAAGGTGGGAGGAGAAAGGGATGACAGTGGATAAGCTGGTCAGATGGCATCACTGACTCAATGGACATGAGTTTGAGTAAACTGGGAGTTGATGATGGACAGGGAGGCCTGCCATGCTGCAGTCAATGGGGTCACAAAGAGTTGGACATGACTGAGCGACTGAACTGAACTGAACATCCTTTATTTGAGGTGAAGCTGTAATATCAGTTGGAATCTGTGTGGCAGCAGAGATGTGGTAGTACAGGGGAAGATCCAAAGAGAAGTATGATGGACAAGTGGACAAGTCATCTCCATTTTGAAGGGCCCTGTAAACCATACTCAGGACTCAGGTCGTTGGGAATTATTCCCCAATAGCACAGCTCAGTTAAAATGAGAAACCAATCAAAACCCCAAATCCATTGTCACAGAAAGTCTTGTTCTCAGTACTTTTAGTGGGGAAGAAGTTGCTAACCACAGGGCCCTCTCAGGAATTTCTGTTAGACTCAATATAAATGTTTTCATTTGCTTTCCTATTGGTTAGAACATAAATTCCGTACCTCTCACAAATCTCTCTGCATTCAGTTATATATTACCTATCCTTGGAAGAAAAATTATGACCAACCTAGGTAGCATATTCAAAAGCAGAGATATTACTTTGCCGACTAAAGTCCGTCTAGTCAAGGCTATGGTTTTTCCAGTAGTCATGTATGGATGTGAGAGTTGGACTGTAAAGAAGGCTGAGCACCGAAGAATTGATGCTTTTGAACTGTGTTGTTGGAGAAGACTCTTGAGAGTCCCTTGGACTGCAAGGAGATCCAACCAGTCCATTCTGAAGGAGATCGGCCCTGGGATTTCTTTGGAAGGAATGATGCTGAAGCTGAAGCTCCAGTATTTTGGCTACCTCATGCGAAGAGTTGACTCAATTGAAAAGACTGATGCTGGGAGGGATTTGGGGGCAGGAGGAGAAGGGGACGACAGAGGATGAGATGGCTGGATGGCATCACTGACTCGATGGGCGTGAGTCTGAGTGAACTCTGGGAGTTGGTGATGGACAGGGAGGCCTGGCGTGCTGCGATTCATGGGGTCGCAAAGAGTCGGACACGACTGAGCGACTGAACTGAACTGAACCTTAGAGTATCATTTGCATCCTTCTGTTTTTCTAAACATAGCAAACTTTTCTTTGTCTCTGGTGGCAGAGAAAGGCAAAATGGTACAAAGAAGCAGAAACATTTTGAACAAATCTAGTGATAGTTTTTGTTTAACTTGACACCATACTTTGTTTTAGCTGAGATAAACTTCAAAAATAACATTTTTTGTATTAGTCCTAAAATTGGTTCACATTCTCAAAACACCCACCACTGTCTGCCTAGTTAGTAAAAGTGAGATGAGAAATGGGTGTCCACCATCCCAGCATCTTATGAAAAGCCAAGTGATGACACATGAAAGTGAAGTGTGGTAGAAAAACCTTACCAGAGTCTGAATTACAATAATAAAAAAAATATTGCTAATATTTATTAGCTGCTTTCTAAGATACTTTGACACATAGTTGTAGAGTCTGAACAAATGTGAGGTTTTTAATGATCCAGATAAGAGCTATTTTGAAAGCCTAATCATGTGATTCATTACTAGGTTAGTATCTATTTCCTGTAAACAGAGAAAGTGGCCTCTCTTGGCTGTTATGTGACTAGTCAGAAGAGCCGAGTTCCTTGCCGAAAATCTCACCAGTTTGTGGGTCCACATTTTAAAGACTGTTGCCATACATGGTGTATTAGAAATGTCCAGATGTGAAAAGTTTTATTTAATCAAACCAGTCTTTATCTAGTGGGATTTTGTGGACAAATCTTTGTTCTCAGCTGTATAATAATTACAGACTATTTTACCAGTGGATATGGAAAGGATTACTCTCTGAAAATTTGGTGACTTTATAATTACATGTATTTACCTGTCTTATCAGAATAGACTTTATCAACTGAGATATAGGATTATTTTTATTTAAAAGACTCTGATAAATTGAACAAGCACACTTTTGTGGGGAGTTTAGCTTTTGCAGAACTTTGTTCCTGACATGAATAAAGAACAAATTAAATGAGTTTTATTTTTTCCTTCCTTTTTGAAATGTACACAGACTTGGCACAGAAATTACCTAGATGGTTAATTTAGCCCAACCTGTGATCCTACTGAGAAATGTACAGACATTTATTGACAACTTGGTGTATTCAGTGTGCAGATGTGTTTTAGCCAAGGCTCTGTACTTGACATGCGAAGTTTTATGTTGCTAGATCAGAATCTGCTAAAACCTTCAGAGGAGTTTTCTTTTTCAGAATTGATTTTTCTTTCTTACTGTCCCACTTCAATCTGCAGCTAACTTCTGTGTCTCAGATATGCCTGAAGAAGGATTTACTTTTCTCGCAGGTGTTCATTATAATTCAAAGTTAAGTTCATAAGGAAGTAATAATGAGTCTAGACAATCTATAGATTGGAATCTGTTTCTCATAGCCAAATCTCAATTTAATTTTTCCACTCAGTACCAAAATTTTGTTTCAGCAACGTAAACATCTTAACTTTTCTTCTGCCAAATGTCTTTAGAAACAGGAATCCCTTGTGGTGTCCCTCATTATCCTTCCAATCTCACTAATGTTCCATAAACTTTCTAAAGTTATTGAGAATGTAAACATCCCTGAGTCAGAAACTTTGTCTTCTCTTTCTCTTATTAACACTTTCTTGATAAGCCTTCCTGAAGTACTGACAGATTGGTTCCACAGCCAGAGGTATGCACATCAAGTGTCCTTTTTAGCATGGACACAGGGAAATTGCTGTGCAGTGCTTTGGTCTGCTTAAGGGGAAAAGAAACCCTGAGCACTGAAGTATTAAGAGACAGCCACTGAGCCTTCAGCTGTGTCCATCTACTTGGCAGCCGTCCATTCATCAAGGCTTCAGTTATGCCAGGATATGAGACTTGGAGAGGAGAGTCTTTGTGACTGATTGTCTTTGTGACTCCCATCAGAAGGTCAGCTGTGGCAGATTGACTGTGAGCGACTAGCTTGGGAAAGTTTTCATTCAGAAGGTTTGTGCTCTAGGCTTGCTGCTTATACTCTGAGACTGCAGAGACTAAGGGATGCCCCGCTGAGTGGCGGCCCCATCCTGGGCAGAGTAAGCGCAGATGCCCAGCGGGACTGGCATCTGGCTCTGTTTGATAGCACCACTGGCCTCTGCCTTCTTGCATTTTCCTACTGTGCTCTCTACCAAGTTTTCTTCTTCCCTTCCTTTCTCAGTTCTCAGTTTCTCAGTTGCAAGATGAGATGGGCCTGGTCCTCACCTGCACCTCAGCCTCCCTGAGTATGTCTTCCCTTCTCTCTGTATTTCAATTCTCATGTGGCTGTCATTGGGAGCACGGCTCCTGGATGAGGGTTCTGATGTTTTCTATCAGGGCATATCTCTCTTCCTCTCTGTTTGATTCTCATTTTTCTTCTGTCCCTACTCTTCCAGTTTCCATTTTCTGCACACCCTATTCCTCATCTGACTTTGTGCCTCACCTGACTTTCTGCCTCACTCTCTTTGTCTCCTCCCTCCTTCAGTGTCGCCTGTGGGTGCTTCTTTACTGGGACCATTTTCACTTCACGTTGACATTTGTCTCCTCTCCTTTTTATCACTAGCATCTTCTCCCTGTGTCTCTTCCATCTTGTTTAATTCATCATCACCAGGTTAAACAAAATGAGCCATTGGAGATAATCCTGTTCTGTCAACAACACTTAAATCCTCTCATTGTCTCAATCGATAAACACTTCTAAATGCTTAAACTTTGCCACTCTTAAACCTTAGACCAACTCTCACAGGACCTACCTAAAGTATTAAGCTAGTTAAAGCTTTTTGTGATCTAATATTTAAGTTTCCAGACAAAGAGTCTACTGTATTTGGCAATTTGAACTCTCATTTTACCCCTTGGTAGTTTGTGTGACTAAGTGAAATTTAGATCATGTTGGACACTTGCTGCCTTGCACAAGTGAAAGCCTTCTGCACTTCAAGGAAGCAGTCAGTATAATTACAGGACTAGGGCTCCTTCAAGGAAGATGGCCTCTGTTTTATGCAGCATTTTTTTTTTTTCAGTTTTATGGATGTGACAACTTTAAATTCTCTGACCACCTCAGCAAATCAGATGTTTAGTGTAAAGTTTTAATGGCACTGTACTTGGAAACCCCCCTACTCTGACCTTCTCACTCCCGCCTTTTCTTTCTTGGTGCCTCTACCCCCTCAGCCTCTCACTAGGGCCAGTCAGCTTCCTCAAATCCCTAAAAGTCCATATCCCACAGGTTGTCAATCTTTTAAGCTTCCGTGATAACCATCCCCTCTGTTGTCCACAGCCCATCCAACCAGACAGTGTTATTGGGATCTTTGAGGGGACCAAACAGATTTTTCCCTGACTGGATTCTGATACCGTGAGAAATAAGAAAAAGGACAAAGGAAAAATATCACCTTCATTCCTGGTAGAGAAGTTGAAGTAGGTGACTTACTGTGTACTAAAAGTGAGCTGTTACTCCAACTAACCCACATATTAGGCAGTTGTCCACAGCCAGTTATGGGTACCACTGGACTTGGGTGGGCCTCCCTCCCCTACCCCAGGGCAGAATGCTGAGGGGCAGAGGTTGACCTGGGCTGACTGTGAGCATCATGGCAGAAGGAAGGCCAGAGGATGGGGATGGGCCATCCGTGCCAGCTGTCTCCTTTCATACATTTGGTCAGATACAGCCCTCCACTGCCACTGTGGAGTCAGTCAGGGAAGAGATAGGGAATATTATGCCAATGACTGCCTCCTGCATGGAAGGAAAATGCCCCTGTGAGGTACATCACAGGTCATTAGTCTGCCTTAGGAGTGGACTGCCTTTTGGTCAAGTGCCCACCCCAGTCTAAGCAGTGGACATCTCTTCAAAAATAAGTTGATTTCCTAAGCAGAAGCTTCGGGTGGGGCACTTTAATAAGAAGCAATGGGGACTGTCATATCCTGAGTCCTGCATGTGACCTCACCGTACTGCCATCTGCTCCCTGAGTATTTTCTCTGTGACCAGTCACTTCCTTAACATTTGAAAGTCGTATTCTATCAGCCATCATAGAGGGAGAGAGAGAAAACACATAGCTATGAAGGAAAAGACAGCAGATTCAGTCTGTGCTGTTTTACAGGTGACAGGCATGCTCTGTTTATAAGCCTCTCCCAGAGTGCGCCACCTTGAGTGTATCCGCAGGCAGAGCTGCCCAAGCCGAGAGACTAACTTTCCCATGGAATGTTTTAGGACAGGAATGACAAATAGCTTTTATGTCATGCCACCTTCTATATATTTATTGGCAGTAGCTGCCAGGAGTGCTATGCCAAGGAAGATTCCAAGGCTGTAGCCCCGGTCAGCAGGAAAGAGTTCTGTGATCATTATTGATGTAGGTAAGGAGAGTGAGGGCACTTGAGCCAAGTACTGACCATTGTCGATTCAAAGAGATCATAGATGGGATCTTCATCCCTAGAAATATCACAACCCATGCACTAGAAGTAGGAAGCAGCAGCTTAAAGCTGGAGAAGCACCAGAGGAGACTGGGCCACAGGGCCAAAAATTTGGATGGTGTACCACAAGATCTGCAGACTTTCTCTGTAAACAACAGAATTTTTTTTAGGCTTTGTGAGCCATGTTATTCCCTGTCGCAATGACTCAGCTCTGCCATCATGGTGCTGAAGCAGCACAGACAATACAGAAAGGAATGGGCATGGTTATGCCACAGTAGATCTTATTTTACAGAAGCAAATGGTGGGACATAGTTTGTTGCTTCATATAGAGAAGAGACTAGCATCAAGACCTAGAACTCTGGAAACTCACCATGGTACCTGGTGAGTCTAAATCTCTTTCTCCTCAGCTTTGGAAGATTTCATTGAGATCCAACAAAGCATTTGACAGGCAATATTAAGCTCTCCAAATCTAACTTCTTTTCAGCAAAACGTTAAGAATGATGTCTACTCAGAGATTTCTCCCAGGTATGTTCAGAGTATGTGCAGTGATGCAGTCATGTCACGTCACTTCTTAGGGAGCAGTGGGATTCCAAAGATAGCATATCAGACAGAAGTCTCACACCACTGAAATTACATATGAAAACCCTTGCGATCACTGCAAGTTAGAATATATCAGTACAGGGATTGAAAGCCATGAGGTGTACTGAAGGAAGGCATGAGAGGGAAGTCCACGTGTAGGTAGATGTTCGGGTGAAGGAACGTTCCTTCTTTGTGCAGACTGTAATGTATCCTACTTGCCAGAGGGCTCCTCCTATTCTAGTTTAATATAAAGATTCCTGAGCCTTTGGTTTACATTAATATCTGTGTTACTTGTCTGAGGGTTCATACAGATGAGAGGAAGAACATGGGCGTCTGTCACAAGCCCTCAACCATTATATTAGATCTGATCCTAAACCTGCTTGCGTGATCATAAACACATACACACCATTCAAGGAAACGTAAAGAATCTGGCAGTCAGCTTCCTGCCACCTCCGGCTCTCATCATAGGAATTCTAATCATGTTCACAGCCTGGGTATTTTTTTTTTTTTATCAAGTGAGAATAAATCTTTGAAGCCAGTAGGTATGTATGATACAGCCCCACAGGCTATCTTATGTCATCTTCAATTTTTATAAAACATAAGGGATACACAGTATTCAGTAAGATACTCATCCAGCTACAGTGACTTTTCCCAGGTTGCTCAGCCAGTCAGTACCAAAACGAAGTTTCAATCTCAGCTTCCTCATCTGTGAAACGGGAATAAAAATACATCAGCCTCACAGGGATATTCTAAGGAACAGATGAATTCTAAAATAACCTAGAATGATCCCTGTCTCAGTGACTGTCAGCTCTCATTTTTATCTGAGGTTTTATGCACAACTTGAGTGATTCCATATGGATGGACTCCTGCAAGGTGCTAGGTATAAGATGCCCATCATCTCAGACGAATGAGGGGCCACAGATGCAGCAGGAGCTTTGCTTCTGATCCTCAATGAATTATTCCATTTCCAACAATACAATCACAAGACACAAGAGATGTGATAAGCTTTTTAAATTTACGTGTCACCAAGAAAATGGACCTCCTCTATCTGATTGTCACTCAGAAGAATAATGAAGGAGGATCAAGGGCACAGGGACAGTGAACATTTGAGGAGGAAGCTGCTGCTTTATAGAATTTGGTTTGTTTCCACTGACCTCTCCTATCCTGGGGAAAAAAAAAAAAAGACTCAATTACTCAAAGCAGGGGTCGAAGTATTTTAGGATTTATGAGCCATGCTGTTTCTGTCACAAGTCCTCAGCTCCGCCACTGAAGCACAAAAGCAGCCATCGACGATCTGTAAATGAGTCACTTTGGCTGTGTTCCACTGAAACTTTATTTATGGGCACTGAAATTTGAATTTCATGTAATTTTCATGTATCACAAAATATTCTTCTGATTTTTTCCCAACTGTCTAAAAAATGTGAAAACTATTGTCAGCTCACAGGTGGTACAAAAAGAGAAAGCAGCCTGCATTTGTCCCCCAGGCCATTCCTCATCCTGAGACACAGACTTGTCATGGTTTGCTGGTTGTTGGGTGCATCATCGCACATCTCGACCTCAGTCTCCTCTCGTGAGAACAGGAGACTGATCCCAAAGGAGCCCTGAGATTCCTTCCAGCACTAAAAGGCCAAGACTGCGGGGTTGTCATGTGGTTTTATAGTCAGACAAATTTAGGTTCTCACCTGGGGTTTGCTGAGGGACGTTGGGCAAGTTCCTAAGCCCCCCAGAGCCTCAGTTGCCTTGTTTGTAGAGTGGGGATAGCAGTGTCAGCTTTAGAGTTGCTGTGAAGATTCAACCAATAGGATACTTGTGAACCCCTCTACTGACGTGTCCAACGAACATTTGTTATACCTAATATATAGTAAGTGCTAGCTATTGTATTAAAAATAACTTGTATTAATTGTAATAACTATTTTTTTTAGAAAAAGCTGAATTCCTATTAAAATAATACTTTTTAAAACTAGAGAGAAGTTTTCTTCACAGCCCTGTGATAAAAAGCCGGCCTAAGTGATGGGGAGGGGCTGCACCTTTTGAACAAAGCCGTGTAATTAGAGTCCACTACTGTTAACTTCTCTCCCATGTAATGAAAACAAGGAACAAATTTTGATAAATTAACTTTGCATCTCTGTATACAGCTCTCTCACTCCACCCAGTGGCAGGAAGTAAGTGGTAAATCATGTGGAAGAGATGGGAAATTTTTTTAAATTTTAATAATTATTACTGTTCTTTTTATAATATCCTCTACCAATAGAGCAAGATTTCATTTTAAACTCAGTCCCCTGTGACTCTCTATTGCTGTTTTTAAAGCCTGCAGTGGTAGGTAACCATTTAGCTGAGTGGCTTTCAACAGGCAAATATTAAGAAGTGCCTGAACTTCGACCAACACGAGTTGATCAGTATCTGTACAGGTGGTTATTTAAAGTGTTGTCCTGCAGCCTCATTAAAAGGAAACCCAGCCTTTAATAAATATTAGAAAATGTCAGCAGCACAATTTAAATGTGGGAAAGAGATCAATTTTCTTTGTAATTGTGTGCAAAGGCATAAACAGTCTGTTTGGAACTCTTGATTCCGTGTCACAGTTTAGCAGCCATGATGGTTTCTATTTAGAAACAAGGACAGGAGGGGAATGTGGAATAGTTGTCAGCCACTTGGTGAATCAAGAAGAAACTAAGCTAAAGTACTCACATGATGTCATTAACAAAAAGAATCTGCAGACTAGCAAGCATTTGTTGAAGGCTCCCTCTGTTCCCCTCATCATTTCCAATGACCTCATTTCAGTGATGGCTGTTCTTTCTCACCATCTTCTTTGCATCTCTGCTTCCCCTTCCAGTTGCTCTCAGAACCAGAATGAGGAAGCGATCTGTAATTCCTCTCTAAGCCTTGGGCTGCAGGGCCTGCCGTGGCTTTGCTTCTCCCTGGCCTATCCCTAGCCCTGCCAGCCAAGGAGAAATTGAAGAGGGTGCCGAAAGGGAGATGCTGGCAGGGTCAGGGTAGGGCTGCTGTGGAAGAAACTTGGCATCCTCACTTCTTTCCCCTCATTCTCTCTGTTTGACTCTTCATCTCTCTTTGTCCTTCATTCTCTTAGTCATCTCAGTCTCTAGTCTCCTCTTTCATCCAGTCTGTCTCTCATTCTTTTTTTGTTTGTTTGTGTGTAGGTCTCTTTCCTCTTCTCCCACTCTGTTTATCTTGTCTCTCTGTCTCTCCACTCTCTCTGTCTCTTTCTTTTTGACTCTCCTGCCCCTGGCTCTGCCACGCCCTCCATCTCATCTGTTCTCTGTGTGTTTCTCTCTTTCTTAACCTGTTTCTGACGCCACCCCACTCCCCCACCTTGTGTGACAGATTTTCATTTGACCAAGGCCCCTTTGTATATTTCCCCTTTCTCGTCATAGTCCTATGCCTCAGCTTTCTATTTCACTGCAAGGTTCTCTTCTAAAACTGCTTGGCTCTGAGCTTGCCTAGTATGTGCTTCCTAATTAAGACTGCAATTGAAGTGTAACTGCAAGTATAATTAAATTCACTTTAGTGGATCCTAGAATTATGAAGAAATTAGGCCTTTTGATATGGCCCTACAAAAGCAGCTGGAAGGAGAGAAGGACTCTGCGTTAGTGTGGAGCTGCCCTATCCACTCTGTTACCCTGGCCACCACCTCTGGTTGTTAACCTTGAGCACAGTGACCTCATATGCCTGGACAGCTAGAAGTGGCAGCAACTTGGAGCTTCCCTCAAGGACACTCAACACAGCCAGCTGCTATGTAACCCTTCTTAGAAAGAGGGGCCACTGAAAGCATCTGAGGACTCAGAAAGCGCAGGAACAACCTTCATGTTCCCTGAGGCCATTTGGGTTTTTTATTTCAACCTCATAAAAAGAGTTATCTTGAAGTGTTGGGCCAGCAAGGTGCTCAGAAGAGGAGTCACCCACACTTGCTGCCTGAAGTTCACTTTGTATGGATGAGCCTGTTCATGGTTATTCAGTCTGTGCACAGACACATCCTTTGTGGTGTGGGAGACACCGTGCCTGGAGGTACACGGTGAGCAAACCTAAGCAATGGCAGCCCTTCTAAAGCATATGTTTAGTGGGGACAAGAGCTATGTAAGTAAGCAGTCCTGATAGTGCTGGGATTTGGGAAGTTCATTTTCCAATCTGCTACTCTAGGTTGGGGGTTGAGATGTGGTGACAAGAAAGCATCCCCAAAGAAATGTCATTTAAAAAGATAGTTCACAGACATATGGCGTTTTCCAAGCAGAGAGGGCAGCAGAGCTCAGGGTAGAGGGCATAGCAGGCTTGTCTGCAGGTTCACAGGTTTCTCTGTCAGTCATTTTCCCTCTTGGATATATCTGGTGCTAAGTTAGATGCTGAAAAGGGTATTAATTCAGGAAGAGGCTAGTTGGTTATAAGGAAGAACAACCCATTTATCAGGAGGTATAATGCATATCAGGAGTATGCAGTATTCATGCATACTCATGGAAAGGAAGGTGAACCAACAGTTCTCTCAGTGGATGGGGGCTGTAATAAAGCTGGCCCACAGGAAGGGCAGGGTCTGAGTTGGAGGCAGACCTCAGGAACATCATTGCATCCGTTGATCTCTTCACTTGACTCTCCACCTTCTGCGTATTTGCACTGTCTTTCTGTCATCTGCCTACTTATGACTAGAAGTCCTTTTCATGCTACTGCTTTCTCTTTCATGGAAACCACTCATTGAGATTCTCTACGGAGCAAATCTAATTGGACTAATGACCATGGTCTGTATTTGGACCGTCCTTGGGTCAGGTGCAATCACTGTCTTGGAAGTAATCAAGATCTGCCTTGGAGCATAAAATATGTCATGGTCCCTCATAGAGCAGGGACTGTGGGGACGGAAGGTCTAGCCAAAAGAGCAGACATCCTAGTTGTACATGATCCTTGTTCTTGAATAATTTATAGCCTCATTGAGGTTCTGATGATCTCATGCATGGGAAAGGACTCCGTGTTTTAAATGTCAAACAGGAGTCACTGGGAAATCAAAATAGAGTCCAGAAAGCAAAGGATTTTGAAACTGAATTCCGCCAGTCAATCACTAAGCCTCAGTGCTCTTGGCTTAAAAAAGAAAAAAAAAGAAAAAGAACTGATTTATAAACACTGAACTCAAAGGTTTATTTAGAAACATCAAGTTCCTTGTAAGGATCAGATAAAGTAATATGGGAGGACTTTGTAAACAAGATGTTTTATTGTTGTTATAAGGATGATGATGACATATATTTACAAAATCATAAGAAGGACTTATTCAGGTATCAGAATGGGTGTGTCAAGCATTATTTGAATGTTCATTCCCCTGCTTCCTATTACTAGCCATACTTACTGGACTAGCCTTCACTTATTTGTGCCTCAGTCCTCTCCTCTGTAAAAGGAAGATAATAGCTATCTCAGGGTTTCTACTGAGGAACAGGGGAACAAATATACTTAGAACCCCAGAGCAGTGTGTGACCTATGTGAAGTGAAAGCTGCTCTCTGCTTTTATTGTTGTTATCCCCACTCCTAGCAGAACTCTTTCAGTCCAGATACGCAGAGCTTGATGTAGACCTGTATGTGGGTGAGACCTGTACCCACAAGAGAAGTCATATCGAGGAGAAGTAGATTAGAAGGTGAGGGATGTTCAGGCAGATAAGACTGCCTCTTGGGGTGATGCATGGGGATCTGGGGAGCTGTATGTTGAGAAAGGAAGAGGGAGAATTCTGAGTCTCTTGTAGCATAATGTAGATTTTTCTTCTCTGGCGAATTGAAGCCCAGGTGGAGAGAGTGTTCTAAGTCCAAATCTCTTTTGAAGGAGATAAAAATTTCCATCCTTAACTTTCATTGACCTCCTTGTCCAAAGACTGATTCGATTCTGTGTCAATACCGATTCACACTCTACCAGTACTATTATACATAAGCCTGCAGATTAGGTTGGAATCCCTTAGCCTGGTACCAACACCTGCCACAGTCTGATCCCCTGTCCTACTTTTCAGCCTCTGGGACCTTGGCTGAAACTTTACCAAATGAATCAAAATGCACATTGAGCTTGTTCTTAATGAAATAGTAAATCTTTTCATCTGCATTAGTTAAGTTCTAGTGTGAAACAAACTGCCCAAAATTTAGCTGCCGCTCTTGCCTGGAAAATCCCATGGATGCAGTCCATGGGGTTGCGAAGAGTCGGACACGACTGAGCGACTTCACTTTCACGTTTCACTTTCATGCACTGGAGAAGGAAATGGCAACCCGCTCCAGTGTTCTTGCCTGGAGAATCCCAGGGACGGGGGAGCCTGGTGGGTTGCCGTCTATGGGGTCGCGCAGAGTCGGACATGACTGAAGTGACTTAGCAGCAGCAGCAGCAGCACAAAAAACATTGACCATCTTACAATTTCTTTGGTGCAAAATCCAGGGCTGGTTCAGCTCTGTCCTCTGGCTCAAGATCTCTCTCAAGTCCAATCACTGTGTCAGCCAGGACCGGGGTCCNCAGAGTCGGACATGACTGAAGTGACTTAGCAGCAGCAGCAGCAGCACAAAAAACATTGACCATCTTACAATTTCTTTGGTGCAAAATCCAGGGCTGGTTCAGCTCTGTCCTCTGGCTCAAGATCTCTCTCAAGTCCAATCACTGTGTCAGCCAGGACCGGGGTCCTGTTGCAGCTTGCTTCGTGGTGGTGGCGGGAGCGGGGCTTGTTGCCTGTAGGCACACTCACACAGTTGTTGGTGGGGTGCAGCTCTTTATGGGTTGTTGGAATATAACACCTCAGTTCCTTGGTGCCTCCTGGCTGGAGGCTGCCCTCAGTCCTTTGCATTGTGAGTTTCCCCATGGGGCAGCCCATAGCCCATAGCATAGCAGTTGTTTTCATTGGAGTGAACAAAAAGAAAATCAGAGGAAGCAAGACCACAGTGATGGACTTAGTCTCAGAAGTGACCTTCCATCACTTTTGCTATATTCTTCTCCTTTAGAGGCAGGCCACTGGTCCAGCATGTACTCAAGGGGCATGAACACCAAGAGGTCGTGGTCAGTCACCTGAGAACCATTTTAGAAGCTGCCACCCACACTTAACACAATAGTGTGTTAATTAAAGTAATGCTTGTGACGTATGTATACCTATGGCTGATTCATGTTGAGGCATGGCAGAAATCAACACAATATTATAAAGAAATATCCTTCAATGAAAATAAATGGATTTTTAAAAAATAAATTTATTTATTTTAATCAGTGGTTAATTACTTTACAATATTGTATTGGTTTTGCCATACATCAACATGAATCCGCCACAGGTATAAACATGTTCCCCATCCTGAACCCCCCTTTCTCCTCCCTCCCCTTACCATCCTTCTGGGTCGTCCCAGTGCACCAGCCCCAAGCATCCAGTATCACGCATCGAACCTGGACTGGCGNAGTAGAAAAGGAAAGAAATCTTAAATATTAAGGCAGAGATAAATGCAAAAGAGACCATAGAAAAAATCAACAAAGATAAATGAATTTTTTATAAAAATGTAATGCTCACTCCTATAACAACAGATATGTTCAGAAGCAATATAGTAGGGTTTTCGTTCTGATTCATATGAAGTCAGAGAGGATGAGGAGCTGGGTGCTTATCTCTGCAGGGTTACCCAAACATGGATGCTAATGGAGTCATTGTCATCTGAAAAAAAGCTGCCATCCAATATTTTTCTGACTGGCAACATTTCAGAAGGCAGACAAGGAAAACAGGAAATACAGAGAGTAAAAGTGGAAGGAACTTCACGGGCATGTGTTTCATTGCTATTCACAGTATATTGACCAGGACTCAGTCACATGACCCCCCTCCCCCACCTGGAACGGGGCCTGGGAATTGCAGTTCCTTTTTGACAGCTCTTTCCCATCATTAGCTCCTCACTGCAGCAGAGGAGCATGGAGCTTTGGTAAACAGCCAGCCACAACTGCCACAGAGACTGCCATTTACAGAATGCTTTCACACCTATTATTTCATTTGGTTCTCATGGCAATCTATGCTACCAGCATTATTTTCCTCATTTTAAAGATAGGAAAACAGACTAGTATGCTTTTAGGACTTAATTAGAACAGGATTCAAGTACCATCTCTGCCTCTTACAACCTGTGTGACTATAGAGAAGTTTTTTAACCTCTCTGTGCCTCAGTTATCTCATCTGTGAAATAGGTACAACCAGACCTATCCAAATTCATTGTAAAGTTTTCATGTGTCACATGTAAATCCCTTAGCACTGTACCTGACATATGCTTAATCAATATTCATTGTGAGGAAGATGATCACAGTATTATGTCTGAAGATAAAGAAGTTGATGCTCAAAGGATTTAAATGATTTATCCAAAACTACACAATTAATACATGACAGAGTCAGGATGGGAGTCTAGGGATTTTAAGTAACAACTTCCCTGTGTTTTAAGTTCTTGCTTGTCATGGAGTCCATTCATCAGATTCCTGTGTAAGGTGGCCCCGCGTCAGCCTTGAGCCAAAGACACAGTGTCAGGTGGCCCCTTCAACACTGCTTTGGTGGACCCAGTATGCCAGGAGAATCTGTACTATACTGCCTTCTCAGCTCAATTGTTCCTCCTTAATTCTTGCCTTTGCCTTTGGTATGAAACATGCTGACCAAGCATCTCCTTTTTATTTGTACTCCAAGGTTCTCCAAGGCCTATATTTCAAGGTCTTTGTTTATAAATAGGCTCTGTCTTACTAACTAGATAAAAGCACTGGAGATGATGTAAGATGAGATATTTCATTAGACACTTAAATTTTATCACATTTCTCCCAGGGGCTTGTTCACATTGAAAAGAACAGAGTGGTGTTTTGCATGTTAAATAGTCACCGAAGAACACAATTAGGTGGGGTGGTTTGGCCTGCATATGCTACAGATCCACCAGAAATGGCCAAGAGATGTCATTAGAGGTTACAGTGCTCATTTTCATGGCTTCTGCCATTTTTACTAGGTAGAATGAGGATGAAGCATAAAGGGTCACTTTGAATACTGTCGCTGTCTCTAGGCAGTGGATTTGAGCCAGTGAGCAGATTCTCTAACTTCAGATCTCAGATTAGCTCATGACTCAGGCCTTTGTTTCAAGAGATTAAGACAAAGGACTTCTGGAATGAGCCAAAACTACATTAAAGTCACTTGAGTGTGTGGATTACCAGCAGCAATTTTAGCTTTTATCTGGAAAAAAATGTCCATTAGTCTCTTGAAAATACTGTCTTTCATCTTTTTTTGTAGCTGGACTGTCACTTGATACAGATTTTGTCACATCATCTTTCCTGTCTGTGACATTGATTAGAATCTGTTTTTTAATTTTCTTCCTGGTGAAAAGCTATAAGTAGATTCATCCTGAGCGTCTTCCTGTGTTACTGCCATATCCCATATCATTCTAACACCCTGACTTACCATTCTCTTGCTAATTTTTGTGTGCACAAAGTTTTCTTCTGTATATTCCATATTCAGACTATCCAATCAAAAGATATGTCTATTTCAGAAGATTTTCCTCTTTCAAACTAGTTGAACAAGTGGTTGTTAATCTTTGTTCATGATCTTATAAGAACCTCATTATTTCAGTTTTTTTAATGCCAGAGAAAATTGAAACAATATCTTTTTAATGCCAGGCATTTGAATTAAAAAGAGGGAAAAAATAAATTTGTCATCTAAATATATCCAAATAGCCAGATCTGGATCATAAAAAATTGACCTGAATTGTGATTGAATGGTGTTAGAAGATTCAGGCGGTCTTCCCAGGTGGCAAAGCACCCATCTACCAATGCAGGAGATGCAGGAGATGCAGGTTCTATCCCTGAGTCAAGAAGATCCCCTGGAGAAGGACATGGCAACCCACTCCAGTATTCTTGCCTGGAGAATCCCATGGACAGAGGAGCCTGGCGGGCTACAGTCCATGGGATCACAAAGAGTCAGACATGACTAAAGCAACTTAGCATGCACACATGTACAGGAGACTCAGGCATCTCACAACTTCAGATTGTATGAAACTTCCTGGGTATCACCTTCAGTTCCATCTCAGTGACTGTACAACATCCCCCCACTCCCTTCCAGGAACCAATGTCCACGAGGCCCAGAACATTCTCAGTAACAGCGGACTCCCCATCACTTCAGCTGTAGACCTGGAGGATGCCGCCAAGAAAGCTGTGGCCAGCGTGGCTAAGAAGTGATGCCTTGCCCTGATCCCTCAGAAGAAGTGCACTTACCCATAAAAAGAGGGATGGTTCTCTCACCACTGTGAAGAAAATGGTTATTCTATTGGGGAAAAAGGGGGGTGGGGAAGGGGAAGAGCAAAAATTACAAGTGTTTTGTTTAAAAAATTTAAATCTGTATTTTTTGAATAAGATGTCTAGACAACTTAATTTCCCTTATAGGCTTTATTAATTTAATGACCTACATTCTCATAATTTTCTGTCATAGTGAGTCAGCTCACCATTGTTTTGCCAGTGGAGCAGTCTGCAAGGCCAGACAGTGTGTATGTATGCAGCATTTGAGATCAGGCCCTGGTTCATTTGCAGCTATTTTGGTGAACATTTGTATTGTGTTTTAAAAAAAAATGCATGCTGTTAAAAAAAAAAAAGTCAGACAAGATTACATTGAACAGATTTGCCATCAAAAAGGTGCAGCTAAGACACGAAACAAGTAGCTGTTATAAACTGCAAGTGTTTTTACTATTTTGAATTCCAACATGTTTAGAAAATCCATGGAATGTATTTTACAGTGGAAGATTCATAATTAATACCACATACATGTATCCTACCATTTGCCTTAATATTGAATATGCTGTTTACCTCATACTAAAAATGAAGCCAGAAGCCTTACTTGTGATTTTGGAGTAGAAGTTTCTCTTTTAACATCAGAACTGAAGGTTGATTCTTATGGAAATCTCTGACAGTCATTTCAAGATGAGACAACACTGAAATCAAATTATGCTGTGAGTGTCACTGTCTTTTCTCCCTTCCTATTCCCCCTTGAATCTACCACCTGGGAAAATGTAATTGAGAGAATGTGGCTTTTTTGCATAGTGTCCATTTTTGTGGTGGGAAAGAATGATTTATGTTTGTGTTAAAATTTTGGTAAATTTTTATCTATATGTAAATTTGAATAAAATCCTCTGTTTTATAAACTCTAAGATCTGTGTATTTCTCATTTTAATCCATTTTATTCATCAATTTTTTTCTTTTACTAAGATACTAGTGTCTTAGGCAGTATAGCCAGAGATAGAAAATTTGGGTTGTCCCAGGATTATTCCAGTTTTACTCAACTTTTTCAGTGACTATATCTGTTAGGAAATTACTTAATCAAAGGATGAAAATTTTATACACCCTGGAAGCCCAGGTAAGTGCCACAAATATCTGACAGTTAAAACATGACCTTAGTTTGCATAGCATTGTAGGAAATATTCAGACATTATCTCACTTATGCGGCTCAGGTTCCAACATTAGCTGTTTTCCTCTCAATGTACAAATGTGTCACAGACCATACTTTTTTTAACCAGTTTGTACGTTATTCTCAAAAGCTTCATGTCTGGACAGAAGTTAAAACACCATTGTCTTATAGATCTGTGTTTATCATGGAGGAAGAACTCATTTTATAGATCGGTCTTACATCCTTTATTAATTGTTACACAGTATGTGAAAAATATTAACAGTGTCTTTTTAAGTGTGTTTCAATTGTGATATCTTAACTAGTCAGTATTGTAAAAGAAATAATGTATACTCTATCAATTAGACAAAAACTATATATTTGAATCCTTTACCATTTGTTAGGTTTGTTAGGCTTGTGTTAATCTGGCTGTGTATATGGATATTTCTAATCAGTACAGTTTGAAGGAGGGGGTAAAGAAATGAAATCGTGATTATTTTTAAAAATAATAACAAAGAGCCCTTTGTTTTCAAAGATGTGGGAAGCTATATTTTCTTGGAAGCTCAAAGTATTGAGTTGATGTGCTTTGCATAGTATCCCTGATGCTGAACACAGTACAGTTTCCATGGATTTTTATGGAGTGGATTACTGGTATGTGTTAAGGCACAGCCACACAGACTGAGGGTACACAGGAGAATTGGGGGCAATTGGTGGGGTGGATCTGAAGCCTGTATATTACCTAGTCCAATATGTCCTGTAATTCTGACCTTCTGATGTCCCCTTCAAGTCTTCAGCTGTACTATATGTAAGAGTGAAAACTAATTTCCTTTAAATCTGATCAGTATTTGTTATACATGGCCCTATCCTAAACAAGAGTATCTATGAAAGAAAGAGAGTCTAAATACAGTAGTCAAAGAAGCTTAAAGAGTAATACACACGTTTTACCCAAACTGCTTTGCATGTAAGATTTTAATGGGTTTGCTAGTCTATCCTGTCAATCTCACAGAACCAGCATCAGATTTAGAGGGGGTTGAAGTCCTGACCTTTCCACTTGCCAGCATTCACTTCTTTGCATTGAACAACCTCTTGTATTTGTATAAGCTCTTTTGCAGTGGCAAAAAAACCAACTCAAGCTTAAGAAAAAAGGTTGAGAGGGGGAGGATGGTTTTGCTCTTGTAATTACAAAAGGCAGACATTTTCAGCTACAGTTAAGGCTAGATCTAGAAACTCAGAGCCTCAGAATGTGAACTCTGCATCTCAGAAATGCTAGTCTCTGTATTGGTTTCATTCTCAGATGGGCCATTTCCACAAGGTGGCAAAATGGCTACTGGCCATCTCAGGTAGGTATTCTCAAAAGTTTGCATCCGTAAGAGAGAAAGAATGGGGCAGGGGGCAAGAAAGAGTAAAGAATGAAAGGAAGGGAAGGAAGCAGGGAGGGCGAAGGAAAAGGGAAGGAAGGAAGGAAGGTTGATTCTCTCCTGGCAATTCTTAGAAACATCCCAGAATTTAGGTGACGATTTTAGGTCAGAAACTTACCTCTGAACCAGTCCTCTGGTCAAGAGTTTACAGGCCTCTGATGAGTCCTCTCTGGGTTAAATCCCCACTTGTTGGCCTGATAACAAGACCACCCTCATTCAAACTACCAGAGCTGAGAGTAAAAAAAGGAAGGGATAATTCCATAAGAAACTTGAGGATCTAATAAGAAGAAACAGTGTTTTCTGGAAAGGAAAAATAAAAAGTTACCACACTCATCATCCATAAAGCAATGATGTTGAACAAGTTGTTCTATAAGAACTCTTCCAACTCTGAAATGTCATGATTTTATTTTGCTAATTTCTCATCATTTCTTGGCAATCCATTCTTAATCTGTGCATACAAATTACCAGGTGTTTTTAATAGATGCTGCTTGAGTCATCTAAATATTTGACCTTGATTTATTTGTCTAGAACAGTAATGTGAACTTAAGAAGTAATGGCATTGAGGCTCTTAGCTCAGTTTTGGTTTTCTATTTAAGTTTTAATTCAACTCATGAATTAGTAAAATAGGTAGGAAACTGAATGACCTTATTAGATCTGTGAATCTAAAATTTGTTATTTTACAGTTTATATACTATGACCATCCTTCTCAGTTTGCTATCAGCGTGAAAATAAAGGTATTGTCCTAAAGAATTATATTATTTATATTCAATGTCTTAATAAAAATGAGAAGGAAAAGTATTTTGACATTTCTAAATTAAACATTTAAAACTGATTATTTGTAGGATACAGTGTATGTTCGAATAAAATAAGTGAAAAACTCATATGATCATGGTAAAAAATACTGTGAAGAAGAGCAGGAAAAGCTATGTTCTTTCATGTCTTTCTACATATGAAGTTGGCAAATGTAGGCCTGAGGGATTATATAGTTTTATTGACACAACCATGCCATTTATTTACATTCTGTGGTGGTTTTCATGCCACACCAGCAGAATTAAGTAACTGTGATAGAAAATTCATGGCCCTAGACCATTTACTCTGGACCTTTACAGAAAAAGTTTGTCAACCCCTTCTCTGTATTAAAAAAAAAAAAAAAAATTACAGTATTATCCTCACAATGACAACCCAGATTATTGTTTCTAAATCTGGGAAAGGCAAATTTAGGCATTAAAGTGAAACAAATAAATAAATAGAAAATAGGATCTCTGACCTTTGCATTTTAAACCCAATGAAAATTGATTTGTCTACAGAAGGACATTTGCCAATGAATACCTTTTTAACTGTGTTACTTTGTTTCTTTCCATCAACCCAAGAAGTGCCTGCACATAGCTAGGTGTGCTTCTGAAATAGGCTATTCTTAACTACTTACAGGTGTGTTGGAATAACATCAAATCATGGCTATGAATATTGAACTCCCAAAGATCTGTGTCTTTTGAGTCATACTCAAAGTGGCCCTTGCTAATTTTTGTGCATAATTTAATCTTGGGGTCCTGGGAAGATGGTAAGAAGGCAAAGAAAAATTATTTCAGTGCACCTGATCTCTGCAATGTTGCTATAAAGGTATTATTACATTTTATCTTGAGGAACAGTAGCATAGTGAGATAAAGTTGCTCTGCTAAAGTTACATAGTTAGTGGCAAGAATTTAGGCTTCTAGGCTTCTGGTTTTCATTGAGTTCTATCACTTCTAGTGCATCATTGTTCAGTAGAACTTCTGTGATGATGTTGATGGTAAGGGTGCTATCCGGTATATGGCTACTAGCCACATGAGGCTATTAAGCACTGAAAACTTAATTTTTAAAATTATTTAATTTCAATAATAGTCTTAATAGCCACCTGAAACTTCCCTAGCCTTCCAGTGATTAAGACTCCATACTTCCAATGCAGGGGATGGCAGTTGTATCCCTGATCGGGAACTAAAATCCCACATGCCATATGGCGAAAAAAAAATTTAGTCACTTGTTGCTGGTAGCTACCATTTTGGACAGCATAGCCCTTCAGTCTAAATCTTGTGGGGTTTTATGCATTACTTTGACATCAGAGGAGCTCACATTGATTGAGTGCTTACTGTGTTCCAGGAACTTTACAGATGTTGCCTTAATTAATCTTAGCATCTCTGTGAATCTCTCATTCCTCTGTTACAGATGAAATGTTTTACAGGTGATATATGTCTCAGGGAAGGTATAACATGACCAAGAACACAAAACTAATATTTGACCAGTCAGAATTCAACTCTGATATTCTGAGTCCAAAACTAGTGCTTTTTTGTTTAAATCTGTCAGAGCCTAAATTCAATACAGTTTTGCTGCTGATAGTGAATGGATAATTGGAAAGAATGATGGAGGCAAAGATATTTAGCAAGTTGAATACTTGAGTGTTTTGCCCTTTCGTGTACCCCCTGGGAAGGAAAATTTAAAAGCTGAAAGATTGCCCTCTGCTGTTGGACAGGTTGTATAGACTATAGTGGAAATGGCACATTTCCATACCCACATAGTAAAGTCTAAGATAGGGACCACCTTCTGGAACTTAATTCCAAGTGCTTTCTTGTTAATTCACTGCCTTCTCTAATACACAGAATGATGACAAAACAAGACAAAAGGCAGAGCAATAAGAGAGGTGAAAGCTGAGACAATGTTACCATAGTAGTAGGAGAAAATTTAGTTAAATGTATCATTATTCTTCCAGACAATTTAGATCCATAACTCTTGTCTCATGTCTTGATATTCAAAATAGGCCAGCAGCAGTTCTCAGGTACATTATGCCAAATTCCACAAATCCAAAATTAATTAGATTTTATGTTAACTGTGAGAAAATACTTTTTTTTCTTGTTCCTCCATTATGTGCACAGGAAGTATGTGGAGGCAATTTTTTGTTTTTAAACTGGGAGCCCTATTAGCCCTTTTTTAGCTAGAGGAGAAAGAAATGAAATTGAATCATTATCTAGCAGTCATTTAGAGATATGCTCTCAGAGATCAGACAGAGACTTGTATGGACTACAAGATTTGGAGGTTCTTATTTGGAGTTTAAGTTATATTTTAACACTGAATATTCATGTACTCTAAATCCTTATAATTATTTTTCCTCAAAAAAATAATTTTTGACTTTGTATTAAGAGTACAATCTGCAAAGAAAGACAAGATGAATATATTAAAATAACTTAAGCCATTTGCAGAAAGTTTTTCCAGAGTGGTAACAACTCAAATGTCTATCAGCTTATGACTGGATAAATGAAATAGTGTATATCCATATTCATCAATAAAACAGATGAAGTACAGGAATACTACAGTATAGATAAACTGGAAACCTCAAAAAATTTAATGAACCTTCATTAAACCAAATGAAGGAATACAATCACAAAGGCCACATATCATGTGATCCCACTTTTAGGAAATGTCCACAGTACATAAATGTAAAGAAATAGGATGTAGATTAGTGTTTGCCAGGGCTAGAGAGGAGAGGAGAATGGGGTGTGACTCCTAATGGGTTTTCATTTGGGATGGCAAAAATGTTGGTGAAATGAGATAGTTGTGGTGGTTACAGAACTTGAATATACTGAATACCACTAAACTATACTTTTCAGGGGAGAAGGCAGTGGCACCCCACTCCAGTACTCTTGCCTGGAAACTCCCATGGACGGAGGAGCCTGATGGGCTGCAGTCCATGGGGTTGCTAAGGGTCGGGCATGACTGAGCGACTTTCACTTTCACTTTTCACTTTCATGCATTGGAGAAGGAAATGGCAACCCACTNAATCATTTCATGATGCATGTTACTAAAATCATTATGCTGTACACCTTAAATTTACACAGTGCTGCATTCAGCTGTATCTCAGTAAAACTGAAAATGTCAAATATCAAAATATTTCTTAATGCTCATAATTTTACCTCTTCAGAGTTTGGAATGACTGCTCTGTGGCAACAGGTGAATCAGAAAGGGGAAAACTGGCTTGATCTGACTGAAGCAATGCTGGAAGCTCTGTGCTAAAAGCAGGAATGATTTGATGCCGAAGGATATTTTTCCTCAGCATAACTGAGGAAATGTGAATGGTAACAGTACACACTACTAATTACATCAAGATGACCCTGGCCCAGTGGAACAGTTTCCATCTGGTCCCCTAGAATTTTCACCACTGGCACACAGACTAGGGAAAGGAGTTGAATATCACCTTGTAGGTCTCAGACAGGTAGGCAGCTGATCTCTGATAAGGTGGGCAGTAAGTCAAAGAGGATTGGCACATACTATTTCATAACAAAGACAATAACAAAGAGATCAACTGTGTCAGTCGTGAGCAAGAAAATGAAGAACATAATATCTGTCCTATTATAACCAACAATTGACCTCTTTTGGAAAATCATAAAAATATTACTCAAGATGGAGAAAACAAATTCTTTTTTTTCTTTTTTTTTAAATTTATTTTAATTGGAGGCTAATTACTTTACAGTATCATATTGGTTTTGCCATACATCAACATGAATTCGCCACAGGTATACACGTGTTCCCCATCCTGAACCCCCTTCCCACCTCCCTTCCTGTACCATCCCTCTGGATCATCCCATTGCACCAGCCCCAAGCATCCTGTATCCTGCACTGAACCTGGACTGGTGATTAGTTTCTTATATGATATTATACATGCTTCAGTGCCATTCTCCCAAATCACCCCACCCTCTCCCTCTCCCACAGAGTCCAAAAGACTATTCTATACATCTGTGTCTCTTGCTGTCTCACATACAGGGTTATTGGTATTGTCTTTCTAAATTCCATATATATGCGTTAGTATACTGTATTGGTGTTTTTCTTTCTGGCTTACTTCACTCTGTATAATCAGCTCCAGTTTCATCCACTTCATTAGAACTGATTTAAACGTATTCTTTTTAATGGCTGAGTAATACTCCATTGTGTATATGTACCACAGCTTTCTTATCCATTCATCTGCTGATGGACATCTAGGTTTCTTCCACTGGCTATTATAGTGCTGTGATGGACATTGGGATACATGTGTCTCTTTCAATTCTGGTTTCCTTGGTGTGTATGCCCAGCAGTGGGATTGCTGGGTCATAAGGCAATTCTATTTCCAGTTTTTTAAGGAAACAAATTCTTGATAGAGCTTCATCATATGGAAAACCTTAAGAAGAATACTCAGTTAATAAACAAAAACATGCTCATAATGACTTACAGAGAAAAAGAAGTTAAGGATAACAATAGAGGACCAGAACAACACTATTCAAGAACTAATAAATAAGTTGCAAAGTTCAATAAATCTTAAATAAATTGCAGTGCACAGGAGACCCCACACTCACAATGAATAGTTTTCCAGCCCAAATGTTGTTAGAGTCAAAGTTGAAAGCCCTCAGTTAGCTGCATTTGTTAACAGAACTATAGTAAATGTGGGCTGTTTGTATCATTAAAATAAAGATACCAGAAGAAAAAATACTAAAGGAGAGAAAAGCTGAAACACTGACTTAAATGAAGGCTTGTATGATTCACAAGAATGCAAATGGGAAAATAAAGAAATTAAAGCACTTAGGAGAAAATAACAAAGCCAGGAATAATACAATATAAGGAAAACTGGTAGCAGTGAAAAAGGGATACCAGAAACTGAAAATGAAAGTTAAAGATATTGATAGAAGAAAATCTTGATGAAAAGGATGTAGAATTGTGCCTCTACCATGAAAAGAACAGTGTACTCCAGGAAATATCAGTAACAAAAATTTACATTTTAAAGCCCAAATTTCTCAACTTTGAGAGCAGAAAATCTTTCACTGCCTAAACATGGAAATGAGAATATACAAGAGAAAAGCAATCATACTGGACTTATATTTCTCTCTGTAACCAACTTTTAATATCAAAAGACATGAAACAAAATCTGTAAAATTCTTCGGGAAAGAAAGTTTCACCCAAAAATATCTTAGCCAACTAAGCGAGCACTTTTGCCATGTTACTGTCTGTGAAAATATTAGGAATAACTTCAAAATCTAAGCACAGGTAATTGAGCAAATAAACTATATAGTTTCTAACTGGTGGAATACTATGTAACCATTAAGAATGATGAAGTAGATATGGGCTTATTTGTGAAAAAGTGTTCCTAATACACATTATAGTAGTTGGACTTAATAGATACCTACAGGACATTTCATCCAAAAGCATCAGAATACACATTCTTTTCAAGTGCACATGGTATGTTCTCCAGGATAATTCATTTTCTAGGCTATAAAAGAAATTTCAACAAATTTAAGAGGATAGAAATTATATCATTTCTGACCAAGGTATGAAATGAGAAATCAATTACAGAAATAAAGATAAAGACAAACACATGTAGACTAAATAGCGTGCTAATTAAAAAACCCTGGGTCAGTGAGGAACTCAAAAAGGAAATCAAAATATCTCAGTCAGTCAGTTCAGTCTCCCAGTCATGTCTGACTCTTTGCGACTCCGTGAATCACAGCACACCAGACCTCCCTGTCCATTACCAATTCCCAGAGTTCACTCAAATTCATGTCTATCAAGTTGGTGATGCCATCCAGCCATCGCATCCTCTGTCGTCCCCTTCTCCTCCTGCCCCCAGTCCCTCCCAGCATCAGGGTCTTTTCCAACGAGTCAACTCTTCTCAAGACAAATGCAAATAAAAACATAACCATCCGAAATTCTATGGGATATAGCAAAAGCAATTCTTGGAAGTTTACAGTGATACAAGCATACCTCAAGAAAAAAAGAACAAAAAATTCTCAAACAACCTACTTTCAAACAGAATTAGATAAAGAAGAACAAACAAAGCACAAAGTCAGAAAAAGGAAAAAATAAAGATCAGAGTAAAGGAATAAAATGGAAACTACCCCCACCCCCCTAAATAAAAAGCTAGCTGAAAAGATCAATGAAACCAAGAACTGATTTTTTGAAAAGATAATCAAAATTGAGGAACCTTCAGCCAGGATCATTAGGGGAAAAAAAGACCCAAGAATACAGACACAAACAGAAACGAAAGAGGAGAAATTACAACTGATATTTCAGAGATACAAGCAATCATAAGAGAATACCACAAAGTTATATAGACAAAGTGGACAATCTAGAAAGCATGGATAAATTCCTAGAAACATACAATCTTCTAAAACTAAAGAAGTAGTAGATAATGTGAAGAGACCTGTCACTGCAACTGTTCAATTCAGTTTGATGACCCAAGTATCACTGCAATTGAAATTGAATCAATAATCAAAAAATTCCCAACAAAGTCCAGGACCAACCAGATGGCTTCACAGAGGAAATCTACCAAACACATAAAGAGCTAATACCTGTCTTATCAAACTATTCCAAAAAACTGAAGAGGAAGGAAGACTCCCAGATTCATTCAATCTGGCCACCATTACCCTGATGCCAAAACCAGACAAAACAAAAAAAGAAAATTACAGAGTAATACCTGGGATGAATATAAATGCAAAAATGATCAACAAAATGTTAGCAAGGTAATTTCAATGATGTACAAAATTGATTCCATACCATGATCAAAAATATAACCACCAGCAAAGGAAAAAGACAACCTATGGAATGGGAGAAAACATTTGCAAACAATATGTCTGATAGGGGTTAATATCCAAAATGTATAAGCAAATTACTGTTTGTAAAATAAATAAGGTATATGAATGTAATGTACAGCATAGGGAATATAATCAGTATGATAACTTTAAATGGATTATAATCTATAAAAATATTGAATATATTTCATACACCTTAAACTCATAATATTGGAAATCAACTATAGTTTAATTTAAAAAGTGCTCATAATATATGCTGCAGAAGAACAATAACAATATATGAGATAATATTTTAAAGAATTTGTTCATACGTTTGTATCTGTGTGCATAGAAAATTTATGGTAAGGATATAAATTAATTTTGTTTTCTTTTAATTTAATTTATTGGTTCTCAACTGGGGACAGTTTTTCTCCCCCAAAGGTATCTGGCAATATCTGAGACTTTGTTTGTTACACCTGGGAAAATGCAGCTCACTTCTAGTATCTCTGAAAATACAGCTAAATATTCTCACACACAGGACAGCCTTCCACAAGGATAAATCCTCCTGCCCAAATCAATAGGGCTGAGATTGAGAAAATCTGACTTAGCTGTATTTACTAATTTGCTATACTAAATAAGGGTTACTGATATAATAAAAATAAAGTTTTCTTTTTTCTTTTTTTTCATTTTACTTTATTTTACTTGAAAAAAAATAAAAAGGCGAGCACAGAAAAAATAAATAAATTGTTTAAAAATTCAAAAAAAAAATAAAGTTACCCTGAAATGCTGTATCAATTGAAACGAGTAGATTATGCTTAGTAGATGAATGTGTTCAAGTCAAAAAGATATAGATTCATTTTTATATATAGTCCTTTGTTAGGGGTGTTGACTTAATTTGCAGTGCAAATTTGCAATCTCCACTAAGTGAAAGCTTAGTAAAGCATACTGTTATTTTAAATAATGTTCTATGTTGGGAGAATAAAGACCAAATTAGAAAATATAGTCAACACAGATCCAAGTAAAAGTATATTTTTAAACTGCTCTATTTAAATAACATATTAAGATCTCCTCATTCACTTTATATTGTAATATCGCAGAATACATGATAATTTAATCTTGGGCCTAGGATTGGAATACTTTGTGATTCTCAACTAGTATATATTTCATGGGTATACCCCCCAATATTGTTCAATACATAGGAATTTTTTTTTCTACAGTATGAGTTAGGAGATATTAGGAGTGTTCTGTTGTTTGGAGTTCCTTAAACCTTTGAAGTATGGGTATCTAATATTCTAATACTTGAAATTATGCCCCATTAAGTTCAAGTGATGTATGTCAAATAGTATGTAGGTCTATGTTGAAGACTTTTGTGGAGAAAAAACTTGTATTTTAGGTAGAAGCATAGTGTAAGGACAAGCCAGCATTACAGAAAACATGATTGGTTAAGGGGCACATGGCAGACTTTGCCTCCCCAGTATGTAAAAACTGTGTTTGAGCTATTCAACAGTTTTTCCCAACCAGCAACAGAGTGCTGGAGAGGACCAAGTGCTGCTTAAATGTATAATCACTTAAGTGCTCAGGTTGCAAATATGGCTAAGGATTTTGCAGGATCTACAGAGTCTTTTTGTCCTTGGAAGCATATCTAAAATTCTAGTACTTGAAAGTGTGCCATGAGAACAAAACCTCTTCAGCATCCCCAGCAAATGTCATTTTAAAATTGGAGCTTGAAAAACATAGCTAATTAAGTTTAATTCAAACAGATGTTTATCTAACATCTGCTCTTCCCCAGCAACATGGCAGCTGCTGGGAGAACATAGTGAAAGTGGAAGTGTTAGTCGTTCAGTCACGTCTGACTCTTTGAGGCCTCATGGACTATAGCCCCCAGGCTCCACTGTCCTTGGAATCCTCCAGGTAAGAATACTGGGGTGGGTTGCCATTTCCTTCTCCAGGGAACCTCCCAGACCCAGGGATCGAACCTGGAAATTTTGCATTGCAGGCAGATTCTTTACTGTCTGAACCAATAAAGACAAACCCCTTACTCAAGGAGTGGATCATCCAGATGTGGTTAGAACACACCTTGACACTTGACAGAACTTAGGAAAGTGATGGAAAACGAAACGCTAGAAACAGCTGAGAAAAATTTTCCATAGATGATAATCATACCATGGGTTCATATAATGTGTATGCCAATGTGAGGGATTTTATGTCTTTGGGAGCAACTTTTATGCATTAAAAAGATTTGCTACTATCTTTTTGCTTGTTTGCACATTTTGTTGTTTCTTGGGATTTTTTGTTTAGGTTTTACCATTTAAAAAATTGCCGTCATGCTTTTTGCAAGGTTTCTTGAAATTAAGAAAATATACATTAAAATCTCTCATGACCCTACTGCTACTGTTTACATCTTGGTATGCTTCATTTATCTTTTAATGCGTTGATAGATAAATAGGTGGATAGTTTTGTTTGGTTGGTTGGTTGTTTTACTATTTAGGATTGCACTATGTGCAGCTTTGTATCATTTTTCTCTTAACACTTCATTATGGGTATTTTTGCAGCCGCCATCATCTCTTCTTTAGTTACCTTCTGAAAGCAGCAACCCCCAGCTATAGATGAAATGAAAATCCTGGTAGTCAGATAGCAAACATGCTTTTTACCTGGTCAGTTCTGTTGAGAATTGCAGTATTATGCAGTGGTACAAATATGGAAACCCACATTTCCAGGAAGAAATAAAACTGCTGTATGCTCCTACATTTTAATAACCCACTTAAAATCTTAAATTTGAAAGAGTTGATAATTATGGAGGCTGTAACCAATCCTGAAATTATTAGATATTTGTGAATTTCTGGACCCTTTGAGAAAAATGAGCTCTTAGTTTAATCTATCCAAAGAATTATCCCAATGGATAATATTTCAGGGTTCAAAGTTGTATTGGGTAAGTGAGAAATTCTCAACCTGATCTCATGTCTTTAGTTTGGTTTGATTGGAAGCAGAACTTGAAACAAAAATTCTTCTGCAAATAACCTATTGAAATCAAGTTATTTGGAAAAGGGCTTCCTGACTGATGCTAGTAGTAAAGAACCCACATGCCCACGCAGGAGACTTAAGTATGTGGGTTCTATCCCTGCATCAGGAAGACCCCCTGCAGAAGAAAACAGCAACCCACTTTTCTTTGGAAAAGCATAAAAGAGATGAGGGGAAAGGCATAGTCCAAAATAAGAGACTAGATAAATATGCAGTTGCAGGAGGCTGTCTAGCCTAAGCTACATCCCTTGGGAGCTCTTGAGCATAAATTGCACCACAGAAGTTGTTTCATCCAGCTGAGAACAGGCTGGACTATTCAATACCTCCATTATCCTTGGTTATTGTATTCCCCATGGAGGAAAGGGTTGGGGTAACCTCACAGGTATTTCTGAATGAGACAGCTCCTGTCATTCAAGGATGTTCCTCTGGAGAATGATACAGATGTAACTTGTGAAATGTCATCACCAACCGGAGGTGGAGGACTGGTACATCTGCCACAACTTCTTTATTCAGTAAAAGCTGGTCCTCGTCACTGTATTAAGTATTGCCACTGCATTCGGGCACAGTGGAGACACAGATAGCAGTTGTTTTCACTAAACTCTTGGGCTTTTTGATATAGTGTAGAGGACAGACTTAAAATCAATGTCACAAACATCAGAGTATAACTAATAGCAGAGACATCTAAAAAAAAAAATTGTTCTAGCATAATGTAACTTGAATCTCTAATAAAGAAATTTGTCTTACCCCGGGATGCAAAGAAAGTCTTACCTAAGGAAACTGCATTTGAACTAAGAACTGATGAATATATGTACTGAATTATGAAACTGGCTAATAAGGGATGAGGGAGAGAAGCCTAAGAGACAGTTCCAAGTGGAGCGGGAATGGCATGTGCAAGGATCCTGTGGTGGGATACATGGCACATTCTCTTAAATCGGTGTGTCTAATGTTGTTTGAGTACTGAAAGCAAGGGGAAAAGTGTTAGCATATCCAGACAATTGCCACATGAATGCTGTATAATAAAATATCTCAAAACTCAGTGTTTTAAAAAAGTAAGCATTTATTTTGCTCCTGAGTCTGAATTAGTGATTTGGACTGGATTCTTTATGATTTGGCTCATTAACATGTCTGTGAACCCGCTAGCTGATGGTTGTTTTAGGTTGACTTTGGCTGGGGCATCTGGAGTTTGGCTCTATTCTGTGTGTCTCATCCTTCAACATACTAGCCAAGGCATGTTCTCACAATCAGAGAAGAGGAAGAGCAAAACCCAAAACATGTAAGTACTTTTTCAGACATCTGTTTGCATCATAACCACTAACATTCTTTTGGCCAAAGCAAATTCAGTTCAGTTCAGTCGCTCAGTAGTGTCCAACTCTTTGCGACCCCATGAATCACAGAACGCCAGGCCTCCCTGTCCATCACCAACTCCCAGAGTTCACTCAGACTCACGCCCATCGAGTCAGTGATGCCATCCAGGCATCTCATCCTCTGTCATCCCCTTCTCCTCCTGTCCCCAGTCCCTCCCAGCATCAGNAATGTCTGGCTCTAGATGAGTGATCACACCATCGTGATTATCCGGGTCATGAAGATCTTTTTTGTACAGATCTTCTGTGTATTCTTGCCACCTCTCTTAATATCTTCTGCTTCTGTCATGGCCAAATTTAGAATCAGGATATAATAAGTATTCTCTGTTTTTGGTGGGTGTTACTTAAAATCACATGCCAAAAGTCATGGATACAGGAAAGGATGAAGAATTGGACCATTGATGTAATCAATCTCATAACAAAGAGGTGAACAGGGCCCAGACCATTTTGGACTTTAAGCTTTACCTAAGTTGCCATGACTACACAACTGCCCATTTGCAAGCCTGTGGCAAAAATCTACCTCATCTATCTACTCAGCCCTTCCTTAGAAATTAACCCATTCCATCACTTGCCTCATTTTCTTTTTTCATCCACAGGCTGCAGTTGTATTCTTCATAACCCCTATCCTGTTGGTGTGTTCATAAATCACAGCTTTTATTTCCCTTTTTGTATCTCTAGACTTTGTACTTAATGTGCATTTTGCATTCCTGTGAGAAGCTCAAAGTGATATATACTCCATCCTTTTAACTAAGCTGTCAGCTATTCCTTTGAGATGGTAACATATCACAATAGATGGTAGAGAGCTCCATAATGCGTGTGTGTGCATGTGTGTTAGTCGTTCAGTCGTGTCCTACTCTTTGCAATCCCGTGGACTGTAGCCTGCCAGGTTCCCCTGTCCATGGAATTATCCAGGCAAGAATAATGGAGTGTGTTGCCATTTCCTTCTCCAGAGCTCCATAATAGAAAAGTATAGTTACCATTTATAGGTACAACCTAGAGAAGTGCCAAGAGATTCTTGAGTATTTTTCCACCCAGTATCTCAAAAGTCTAAGACTGAATAATTGGCTCCGTGAGTCTTGACTTCTAATCTAGATTATATTATAGTCACTCTATTCTCTGTTTTAGAAGAAAATTATGTATGTAGTTTTAACCTCTATAGGGAGATAAGAAAATTGGCTCTGTGAGTCTTGACTTCTAATCTAGATTATATTATAGTCACTCTATTCTCTGTTTTAGAAGAAAATTCTGTGTGTAGTTTTAACCTCTATAGGGAGATAAGAAAATTTATCATTTTCATGCTGCCTTATCCAAATGTCAGCAATCTGAGGGGACCACAGAATTGTTTTCCTAAAAGATGAGGGAAAGAGTGGTGGAGGGAAAGTGTGGTCCTCATAGCATAATCCTCCAGTGAAAGAAGAATCAGTAATACATTATGTTCCATCAATGAATGGGAATAAGAAGGCATTATAGATCCCTTAATCTTGTATGTCTAAATGTATTACAAAGGAAAAAAAAACCAGTACAAGAATCTGACTTCAACTTTAACCCTCTTAAGAAAAGCAAGAAAGTTGTATGTACTAAAAGCCAGAAAACCCAAATGGAAATATACCTGATCTCCAAGAGTATGTCAAATCTAAATAAGTGTCCCATTGGCATCGTTTTTATGTTAAAGGTTAATTTTGCTAGAATACTTTTGCCAAAATTACCTTCACAAATTAATGAATATTGTCAGAATTATTTTTTTATATTTAACTTCAGCTACCCAGTAATGTAGTTAGAAAATTGAAGAGAATATGTGCCCAATTCCCCAAGAATATTGTAGGATTGTATCTAGGTATTTTGTGTCTAGGAAATTTGTGGAAGAAGTGTACTTCAGTTCTGGAATTTGAAAGCTATGGGAAAGAAAAGATTGTGTAATCAAGGACTATGATCAGATTTCTAAGTCTTGGCTTCTTAATTAGATGGAAAATGGACTATGGATCCTCTCCAGACATCTTATGTAACATGATTTTGAATTCTGCTCCTTGTTCCATACTTTGATGAGAAGGAAGCAGAGAGTTTAAAAGGTTCAACAACTGTCATCCTCTAACAGAACCTCTCCATTCCTGGCTCCTAGAGTGACATTTGTTATAAGAGAAAGAAGGCTTCTCAGATTGTTCCATTTTGTTTGGGAATAAAAGCTGTGAATTTTGCATTGAATCCATATTTTTAAATAAAAATTTCAAATTCCAATTTTTTAATTTAAAATAGCACAGCATACTATGTCCAATAGGATGCTTTTGGCTCCAACTCAGAATAATTTTATAAGAGCTAATTAGACTAAAGGGAATGTATTATCTCACATAACAAGAATCTGAAGGTATGACAGTTTGAGGTTGGTTATTTAGAGGGCTCAGCTATATCCTTGTTAGTTTCTCTGAATTCGTTGTCATCATCCATTATGGCTGCTACAGCACCAAGCATCCCTTCTTCAGACAACAGTCACACAGGATGGGCTATTCTTTGCCTTGTGACATGGCTTTAGCATGAAAAAAGAAAACTTGATGAAAAGAGTTCTAAGAAATTTTTTCATTGTGTCTTGTTCTTTTCTCAATAATTGTCATATAACTTTTCCTATCTTGATCACTAGCAAGGGAAATGAAATTATGTTGATTCTCAGATTAATAAATTTTTAGTATTTGTGGTGTGTCTGTTTCCTTTTTGTTCCTCTTATTGTTTATTTATGCCATCTCTTTTTTAAAAAATTAGTCTTTCTAGAAATTTTTTTTTCAGAGAGCCACTTTTTGATTTGTTAAACCTGCCTATTTTATTGTTTTCTTAATAATGTTTATTATGTTTTCTTCTGCTTTTTGGGTTTACTTTTTCGAAAACATTTTTCTAGTTCTTTGGTTTAAATATTTACTCATTTATATTTTGTCTTTCTTGATATTGAACATGTGTATTTAAACTTACCTCTTTTTCCCACTATGTCTCTTTAGGTTATGTTATCTTTTTATTGGTGTTCTATCCTAAGTATTTTATAATTCTCTCACTATAAATTTTATAATTCTCTCATTTCCTTTTGGAACATGAATTATGTAGCAGTGATTTTTGTAAGATTCTAAATCTTTTTAGCTATTTCTAAATTTTTGATATATAGTTTAATTTTATTACTGTAATTTGCGGTGACAGTGAAACTTTGAAGTCTGTTGAGAACATAGTCTGTATGATAGTGAAATTTTGAGGTTTTTTGACATTTCTTTATGACAGAGTTAATTACTATAGGTATATTTATATTTGAAAAGAATTTATTAGTATAGAATTCAATATTTTGCTACTAAATCAAACATAGTAATTGTTTTCAAATGTTCTGTATCCGGATCAAATTTTATTAGGTTGTACTCTCCATCTTTAATAGTTATGTTGAAATTTCCCAGTTTAATTTTGTTTTTATATATACATTAGGTAATATTGTCAGATGTGGCATAAATGAATAATTATTATATCTTTAAGAGAGTTAGTCCTTGCATTATAATTGTTAGTATTCTTTATCCCCAATAACGCTTTGGACTTAACTTCTGTTTTGTTTATTATTGTATTAGGAACCCAGAGTTTGGAAGGTCATCATTTTACTGGCATATTTTTTTATTTCCTTACTTAAAATTTTTCCATGTTTTGTGTTAGTTTATCCATTGTAAAAAATATATATAGCTATATTTTGTGTTTTTTACCCATTTAAAAAGTCTTTGTTTTTAAAATGAATTTGTTTTTTTATTGTGATAACTGGATTTATTTGTGTCTGTTTTGATAGTTTTGTTTTTTGTCTTCTGTTAAACCAGTTTTTTTTTTGTTTGTTTTCTATTTCTCCTTTCCAGTTGGAACAGTAGGTAGAGTTTGCTGTATTTCATTCTTTTAACATCCTATTGCTAGACGATGAGCTGCTGCTATAGTAGCATGAGACCTGTGGGAACTTTAGAAAGGTAAATGAACGTTGCATTTGGAAAGATGTGAGCTACTGGGAATCAGAGGGCAAAATGTGGTAAGCAGAATTCTAAGGCAGTCCCTAAGAGTGCTATCTTCTAGGAATTCTTACCCAATTTAATCTTCTCCTATCAAGAATGGGCAAGACTAGAGAAAAAGGTGGGACAGGACAGCTTTCCAGTGATTAAGTTACATTACAGACAAAGGTGCAGGAATTTTACATATACAATCATGGCCACTAATCAGCTGACTTGAAGCTAATCAACAAGGAGGTTATCCTGGTTTGGACATATCAGGTGAGTGCTTCAAATCAAGGTCTAAAGATCAAAAACAAATCAGAGATATTCTCCTACTGGCCTCGAGAAAGCAATAGTCACAATGTGAACTGACTATGGAGAGGGCTACACGGCAAGGACCTAAGGACACCTTCTAGGAGCTAAGACCAATCTTTTGCCAACAGCTAGCAAGAAGACCAGGATTTCAGTCATACAACTACAAGAACATGAATTTTGCCAGCAACTGAGAGGGACTGAAAGTGAAGTGTCCTTATTGAATGCCCAATGAGAGCGCAACTCAGCCAGAATTTTTTTGCACACTTCTGAGACCTGAGCAGAGAGAACCCAGCTAATCTGTAACCAGACTCCTGACCCACAGAAACTCTGAGATACTGAAGGTATTTGTTTCAGGCAGCTAAATTTGTCAACAAAGGTCCGTCTAGTCAAGGCTATGGTTTTTTCAGTGGTCATGTATGGATGTGAGAGTTGGACTGTGAAGAAAGCTGAGCGCCAAAGAATTGATGCTTTTGAACTGTGGTGTTGGAGAAGACTCTTGAGAGTCCCTTGGACTGCAAGGAGATCCAACCAGTCCATTCTGAAGATCAGCCCTGGGTATTCTTTGGAAGGACTGATGCTGAAGCTTAAACTCCAGTACTTTGTCCACCTCGTGCAAAGAGTTGACTCATTGGCAAAGACTCTGATGCTGGGAGGGATTGGGGGCAGGAGGAGAAGGGGACGACAGAGGATGAGATGGCTGGATGACATCATCGACTTGATGGACGTGAGTCTGAGTGAACTCCGGGAGTTGGTGATGGACAGGGAGGCCTGGCATGCTGCAGTTCATGGGGTCGCAAAGAGTCAGACATGACTGAGCGACTGAACTGAACTGAAATTTGTGACCATTTATTATACAGCAGTAGAGAATATACATTGTTCTCTTTAGTTGTAGTAGCAACCCTTGATTTTTTTTTCCCCACAAATATATTTAACTATTACTATTCTTTACAAATGTGAAGGTTTTTTTTAGTATTATGTCTATTCTCATTTTTATCACAACTGAACTAACCAAAGTTCTCTATTCCCCATATATTGTTTTTGTCTGACACAGTGCTAATTAACACACACCCCAAATAGTCAATACTTTACTGATAAGTTTCATCAGTTTCTTTAGTCATTCCTGTGTCTTGTCTCCTTAATGTATATGTCGTGCTCAAGTTATTTTATGGCTTTTATTCCTTTATTTTTGTCTTTAGATATTATAAACATCTATTTTAAAGTCCTTGTACTCTTTTATAACATAAATATCTTCAAGAGGTGAATTTTATAAATAAAAATCCCAGTACCATAGTTTTGTTTGTTCTCTTATTTTGACTTTACTTCCCTTTTCCCTCTATCCCTCTTTAGTTGCTGATAGTCAGCAGCTGGACCCTTAGTCTTTAAGTCACTCTGAGGCTCGTTCCTCACTGTGATGTCAAGGATATTGGCTCAGTTTCTACTCATCCAGATCTGATTTGGTCCTCTTGCCTCCTGGGGTATGAAAGTGAAAATGAAAGCATTAGTCGCTCAGTCATGTACACTCTTTGCGACCTATGGGTGGTAGCCCACCAGGCTCCTCAGTCCATGGAATTCTCCAGGAAAGAATAGTGTAGTGGATTTCCATTTCCTTCTCCAGGGGATCTTCCTAACCTATGGATCGAACCCGGGCCTCTTGCATTGCAGGGGGATTCTTTACCACCTGAGCCACCAGGAGAGCCCCTAAAACTGTAAGCTTCTGGCCCTGCTTGATGAAAGCTGTAGTCCCATGTAATGGTATACAACTTTTACCCCCATCTCAGTTCTCTTCAGTCGTTCAGTCATTTCCAACTCTGCGATCCCAAGGACTGCAGCACACCAGGCTGCGCCTTGTCCATCACTAACTCCCAGAGCTTACTATATCCATCTAGTCGATGATGCCATCCAACCATTTCATCCTGTCATCCCCTTCTCCTCCCGCCTTCAATCTTCCCCAGCATCAGGGTCTTTTCAAATGAGTCAGTTCTTCGCATCAGGTGGCCAGAGTATTGGAGTTTTAGCTTCAGCATCAGTCCTTCCAATGAATATTCAGGACTGATTTCCTTTAGGTGGACTGGTGGATCTCCTTGCAGTCCAACCAACTGTCAAGAGTCTGCTCCAACACCACAGTTCAAAATCATCAATTCTTTGGTGCTCAGCTTTCTTTATAGGCCAACTCTCACATCCATACATGACTCCTGGAAAAACCATAGCTTTGACTAGACAGACCTTTGTTGGCAAAGGAATGTCTCTGCTTTTGAATATGCTGTCTAGGTTGGTCATAACTTTTATTCCAAGAAGTAAGCATCTTTTAATTTCATGGCTGTAGTCACCATCTGCAGTGACTTTGGAGCCCCCAAAAATAAAGTCTGTCACTTGTTTCCATTGTTTCCCCATCTATTTGCCATGAAGTGATGGGACTGGATGTCGTGATCTTGGTTTTTTGAATGTTGAGTTTTAAGCCAGGTTTTTCATGTTTCTCTTTCACTTTCATCAAGAGGCTCTTTAGTTCTTCTTCACTTTCTGCCATAAGGGTGGTTTCATCTGCATATCTGAGGTTATTGATATTTCTCCATGCAATTTTGATTCCAGCTTGTGCTTCATCCACCCCAGCATTTCTCATGATGTACTCTGCATGTAAGTTAAATAATCAGGGTGCCAATATATAGCCTTGACATACTCCTTTTCCTATTTGAAACCAGTCTGTTGTTCCATGTCCAGTTCTAACTGTTGCTTCTTTTCTTGCATACAGACTTCTCAGGAGGAAAGCAAGGTAGTCTGGTATTCCCATCTCTTTCAGAATGTTCCACAGTTTGTTGTGATCCAGTCAAAGGCTTTGGCACAGTCAATAAAGCAGAAATAGATGTTTTTCTGGCACTGTCTTGCTTTTCTGATGATCCAGCAGATGTTGGGAATTGGATCTCTGGCTCCTCTGCCTTTTCACAAACCAGCTTTTATATCTGGAAATTCACGGTTCACATACTGTTGAAGTCTGGCTTGGAGAATTTTGAGCATTACCTTGCTAGCATGTGAGATAGTGCAGTTGTGCAGTAGTTTTAACATTTTTTAGCATTGTCTTTCTTTGGGATTGGAATGAACACTAAACTTTTCCAGTCCTGTGGCCACTGCTGAGTTTTCCAAATGTGGTGACATATTGAGTGCAGCACTTTCACAGCATCCTCTTTTAGGATTTGAAAAAGCTTAACTGGAATTCCATCACCTCCACTAGCTTTGTTCGTAGTGATGCTTCCTAAGACTGACTTGATTCATGTTCTAGGATGTCTGACTCTAGGAGAGTGATCACATCATCATGGTTATCTGGGTCATGAAGATCGTTTTTGTATAGTTCTTCTGTGTATTCTTGCCACCACTTCTTAGTATCTTCTGCTTCTAATAGGCCCATACAATTCTGTTTTATTGTGCCTATCTTTACATGAAATTTTTCCTTGGTATCTCTTAATTTTCTTGAAGAGATCTCTAGTCTTTTCTATTCTATTGTTTTCCACTATTTCTTTTCATTGATCTCGGAGGAAGACTTTCTTATCTCTACTTGCTATTCTTTGGAATTCTGTATTCAAATGGGTATGTCTTTCCTTTTCTCCTTTTCCTTTCACTTCTCTTCTTTTCTCAGCTATTTGTAAGGACTGCTCAGACAACCATTTTTTTGGTTTTTTGCATTTCTTTTTGGAGGGGATGGTCTTGATCACTGCCTCCTGTACAGTGTCATGAACCTCTGTCCATAGTTCTTCAGGCACTCTATCAGATCTCATCCCTTGAGTCTATTTGTCACTTCCACTGGATAATCATAAGGGATTTGATTTAGGTCATAACTGAATGGTCTAGTTGTTTTCCTTACTTTCTTCAATTTAAGTCTGAATTTTCCCATAAGGAGTTCATGATCTGTAGCCACAGTCAGCTCCTGGTCTTGTTTTTGTCGAATATATAGAGCCTCTCCATCTTTGGCTGCAAGAATGTGATCAAATTGATTTAGGTACTGACAATTTGGTGATGTCCACGTGTAGACTCTTCTCTGGCATTGTTGGAAGAGGTGTTTACTATGACCAGTGTGTTCTCTTGGCATGACTCTATTAGTCTTTGCTCTGCTTCAGTTTGTACTCTGAGGCCAGATTTGCCTATTACTCCAGGCATTTCTTGACTTCCTACTTTTGCATTCCAGTCCCCTGTGATGAAAAGGACATCTTTTTTGGGTGTTAGTTTTAGAAGGTCTCGTAGGTCTTCATGGAAGTGTTCGGTTTCAGCTTCCTCAGCATTACTGGTTGTGGCATGGACTTGGATTACTGTGATATCTAATGGTTTGCCTTGGAAATGCTGCAATGAACCTGACTCCAACTGCCTACCTTTTGTGCATTTCTTTGGTCAGTGTTATAACATGAGGCTAGCTTTTGGCAGTCACTGTCCACAGTGAGTCCAACAGGCTTGCACTTTCAGCTCCATTTATTACTTTGTATTTCTGTTCTGTTTTTAGTTCAAGTTATGCTTATCTTGTTTTTGAGCTGCAGCATATCTTATTGCTTTTTTCTTTTTCATATTCTGCCTGACATTGTTATTTCCTTAGAGCAGAGAAAATATACCAGTGCTTAAATCTTGGATGCCATTTTGCCCAGAGATCCTCTAGACCTTTAATTCTCAGTACCATGCTTTGAAGTAGATATTAATACCATTTTATCTATGGAGAAACTGATGCTCTATGATGTTAAGCAGTTTTCTCAAGAGCACACAAATAGTACATTGAAAAGCCAAAATATGAATCTTAATTTTTTTTTTATTTTGGAGTGTTAGATTTAAAGTTCTAAATATTAACATAAGAAGTTATTGAAGATGCAGATAAGATAACAATGAATAATTGATGGAGCAACACCACAGAGCCAGTGAGATGAATAGCTTGTGGGAGGGATTGGGTCATGGTCTAAAGGAATAATGAGTCTTTGTGGAGATAGGAAAGATAGGGAAAGGGAAAGGGATATTACAGAAAGATCCTGAAGAAGATACAATGTTGACTGAGAAGTCTAGGCTGATATGTAAGTTCTTATTAAATTGGAAAGTGAGGTTTTCTGCCCAGAAAGACAGGGTCTAGAGTAGGGGAAGCCTGGAAAACAATCACTGTAAAAGATTGGAAAACGATCTGGAAAGATAATTTTTAATGTAATTAGATTTGGTAGATTAAAGGAACACAAAACAACGAATGTAAACATTTGGATCCAGGAAAATGGATTTATTTTTCAACTATTTCTTCTTGCTAATGCCTCAGGCAAGTAGATTGAGGCACTTTTTGTAAGATTATACCCTGTTCTTCTGGACCTGTCTGTATCCATTTCAAGTGTTTTCAAAGAAGAGCTATAATTATATGTTTTCCTCTACTCTTGGTTTTCTATAATGCCTAGTGATAACAAGAGCCAGGGTGACTGCATACCTTGTTTTGGTGTAGATACCCCTAGTTTACACCTTTGTCCCTATTGTTAGTATCTACTGCCACTCTCAAAAGTGTCCAGAATGTGATACTATATATCACCTTAGTAAAAACTGTTCTTATAGGAGAAGGCAATGTCAGCCCACTCCAGTACTTTTGCCTGGAAAATCCCATGGGCTGAGGAGCCTGGTAGGCTACAGTCCATGGGGTCGCTAAGAGTCAGATACGACTGAGCGACTTGACTTTCACTTTTCACTTTCATGCATTGGAGAAGGAAATGGCAACCCACTCCATTGTTCTTGCCTGGAGAATCCCAGGGATGGGGGAGTCTGGTGGACTGTGGTCTATGGGATCACACAGAGTCGGCCATGACTGAAGTGACTTACCAGCAGCAGCAGCAGCAGCAATATGCATATTCCAGATCTGTGCTCAGCATTTACGTGCTTAATCATATTTCCTTTTCTTATCTACCCCATGAGGAAAGTACTTGATGGGCCTCATCATCAAATGTACTTTTTTTTAGTCATTGAATATTTGTTAAGTACCTATCAGGTACCAGCTCATATATTTAACATGGGGGATAAAATTATGAGGTCAGTAGATTATATCCTTACTCTTACATGGAACTTGAATTGAGATTTAGAAAATTTGAGCTACTTAATCAAGATCACACCATTTGCAAAAACTCAGAATTTTAAACCCAGTCCAGTCTAACATGAAAGCCTAAGTTTTAACAACTACCCATTGTATTTTTAGCAGTGATAAGTATTTTAAGTTCTATACTATTAAATGAGCCAAGTAACTATGAAAATACTAAAAACTATCAACATGTGTAAAATTTCAGTAGCAAATTAAAGCTTCTCACACAAAAGTATTCTATGGATAAAATATTTTATTCAAATTTTAAATTTCATTATTTAATGCCATTTGGCCTGGTCATGATCTGTTAAAAGTTGGGAAGGATTAAACTAAAATGGTCCTTATTAGAAAGATTGTAGCTGGCATGATGAATACCTGCCACAGGCATTAGAAATCTCCATATGGAATTTTTGTCAACATTGGTTTAACATTTTTTTCTCTAAAAACAATACATCCAGTTTTCTATAATATAGAAAATGCAAAGATAGCCTTTTATGGCTCCTACATTTTACAAAATTACCTCTTTACAGGTAATAAAAAATTACAGAAGTTCAGAGTATCTCATCAGTAACTTTTTAAAATATTGATTGTAAGACATTGAACACATAAACCATTATGAAGAAAAGTAAAAGCTATCTCTTTTGATAGGGAAAAATTTATCATTTAGTGCCTGTTAATTTTTTGAATCAGTAGAATGATATTGGACATATTAATATTGTACTTCACGAAGGGCCCTTGGGTGACTTTCCAAGGGAGGACTGTAATACAGAAATGGAAGAAACTTGAGAAAAATGAGCATACTAGTCAAGAGCCCCACTATTCAGAGATCAACCAATCATATGTTTTCATTTAATAGCCTCATTAAAAAAGCATTTTAAAAAGCACTTTTCCAAGTAGATAACAGAACTTATTTCTTCCATGATAAAGTAATTTTTTTTTACTTTATTGCTTTTGTTTATAATTAAATGTGCATTTTGTTGTTATTGCATTATTCTGCTGATTTACTGAAATGAATAAATAGAAATAGTTCAACTTTAAAAGTAGTGAAAGAAAAAGTAAAATTGCTTACTTTTCATTATTTTTTATAGTTTAAGATGCAGTTGGAAGCCCATGGACTAAATATAGGCTCTGAAACTGTGTTTGCTGGGACAAGCAAAGTTATAGGTGTGAGATAACTCAGGCAGCCAAACCAGCAAATTGTGTCTAAGAATTACAGTGAGGAACGTCTGAAAGTTGGATTTAACTAGACCACTCCATTATCAATTTTTATAATGATACCACAATGTATCATGCCTTTTATGTTTTTCAAATAATATGCAGATAAACTAATTGTGTTTTTTCAGAAAAAGAAATGCAAAAAAAAAATTGACAGTACAAAAATTGATGAATTATGTTGGTAAAGTCAGAGGAGGGCATGACTACAGAGGTATCATACAGAGTTGCATTCTTATGGTAAAAAGCAGCAGGGTTATTTGTCTTTCTCTGTCTGATTTACTTCACTCAGTATGACAGTCTCTAGGTCCATTCAAAATATCATATGATATTGCTTATGTTTGGAATCTAAAAAAAGATGCAAATGAACTTACCTACAAAACAGAAATAGAGATACAGATATAGAAAATAAACTTATGGTTACCAAGGCTTCCTTCATAGTTTAGCTGGTAAAGAATCTGCCTGCAATGTGGGAGACCCCAGTTCGATTCCCAGGTTGGGAAGATCCCCTGAAGAAAGGATAGGCTACCCACTCCAGTATTCTTGGGCTGGTACCTGGTGACTCAGCTGGTAAAGAATCTGCCTGCAGTGTGGGAGACCTCGGTCTGATCCTGAGTTGCCAAGATCCCCTGGAGAAGGGAAAGGCTACCTACTCCAGTATTCTGGCCTGGAGAATTCCAAGGAGTTAATAGTTCATGAAGTCTCAAAGAGTCGGACACAACTGAGCGACTTTCACTATCGAGGGTACGGGTAGAGGGAGGGATAAATTGAAAGACGGTGATTGACATATTCATATTACTATATATAAAATAGATAACTAATAAGAACTGACTGTATAAGGAGCTCTATTCAGTACTCTATGATAGCCTATTTTGGAAAAGAACCTAAAAAAGAGTGGATATATGTATGTATATAACTGATTCAGTTTGCTGTACACGTTAAACTAATACAATACAATAAATCAACTATACTCCAATAAAATAAAAATTTGAAAGAAAAAGAGAAAAGATAGCATACACACACACAAAGCAGCAGAGTTAATGGCATATACACTTAGGAGAGTGAACTGAGTGAACTTTCAGCATAATTCTTTCATCAAGTGACACTGATGGCCATTAAGTGTACACTGGGGAATACAAAGCACTGGTGTTTGAGTTGACAGGTCCTTTACATTACAATTGGATTCCAGGCTAAGTTTCTTAGTGTGTACATGATATGTGCTATGAGAGAGAAGTGCTTAATGATTTTCTGGTTACCAATGAACATCCATTGTACAGAAGAGATATTTTATTTCACTGATAGTCATTTGAAAGATATGAGGTGGAATAGAAAATGTATGTTGTAATCAATACTGAAAGAGCACCAATTTCATGTAAATTACAGTGAAGGACTTTAAAAGTTACACTTGATTATCAATCCAAAACTACTTTATTTGCAGAGAGAGTAATTGGTGGTCAATAATATGTCTTTGGATCCTGATCTAGCATTGAAGAAATAGTAAACATATGTATTTTTATTTTATATCTATATATAAATAAAAATTGTAATATTGAATGTATAATATATCACATATAGATATATAAGTAAAATATATATAAATATATGATATGTTATAAATATATAATTTTGCATATATTTTATATGTGGTGGTGGTAGTTTTAATCAGTAGGTCATGTCTGACTCTTGTGACCCTGTGGACTAGCTCGCCAGGCTCCTCTGTCCATGGGATTTCCCAGACAAGAGTACTTGAGTGGGTTGCCATTTCCTTCTCCAACATTTTATATATAGTACTTCTTTTAAAATACAAAGACTATCAAATCATAGCAATTGGTTTGAACTCCTTACAGAGTATTATGCATATGTAGCAATTTCAGTGTTTTACTTTTCTATAGTGCTATTGAGGAAAAAAGATGCTAGATGAACTTTAAAACAAGAAGTGAGATTTAAAAACACATTTCTTCATTACACTGATAATTCCAGGAAAGATTACTTCTGTGATTTCAGTTTCTCAAGTGGAAGACTTTGTTGATTTGTCCAGAATGTTGAATACGTGTGTCTGTCACTTCAAGGAAATAGTGTCATTACTTTTTACTGTTGAAGATAAGACATCAAAATTTCTTAGCAACAATATGGAGCAAACACCTCAGTCTTTGCAAATTTTGTTCTTTTCAAATGCTTTGTGGGCACCCTCCCCCCACTTATCTATGAAGGAAGTCATTGACATGTTATTGAAAGAAAGTGAAAGCGTTAGTCGCTCAGTTAAAATGCTCAGTCATGTCCAACTCTTTGCAACGCCATGAACTGTAGCCCACCAGGCTCCTCTGTCCATGAGATTTCCCAGGCAAGAACACTGGAGTGGGTAACTATTCCCTTCTCCAAGGGAAATTCCTGACCCAGGGATCAAACCCAGATCTCCCTCATTGTAGGCAAATTCTTGACTGTCTGAGCCACTAGGGAAGCTCGAAGACATTATTGGGTATGTTTAAAACCCCATCCAAAAGCTGCTATAGGAAAAGGAAATGTACTTTATAGGGCTGAAAACAACCAAAGTCCATTGGCATTCCATTGGCTGTGATCCTTCAAGGTAAGCATTCAGTCTTTCAGCCTTTGAATGTGTTTTGTGGTATTGTTATTTTAGCGTCATGTAGGCTGGCATGGTCTTCAATGAGAATTTTCCCCATAATCCGTGTCTATATTTGACCTGGATATCATTTTATAGATATAAAGGATATAAAAATAAACTGAGTAGATGAAGTACATATACTACAGATAATGCTACTTATGCAAGTCATTATATATACTTACTTAGACTATGATATTAACATTTTATTCCGTTCAGTCTAGTCGCTCAGTTGTGTCCAACTCTTTGTGACCCCATGGATTGCAGCACGCCAGACCTCCCTGGTCATCACCAAATCCTGCAGTTTACCCAAACTCATATCCATTGAGTCAGTGATGCCATCTAACCACCTCATCTTCTGTTGTCCCCTTCTCCTCTTGCCTTCAATCTTTCCCAACATCAAGGTCTTTTCCAATGAGTCAAGTCTTTGCATCAGGTGGCCAAAGTATTGGAGTTTCATCTTCAACATCAGTCCTTCCTATGAACACCCAGGACTGATCTCCTTTAGGATGGACTGATTGGATCTCCTTGCAGTCCAAGGGACTCTCAAGAGTCTTCTCCAACACCACAGTACAAAAGCATCAATTCTTCGTTGTTCAGCTTTCTTTATGATCCAACCCTCACATCCATACATGACTACTGGAAAAACCATAGCCTTTACTAGATGGACCTCTGTTGGCAGTGTATTGTCTCTGCTTTTGAATATGCTGTCTAGATTGGTCATAACTTTCCTTCCAAGAAGTAAGTGTCTTTTAATTTCATGGCTACAATCACCATCTGCAATGATTTTAGAGCCCCCCAAAATAAAGTCTCTAACTGTTTCCCCATGTATCTGCCATGAAGTGATGGGACTGAATGCCATGATCTTAGTCTTATGAATGTTGAACTTTAAGCCAACTTTTTCACTCTCCGTTTTCACTTTCATCAAGAGGTTATTTAATTCTTCTTCACTTTCTGAGGTGGTGTCATCTGCATATCTGAGGTTATTGATATTTCTCCCAGCAATCTTGATTCCATCTTGTACTTCATCCAGCCCAGTGTTTTTCATGATGTACTCTGCATGTAAGTTAAATAATCAGGGTGACAACATGCAGCCTTGACGTGCTCCTTTTCCTGTTTGGAACCAGTCTGTTGTTCCATGTCCAGTTCTAACTGTTGCTTCTTTTCAGATTTCTCAGGAGGAAGGCAAGGTGGTCTGGTGTTCCCTTCTCTTTTAGAATTCTCTACAGTTTATTGTGATCCACACAGTCAAAGGCTGTGGCATAGTCAATAAAGCAGAAATAGATGTTTTTCTGGAACTCTCTTGCTTTTTCCATGATCCGGCTCATGTTGGCAATTTGATCCCTAGTTCCTCTGCCTTTTCTAAAACCATCTTGAACATCCGGAAGTTCACAGTTCACATATTCCTGAAGCCTGGCTTGGAGAATTTTGAGCATTACTTTGCTAGGGTGTGAGATGAGTGCAGTTGTTTGAGCATTCCTTGGCGTTGCCTTTCTTTGGGACTGGAATGAACACTATACTTTTCCAGCCCTGTGGCCACTGCTGAGTTTTCCAAATTTGCTGGCATATTGAGTGCAGCACTTTCACAGCATCATATTTCAGGATTTGAAATAGCTCTGCTGGAATTCCATCACCTCCACTAGCTTTGTTCATAGTGATGCTTCCTAAGGCCCACTTGACTTCACATTCCAGGATGTCTGGCTCTAGGTGAGTGATCACACCATCGTGATTATCTGGGTCGTGAAAATCTTTTATGAACAGTTCTTCTGTATATTCTTGCCACCTCTTCTTAATATCTTGTGCTTCTGTTAGGTCCATAACATTTCTATCTATACCATTTATTGAGCCCAGCTTTATTATTAATGTATTATAAAACCATCTCTCCCACTGATGTTTAACTTTTATCATCATTAAATAGTAAATGTTGTTCCATTGTTACATATTTTAATTTACTAAACATGGTGATGTGAATGTCTGAAAAATCTCTTATTAGTTGTTGTATAAATGCCATACTTTGAGAAATACTGGTTCACATCTTAAGTGATACAGTGAGTCTAAGTCTTTCCAGTGAAAAGCAGACAAAAATAAAAGTGAAGTGCAAATCATATGGGAAGTCTAGGGAAACCCCTAATCTGTCAAAGGAGCTAAACTAATATTTTAAAGAATCAAGTTCTCAAAATGCTCATTCCATGAAGTGATTTTTATATTTTTTTGATCATTGCCCTCAGTAAGAAATACTTCATCTAATACATATGTACATCTTTGTTAGTCTTTGGCCAGGTTATGCTATGGTAACAAACAACTAAGAATCTCTGATTTCTTCCTCACTATGTGATGTGTATGCTATGCAGCCCTAGTTGCTCTGCTCTACTCTGTAGCTCTCTCTAGGCTGTAGGAAGGCTGTGACGCTGCTCCAAGTAGCTCATCATCCCAGGACTCAGGATAAAGGAGCAGCCTCATCCTGTGTGTAATTTCTCTGCCATGAGAAAGGGTCAGGCCCTGAGCCAAGCTACATAATTGCTCCCACAGCTTCTTTGGGACTTGGCAATATCTCACATGCTTATGCAGATGTTCCTCTACTTACGATGGGGTCAAGTCCTCGTAAACCCATCCTAAGTGGAAGTCTGTTTAATACACCTAACCTAGAGAACATCATAACTCAGCCTAGCTTACTTAAATGTTCTCGAAACACTTACATTGGCCTACAGTTGGGCAAAAGTATCTAATACGAGATCTCTTTTTATCATAAAGTGTTTGTGTATGTTATGTAATTTATTGACTACTGTGCCAAAAGTGAAATACAGAATGATTCAGTCCAGAGTGGTTATAAGTGTATCAGTTGTTCACCCTGGTCGCTTCAAAGCTGCCTGGGAGCTGTGGGGGCTGCTGCTGCCCAGCATCTCTCAGGAGGATCTACTGCATGTCGGTAGCCTGGCAGAAGATCAAAATTCAGAATTTGAAGTACAGTTTCTGTTGAATGTGTACTTCTCTTACACCATCCTAAAGTCAAAAAACCATAACTCAGACTGCCATAAGTCAGGGACATTGTGTTCTGTTGACTCTGGTGAGTCCCTCAGCCCTTCCCAAATATCAGTGCAGTGAGGAAGCACTGCACTCTCGCAGGAATCCTGCAAGTCAGCTGGTAACCAGGAAGGATGAATGGTCCTTCAAGAAGGAAAATGAGAGAAGGGAGGAGGGAAATACTGAGGGAAATAATGCAATCCACTTTATATGTATGCATGTATGAGTATATATGTAACTGAACCAAAATGTCACCAAATAATAATCACCCTTAGTATGTTTGATACATTCTGATATTTCCTCTTCTACTGTTTTTTTTAAAATACTGATTGCAGCTCACTAAATTGCATATTCAACTCACTAATGGGTTACTACTGGCATTTGAAAATACTGTTCTAATAGCCTAAGCAAGTTCTTGCTGTTTTTAGTGTAAAAGTCGAAGAGTGAACAGATCCTCGATTACTGCTTTCCTTATAGTTGAATGGAACAAACCCATCTTTCTTTATTCTAAATTTAGCTATATGTCATAGAAAGGATGGGACACTAGAGTAAGATTTTAGAGAGCTTAGTTCTGATTCAGCCACTGACTTGCTGTGTGGGTCATTGAGTCTTTCTAAGCCTCAATTTCCCCATCTGCACAAGGTGGATAATGACAGCTGCCTCACCTGCCTCAAGGGATAAATGACACTTCCATGATGCCTGGCACTATACTAAGCACCTTACATATGCTAACTCATTTAACCCCCATAGCAGCACTCTAGATAAGTACTACTAATTTCCTCATTTTACAGAAAGGAAAAAAAAAAAAAAAGACACAGAGAGATGGTTAATGATTTCTAAGTGGTGGCACTAGTGGTAAAGAACCCACCTGCCAATGCAGAAGACAAGAGATGCGGGTTCAGTCTCTGGGTTGGGAAGACCCCCTGAAGGAGAAAATGGCAACCCACTCCAGTATTCTTGCCTGAAAAATTCCATGGACAGAGGAGCCTGGAGGGCTACAGTCCATAGGGTGGACATTGGACACGACTGAAACAGCTTTACACAGCATACGTACACACAAGTGGTGAATACAAGATGCTAAGCCATGTATCTGGCTGTAGTCTGGCTGCACAACTGTTAGTCTAGTTGGTCACTGTTGTGGAAAATAGCTGTTTCAGTGTATAAAACCACCACCCTTAAAATTGTGCTGTATTATTGTTGCTCATTATCTGAGAACCGAATGGTCTGGTTTTTGACTTTTCAGAGTGTCCCTGGTGAAAATTGCACATCCACTAACAGTGAAATTGGCAACAACAGTGATGAGCAGATGTCTTGGTCCCAAGTCAGAGATGCAAAGCCAGATGTAGCTTCCTATTAACTTCTGGCATACCCATTGGTCTGAGTCTCTCTCCCGAGACAGAGTGAGAACCAGGATGTTAGGCTCTGCAAGCATGACTGTACATTTGCCTAGTAACAATGAAAACTATGATTGCTGCACATGGACCCCAAATGTTAGATTATTAAAATTCAACCCCATTCAACCTGGATAGATTAATTTCCCTAGTAAATGAGGGTCATCATCTGTCCTATAGGTTTATAGTCCTGGTCTCTACAATGTAATTGCTTTCTGGATTGCTTTTTAAAAGGCTTGTTTACAAAGACATCCAGTCTAGCTACAATGAGGTCATTCTTCCAGGAAAAATTCAAAAGTACCAGATTTGTGTCAAATTTCTTTTTCTTCTTTCATTTTAAAGAAACAATTTTGTCAGGTTTAAAGCAAAGCATTTGAGAAAGCACCTTGTAGTGAGACAACATATAAAGACTTGACTGCAAGGAAATTTCCTGTTTCTAAGAAACTAGTCTAACGTAGAAAACTCCTGTATCCAGATAAAGCTTTTATCAGCTGTTGATTTGGGGGTCCATGTATGACTGAATGTGTCGATGTCTTTTGCCTATCTAGTAGAGGAATGGTTTGCAATGATATGTAAAGTCTATTATTTAAAAGAAACAGATAAAGTATTTAGTGTTTACCAAAGCTATTGATATATTTATACTATCACTTTGCATTGATATTCTAATCTAGAGGAATTAGGGTCTAGTAAAACTTTAAATAACTTGGCATCTTTTAACAACATCTTTTTTTTCCTTCAGTATATTTTATTCTCCCAATTTTTTTAAATTTAATTTTACTTTATTTTACTTTACAATATTGTATTGGTTTTGCCATCCATTGACATGAACCCGCCACGGGTATACATGAGTTCCCAATCCCGAACCCCGCTCCCACCTCCCGCCCTACACCAACCCCCGGGTCATCCCAGTGCACCAGCCGCAAGAATCCCGTATCCTGCATCGAACCTAGACTGGTGATTCGTTTCTTACATGATATTATACATGTGGGATGATTTGGGAGAATGGAATTAACAGCATCTTTTAAAATCAAATTTACAGTGTAATTTATATACATTAAATTTTTCTATTTTAAAAGTTCAAATGATTAATTTTGACAAATGTATATAGTATAGAAATGATCATGAAAAATATATATAGTAATGTTAAACACCATAACAAACATACTACAGGACATTTCCATCACCATAGAAATTTCCTTTGGGTCCCATTACAGACAGTCCCCTCCTCCCACTCCTGATCCTTGATTTTGCCTGATCTACTTATTGGCACTGTAATTTTTGTTTTTTCTAGAATTTCATCCAAATGGGAAAATGCTCCTTTAAAAAAATTAATAGGTTTAATGAGCTCTAATTCAGATACCTTACAGTTCACCCATTTAAAATATGTATTTCAGTGTTTTTTTTAATATGTTCAGAGATATGTGGAACAATCACCACAGTCAATTTTAGAAAATTTTCATCATCTTTAGAAAGAAACTCTGCACCCTTTAGATATTCCAATCCTAAGCAACTGCTTATCCATTTTCTGTCGACAGAAAGAGTTCCCTGTTCTTCACATTTCATGCTAATGTAATCATGTAATATATAGTCTTTTTGCACCCCACTCCAGTACTTTCGCCTGAAGGGTCCCATGGGCGGAGGAGCCTGGGGGGCTGCAGTCCATGGGGTCGCTAGAGTCGGACACGACTGAGCAACGCCTGGAGAATCCCAGGGACTGGGGAGCCTGTTAGGCTGCCGTCTATGGGGTCGCACAGAGTTGGACACGACTGAAGCGACTCAGCAGCAGCAGCAGCATTCTTTCACTTAGCATAATGTTTTCAAGGTTCATCCATACTGTAGCATCTATTAGTACTTGATCTGTTTCTGTGACTGACTAACCTTCCATCATACAAATGTGCCACATTTTGCTTATGCATTTACCAGCTGAGGGATAATTGGATTGTCTTCCTTAGGCTGTTATAAATATACTACTATGAACATTCATGTACCAAATTTTTGTGTGCACATATGTTTTCAGTTTCCCTGGGTGTAGTAAATTGCTGGGTCATAGGATAACTCTGTGTTTAGTTATTTGAGAAAATTCCAGATTGTTTTCCAAAGCATCTGTATCATTTTATGTTCTAGCCTTCAGTAGATGAGGATTATATTTTCTCCACATTTTTTCAATGCCTGTTATTATATGACTTCTTTTTCTATTATATGACTTCTTTTTCTAACCATTTTCGTGGGTAGTGTTTGGTGATTAGTTCAGTCTCCTCACTTGTTAGAGAGGAGTATTAAAATGGTTTGTTTCACTTTGAATTAGTTTTGCTAGTTTGTATCTTTGTAGGAATTTATACTTTTCATTTAAATTATTTAATTTGTTGGCATAGAATTTTTTGTAGCATTTCTTTATGATCAGTTTTATTTCTGTAAGTTCAATGATAATGTCCCTTATTTCTGACTCTAGTAATTTGCCTTTCTTCTCTCTTATCCTTGGTTAATCTAGCTAAAGCCTTGCGAATTTTGTTTATCTTTTCAACAACTAGGTTTTTGTTTTTCTATTATTTTTATATTCTCTATTTTACCAATTTATGCTTTAATCTTTGTTATTTCTTTCCTTCTGCTTGCTTTGGATTATGGGTTCTCTTCTTTTCCAGATGTTTTAGGGTGGTGTGCATTAGTGCTGCAGAGAAGGCAATGACACCCCACTCCAGTACTCTTGCCTGGAAAATCCCATGGACAGAGGAACCTGGTGGGCTACAGTCCGTGGGGTCGCTGAGAGTTGGACACGACTCAGTGACTTCACTTTCACTTTCACTTTCATGCATTGGAGAAGGAAATGGCAACCCACTCCAGTGTTCTTGCCTGGAGAATCCCAGGGACGGGGGAGCCTGGTGGGCTGCTGTCTATGGTGTCGCACAGAGTCGGACATGACTGGAGCGACTTAGCAGCAGCAGCAGCATTAGTGCTGAGTTGTTCAGTCACGTCCAGCTGTTTGCAGCCCCATGGACTGTAGCCCACGGAGTTCTTCTGTCCATGGAATTTTCAAGGCAGAAATACTGGAATGGCTTGTATTTCTTAGGCTATTGATTTGAGATTGTGCTTCTTTTTTTTTAATAAAGGAATTTATAATAAATTTTCCTCTTAGCACTGCTTTAGCAATATCACATGTTTTGTTGTGTCTTTATCTTTCATCTCAAAGTGTTTTCTGTTTTCCCTTTTGATTTCTTCTTTGATCCATTGGTTATTTATGAATATATTCTTTTATTTCCACATATTTACAAATTTTTTCTGCTATTCATTTCTGATTTTATCTCTTCACAGTTGAAGATCATACCATGTATTATTTCTATCCTTTCAAATTTGTTGAGATTTGTTATATGGCCTAGCATACTGTCTGTATTGGAAATAAGTATTTTGTGTTTCTGGATTCCTACATTGGTGTAATGCTTTGGGATTCATCCATGGTGCTGCATTTATAATAGTTCTACTTTTAATGCTGAATAATTGTATAGATGCCATAATTAGTTTATTGACTGTCTAACTGATGTATATTTAGTTTATATCAAGTTATTGAGTATTATGAATACACCTGATGCAAGCACTTGCATACAAGATTTTGTATGGAAGTATATTTTTGTTTCTCTTGGGAAAATACACAAAAGAAGCATTCCTGGCTCATAGGATGTGTATATTTTTAATTTTATGAGATACTGCTGATCTCTTTCTCTAAAGAGTCTGTATCATTTGCATTTCTACTAGTAAATATATGAGATTTCAGCTCAACAACCTTTAAAAAACTTGGTATGGTTAGTCATTGTAATTTAACCACTCTAGTGGATGTACTGGTATCTAATTGAGGATTTAATTTTAATTTCACAAATTAATGATGATTTTGAATAAAATTTTTAAAATTTTTTGTTTATGTATTTATTTATTTAGTTTTAGCTGTACTGGATATTCACTGCTGCACACAGCCTTTCTCTAGTTGCAGTGAGCAGGGGCTACTCTTCATTGCGGTGCATGGGCTTGTTGTTATAGTGGCTTCTCTTGTTGCGGAGCATGGGCTCCAGGGTGTATGGACTTCAGTAGTTATGGTGCATGAGCTTAGTTGTTACACAGCATGCTACAAATATTTTTGTCTTATTTTTATTTCTAGGAATTTCTTGTTTATATGTTCTTGTAGAGTTTTTGTAGATTTCTTAAGATATTCTATAAGGACAATCTTGTCACCTGCAAATTAGAGTTTGCTTTTTCCCTTCCTGTATGATTTTATCTTTTTTTGCCTTATTATATTAGCTAGAATGAAATATAATTTATTATTAAACAAACATATTGAGAGGGGACATCCTTGAGTTGTTCCCAGTTTTAGGGAAAACAAAATAGACATGAGTATAAAGTGAAGACTTTCTTTTAGATGTCTTTTATCAAGTTAAGGGAGATTTTTTATTGTTCCTAATTGAGAGTTTTTATCTTGACAGCATGTTGATTTTGTCAAGTACTTTTTCTGCATCTATTGAGAGGGCCATATAATGTTTCTTTTTTTCAATCAATGCAATAAATTACATTGATTTTTGAATATTAAACCAACTGTGCTTACCTGTGATTTCACATGAAATTGGCTATAATGTATTATCTTTTTTATGACTCGCCAGACTCAATTCACTAATATTTTGTTAAGGATTCTTTCAGCTATGCTCATCAGGGATGTCATGTTTGACTGTTTTGAAACCACATGGACTGAAGCCTGCCGAACTCTGCTGTCCATGGGAGTTCCTAGGCAAGAATACTAGATGGGATGGCTTTTCCTCCAGGGATCTTTGCAACCCAAGGATCAAACCTGGGTCACCTGCTTTGCAGGCGGAATATTTACCACCAGAGAAGCCCTGCTATCAGGGTTATAATGGCCTTATAAAATGAATTGAAATGTATGTTTTTCTTTTCCATTTACTGGCTGAGCTTATCTGAATTATTCTTTTTTTCTATAAATACTTAGTAAAATTCACTGGTAATGACTGTCGTTTTCTTTGTAGGAAGGTTTTTAGCTATAAATTTAAATTTTCAATTATTTATTTTCAAATTGAAAATAAAATTACTACTATTATGATACTGAAGAACAATGGTGGATATTTCCTTAAACACAGTAGCACTTTTCGTTGTTTCTAAAGTAAATTTAAAAGCTGTATTTGGATATTAATAGATTATAGCCATTACCTTCTTCTCTGTATCTTTCATTCTCTACAAGTATTAAAACACACTTTTTTTTTCCCCTAGGAATACTATTTAAAATCACTCTTCATTCAGTTCAGTTCACTTCAGTTGCTCAGTCGTGTCTGACTTTGCAACCCCAAGGACTGCAGCACGCCAGACTTCCCTGTCCATCACCAACTCCCTGAGCATACTCAAACTCATGTCCATTGAGTCAGTGATGCCATCCAACCATCTCATCCTCTCTCGTCCCCTTATCTCTCACCTTCAATCTTTCCCAGCATCAGGGTCTTTTCAGATGAGTCAGTTCTTCACATCAGGTGGCCAAAATATTGGGATTTCAGTTTCAGTATCAGTCCTTCCAATGAATATTCAGGACTGATTTCCTTGAGGATGGACTGGTTGGATCTCTTTGCAGTCCAAGGGACTCTCAAGAGTCTTATCCAACACCACATTTCAAAAGCACCAATTCTTTAGTGCTCAGCTTTCTTCACAATCCAACTCTCACATCCATACATGACCACTGGAAAAACCATAACCTTGACTAGATGGACCATTGTTGGCAAAGTAATGTCTCTGCTTTTTAATATGCTGTCTAAGTTGGTCATAACTTTTCTTCCAAGGAGCAAGTATCTTTTAATTTCATGGCTGCAGTCACCATCTGTAGTGACTTTGGAGCCCCAAAAAATAAAGTCCGTCACTGTTTCCATTGTTTTCCCATGTATTTGCCATGAAGTGATGGGACTGGATGCCATGATCTTAGTTTTCTGAATGTTGAGTTTTAAGCCAACTTTTTCACTCTCTTCTTTCACTTGCTTCAAGAGGCTCTTTAGTTCTTCTTCACTTTCTGCCATAAGGGTGGTGTCATCTGTGTATCTGAGGTTATTGATATTTCTCCCAGCAATCTTGATTCTAGCTTGTGCTTCATCCAGCCCAGCATTTCTCATGATGTACTCTACATGTAAGTTAAATAAACAGGGTGACAATATACGCCCTCGATGTACTCCTTTCCCAATTTGGAACCAGTCTGTTGTTCCATGTCCAGTTCTAACTGTTGCCTGTTGACCTGTGTACAGATTTCTCAGGAGGCAGGTCAGGTGGTCTGATATTCCATCTCTTGAGGAATTTTCCACAGTTTGTTATGATCCACACAATCAAAGGCTTTGGCACAGTCAATAAAGCAGAAGTAGATATTTTTCTGGTACTCTCTTGCTTTTTCGATGATCCAACAGATGTTGGCAATTGTATCTCTGGTTCCTCTGCCTTTTCTAAAACCAGCTTGAACATCTGGCGTTTCACTGTTCACATACTGTTGAAGTCTGGCTTGGAGAATTTTGAGCTTTACTTTGCTAGCGTGTAAGATCAATGCAATTATGCAGTAGTTTGAGCATTTATTGGTATTAACTTTCTTTGGGATTGGAATGAAAACTGACCTTTTCCAGTCCTGTGGCTACTGCTGAGTTTCCAAATTTGCTAGCATATTGAATGCAGCACTTCCACAGCGTCATCTTTCAGGATTTGAAATAGCTCAACTAGAATTCCATCACCTCCACTAGTTTTGTTCATAGTGGTGCCTCTTAGGGCCTACTTGACTTCGCATTCCCAGAATGTCTGGTCCTAGGAGAGTGATCACACCATCGTGGTTATCTGGGTCATGAAGATCTTTTTTGCATACTTCTCCTGTGTATTCTTGCCACTTCTTAATATCTTCTACTTCTGTTTGGTCCAAACCATTTCTCTCCTTTATTGTGCCCATTTTGCAGGGAATGTTCTCTTGGTGTCTCTAATTTTCTTAAAGAGATCCCTAGTCTTTCCCATAGTGATCTCTAGTGTTTCTTCACAGTGGGCAGTTGTTCCTGTAGCTACATGGATTACGTATTACTGAAATGTGAATTCTAGTTTCCATTTTCTTATAGTTGAATTTTCTATTCAGCTAACCTAGGAAAATGTGTAGTTTGATTGGAACAGAGTATAGCTATGTCGTTGAAGTCTTTCAATTTAGATATTGAATCCTGCTAAATACTATTGTGTGTTATGTTAAGAATTGTTATATCAATCACATTCATTCTGTTCTCTCTGAGTGAGAATTGGTCTTACCATCACCCTTTTTCCATTCTAGTAAGAAGATTTTTTGGAAAGAATGATGCTAAAGCTGCAACTCTAGTACTTTGGCCACCTCATGCTAAGAGTTGACTCATTGGAAAAGACTCTGATGCTAGGAGGGATTGGGGGGAGGAGGAAAAGGGGACGATAGAGGATGAGATGGCTGGATGGCATCACCGACTCGATGGAAGTTTGAGTGAACTCCGGGAGTTGGTGATGGACAGGGAGGCCTGGCATGCTGCAATTCATGGGGTCGCAAAAACTTTGACACGACTGAGCGACTGAACTGAACTGAACTGAAGAGGATTTTAATGCTGCTGTTTCTAAAGAGCAAACTGATGATAGAATGGTGTTTTCAATGTGTGCAAACAGACACACACAAACATTTATATTCATATTTATATATTTCAAGCAAGTACTTGCTTCCTGAAAACTACCATCCTAGCCATTGTCGCTTAGAGACCTTGGCAAAAGCTGCCCCTCTGAGTTGTTTCAGGTACATCGATAGAATGATACTGCTGCTGGTATAGCCTTACAAAAAACACATCACTGTTAAGACTAATCTGAGTTCTTCTTTGGCTTTACTTTTTTCCAGCTTTGGTAAGATATAATTGATGTGTAACATTGCGTATGTTAAAAGTATAAGGTGAGCAGTGTGTAAGTTTGATACACTTACATATTGCAGTGTGTCACCTCATACCTTTTAGAATTACTGTAATCAGAAACACAAGAGAAAAGTGTTGGTAAGGATACAGAGACATGGAAACTGATCACTTATGGTGGGAATGTAAATTGTTACAACCACTATGGAAAACAGTATGGAGGTTCTTCTTTGGCTTTAAAAGCTCAGGCTACCAAGGGAGAAGATATATGGGATACAGTAGTCTTACCTAACCGTATAGTCAGAGGAACCAGAATTAAAAGAATATTTTGGGCTTGTATGTATTGTTGTTGCAGTTCAGTTACTAAGTTGTGTCAGACTCTTTGTGACCCCATGAACTGCAGCACACCAGGCTTCCCTGTCCTTCACTATTTCCTGGAGTTTGCTCAAACTCCTGTCCATTGATGCCATCCAACCAGCTCATCTTCTGTTGCCCCCTTCTCCTCCTCAAACTTTCCCTGCATCAAGGTCTTTTCCAGTGAGTCAGCCCTTTACATCAGGTGGCCAAAGTATTCAGGCTTTGGCTTTAGCTTCAGCATCAGTCCTTTCAATGAATATTCATGGTTGATTTCCTTTAGGGTTGCCTGGTTTGATCTCATTGCTGTGCAAGGGACTCTGAAGAGTCTTCTCCAGCACCACAATCCAAAAACATCAGTTTTTTGTTGCTCAGCCTTCTGTATGGTTCACCTCTCACATCTGTGCATGACTACTAGAAAAACCATATTTTTGACTCTATGGACCTTTGTTGGCAAAGTGATATCTCTGCTTTTTAATATGCTGTCCAGGTTTCTCATAGCTTTTCTTCCAAAGAGCAAGCATCTTTTAATTTTGTGACTGCAGTGATTTTGGAGGCCAAGAAAATAAAGTCTCTCACTGTTTCCGTTGTTTTTCCATCTACTTTCCCATAAAATGATAATCTTTGTTTTTTGAATGTTGAGTTTTAAGCCAGCTTATTCACTCTTCTCTTTCACCCTCATTAAGAGACTCTTCAGTTCCTTTTTTTGTTCTGCCATTAGAGTGGTATTATCTGCATATCTGAGGTTGTTGATATTTCTCCTGGCAGTCTTGATTCCAGCTTGTGAGTCATCCAGCCTGGCATTTCACATAGTGTACTCTGTGTAGAAGTTAAATAAGCAGGATGACAATATACAGCCTTGATGTACTCCTTTCCCAATTTTGAACCAGTTCATTGTTCTATGTCTGATTCTAACTGTTACTTCTTGTCCTGCATACAGGTTTCTCAGGAGACAAGTAAAGTGATCTGGTATTCTCATCTCTTGAAGAATTTTCCACAGTTTTTTGTGATCCACACAGTCAGAGGCTTCAGTGTAATCAGTGAAGCAGATTCTTTGGCAGTTTCCTTGCTTGTTCTGTGATCCATCAAATGTTGGCAATTCAGTGTCTGGTTCTTCTGCCTTTTATCCCATCCATTTACTAGCCAGGCCCAATCCTGCTTAGCTTCCGAGATCAGACAAGATCGAGCACGTTCAGGGTGTTATTACCATAGACTCCTCTCCCTTTTCTAAATCCAGCTTGTACATATGAAGTTCTCAGTTCACATACTGCTGAAGCTTAGCTTGAAGGGTTTTGAGCATGACTTTGCTAGCATGTGAAGTGATTGCAGTTCTATGGTAGTTTGAACATTCTTTGGCATTGCTCTTCTTTAGGACTGGAATGAAAACTGACCCTTTCTTGTCCTGTGGCCACTGCTGGGTTTTTTAAATTTACTGACATTCTGAGTGTAGCACTTTAACAGCATCATCTTTTAGGATTTGAAATAGCTCGATTGGAATCCAGTCACCTCTATTAGCTTTATTTGTAGTAATGTTGCCTAAGGTCCACTTGACATCACACTCCAGGATTCTGTCTCTAGGTGAGTGGCCACACCATCATGGTTATGCAGGTCATTAAGACCTTTTTAAATAGTTCTTCTGTGTATTCGTACCACCTTTTCTTCATTTCTTATGTTTCTGTTAGGTCCCTGCCTTTTCTGTCCCTTATTATGCCCATCTTTGCATGAAATATTCCTTTGGTATCTCCAGTTTTCTTGAAGACATCTCTAGTCTTTCCCATTTTATTGTTTTCCTGTTTCTTGGCATTGTATGTATTAGCTTCTGCCTATAATTTTTGCTACCATATTTAGATTATTCATGCTAGATCTTCTTTTAGAACTGGATTCATTCCTAACTAATGCCATTTCCCCCTTTCTTCATCAGTTGTCCTGTGTATTTTTTCCTACCTTTTAATTCACTCCTTCTCATAACAATACCTCTTTAGTAAGAAAAGTAAGGCAACTTGCTATTAGCTTTCTCAACTTGCTAACTTAATATAGCTTATCCTCACATTCACTCATTTTTTCTTTCCATTCAATAATATTTACTGTTCTCCACAGGATGTAATTATTGGTGTGATTACTGATGACCTCTATGTTAATACCCTTAAAAGAAAGTTAACTTCTGTACTGTGTGCAAAGACAGTAACCATGTTTTTGGAACTCAGATAAAATGAAATATAAGTGAAATTCTCAGAACAGTTTTGATGGTTGCTACTTAATCTCTATATTTAAGTCTCATTTATTGAAGTATAATTGTATAGAGTAAAATGAAATTATTTTATTGTAAATCTCACGGGTTTTTACCAACAAATATAGTGCTCTGCTGCTGCTGCTGATGCTAAGTCGCGTCAGTCGTGTCCGACTCTGTGCGACCCCATAGTCAGTAGCCCACCAGGCTCCCCCGTCCCTGGGATTCTCCAGGCAAGAACACTGGAGTGGGTTGCCATTGCCTTCTCCATATGCAGAACCACTAGAGCATCCCCAAATTCTCCCATTATTCTTTGTCATCAACCTTTCCCCCTACCTCCAAACTCAGAAAATCACTGTCTGTTTTCTGTCTCTATTGTTCATCTTTGTTATAATGTCACATAAATGGAATTATACGGTACTTAGCCTTTTGAATTTGGCTTAANTGCAGAACCACTAGAGCATCCCCAAATTCTCCCATTATTCTTTGTCATCAACCTTTCCCCCTACCTCCAAACTCAGAAAATCACTGTCTGTTTTCTGTCTCTATTGTTCATCTTTGTTATAATGTCACATAAATGGAATTATACGGTACTTAGCCTTTTGAATTTGGCTTAATTTACTTAGCATAATTCATTTGATAGTCATCTGTGTTATTCTGTGAGTCAGTAGTTCATTCCTTTTTATTGCTGACTGATATTTTACTGCCTAGATGTGCTACAATTTGTAAACATTTTTATAATTAAAGTGTAATTAAGGTTTGGGCTTCCCAGGTGGCACTAGTCATAAAGAACCCACCTGCCAATGCAGGAGAGTTAGGAGACATGGGTTCAACCCCTGGGTAGGAAGATCCCCTGGAAGAGGGTGTGGCATCCCAGTCCACCATTCTTGTCTGGAGAATCCTGTGGACAGAGGAGCCTGGCAGGCAACAGTCCATAGGGTCATACAGAGTTGAACATGACTGAAATAACTTAGTACGCTAGCACGCATAATTAACTTACAACATTGTGTTAGTTTCAGGTGTACAGCAAAGTGATTATGTTCCATATATATATGTGTATATTGTTTTTGAGGTTTGTTTCTATTATGGATTATCACAAGGCTTTGAATATAGCTCTCTGTGCTATAAAATGAGTCCTTCTTATGTATCTATTTTATGCATAGTAGTATGTATATTTAATTCCTAACTCCTAATTTATCTCCCCCTATCTGCACCCCCAACTCTGATAACCATAGTTTGTCTGTTTCTGTTTTGTAAATAATTTCATTTATATAAAAGTTTTTTGGATTCCACACTTAAGTGGTAACCTATGATATTTGTCTTTGATTTCACTTCGTATGATTATCTCCATTGTTTCAAAAGCATTATTTCATTATTTTTATGGCCAATATTTTGTTATGTATGTGTGTACCACATCTTCTTTATCCAGTCATCTGCTGATGGACACTTAAGTTGTTTCCATGTCTTGGATGTTGTAAATAGTGCTACTGTGAACATTGGGGTGCGTGTATCTTTCCAAATTAAAGTTTTGTCTGGAGCCCTGGAGTGAGATTGCTGGGTCACGTGGTAACTCTGTGTTTAGTTTTTTAAGGAACATCCATACTGTTCTTCATAGTGGCACACCAGTTTACATCCCCATCAACAGTGTAGGATTGTTCCTTTTTCTCCACACCCTCTCCAGCATTTATTATTTTTCACTACAACTTTTTTTAAAGCAAGTTCATTAACTGAAGGATATTGGGTTGAGTGGACTGTCAGTTATATGGTGCATGTTTGTGTAACTTAATAAGAAAATGTCAGGTTGCTTTCTAAAGCAACTATATCATATTACTTCCCAGCCAGCAATATATGAAAATAATAATTGTTCTGCATTCTCATCAGCAAATGGTATTATCAAATTTTTTAAAATTTAAGCCATTCTAATATGTACAGGCGCTTTACCATCTGAGCAACAAGGGAAGCCCAATATGTATAGTGGTATCTTGCTGAGGTTTTAATTTAAATTTTCCAAATGACTTGTGATGTTGACCATCTTTTGTTGATCTGCTTATTTGCCAGCTCAAGATTTGGTGTACATTACTATGCTGAATAATTGGATATTGGGCCTGATCTCAGAAGTACAGCTACTTGGGCCATGATACTTGTTATATATCTATGTGTTTAAATTTGTCAAAGGTCAGTGAACGTGGATCCAACCTCAGCTAGTTCAGTTAAGTTCAGTTCAGTTGCTCAGTCATGTCCAACTCTATGACCCCATGCACTGCAGCACACCAATCGTCCTTGTCCATCACCAACTCCCAAAGCTTACTCAAACCCATGTCCATTGATTCGGTGATGTCATCCAACCATCTCATACTCTGGCCTCCCCTTCTCCTACGGCCTTCAATCTTTCCCAGTATCAGGGTCTTTTCCAATGAGTCAGTTCTTTGCATCAGGTAGCCAAAGTATTGGAGTTTCAGCTTCAGTAGCAGTCCTTCCAATGAATACCCAGGACTGATCTCATTTAGGATGGACTGGTTGGATCTCCTTGCAGTCCAAGGGATTCTCAAGAGTCTTCTCCAANCTTTCTGGAGTTATTTCTCCACTGATCTCCAGTAGCATATTGGGCACCTACTGAACTGGGGAGTTCCTCATTCAGTATCCTATTATTTTGCCTTTTTCATACTGTTCATGGGGTTCTCAAGGCAAAAATACTGAAGTGGTTTGCCATTCCCTTCCTCAGTGGACCACATTCTGTCAGACCTCTCCACCATGATCCACCCATCCTGGGTTGCCCCGTAGGCATGGCTTACTTTCATTGATTTAGACAAGGCTGTGGCAGGACCTAGGATAAAGCCTTGATATTGGGACACAATAAATATTCATCTGTCAGCAAGTTGCCAATCAGGCTGGAGAGAAATGTGCTTACCCATTATTGCCTGTTTTTTTAAAAACCCATCAGACTTAAACTCTCATTGCTGCCCTTCTTCCTTGTTGTTGAGGTTCTCTAGAAGGCATTTCACCATATCATTCAGGAAACAATGACATCCCTCTCCTTTTGTTCTCTCTTTTCAGTAGAGGATTCACCATTGTTAAAAGGACAATGAGGGAAAAATAAGTATGTGTTATCAGTAATTATTTAGTGAAGAGAATTCTGATATAACTGCAGAAGCAAAGGCCTGTTTCCATGGGGACTGTCTGGGTCTGGAAAATATTTGTTAGCACAAACTTCAAGTTATTATGGCATTCACTATACAGTTATCTGACTTGTATAGCTTCTCAATCTCAGCTGGCTCCAACATCCCACCCTACATTTTCAGAAATAAATAGTTGTGTATGTGTCTGTGACGGGCTTCCAGCCTTCCAATGTCAAGGTTTACATGCCAAGAAAAAAAGAGCTGCGCAGGTCAATAAGGAAAGAACATATGGTGGTTGAATAATTCCAAAATTTGAACTGGCGTTGAAAACTACACAAGGCATTAGAATTCTGACCACAGGGAAGTCCAGTGACAAACATATAATAAAAATGGAAAGATAATAATAGAAAAAGAATCTCAGGAAAATTAAACTCTTGAGGTAGCAAGATTGAAATAATAATGCAAATATCCAACTTTTCTCACTTTATGGCTGATTGTTCAAGTAGGATACCTTGTAGCTTTTCTCTTAAATTTGGTATCTAATCATTATCTCATATAATCTATCCTTTAAAGTAGAAATCACACAGGTCTCCACTGAGAAACCATAGGCAAAATTTTCTTGACTGATTTCCATCAGTAACTACCATTTTTATCATTTCTTATTCTGATTAAGATGGAGGCTGGGGAGGGAACAGCCACGTTTAATCCTTTTGATCTAAGAAAAAGTAAAAGATGAAACCAAAAAAGGAATGTTTCATCATGGTAGAAGTTCTCATTTGCTTGTCTGGGAGCCTCAATTTCCTTATCTGTAAAATGAGGTTAGTAATATTTACCCATGAACTTGTTGGAGAATTTAAATGAGCCGTGGTGTGGGAGAAATCTGTATGATGACACTTTCTCCTCAGAGACTCTTCTTCATCGACGTGTTGTTTTAATTAACCATAAGGACATGCCCGTGGCTTCAACATTGATGGCTTCAGCCCAGACCCCTTTACTAAGTTCTCAGTTCATATGTTCTGTGCCCCGAGAACATCTCCATTTGTCCTTCTCCAAGGCACCTTAAATGCACACAGATGCACCAAAATCATCTTTCCCCCGACATCTGGTGCTTTTCCTATATTCTCCAGTTCATGAATTTCACCTCACCATTTATTTATATGAACAAACCAGAAACCTAAATGTCACTTTTCCAATCTTCAGTGACTTTATTTTTCTCAGTATAGAGTTAAAGCATTCTGAATGTAGTCCTAGGTTTCCTTATGTCTATGAAGACAGGAATATAAAAGAAAAGCAGAGATTTTTTCAAAATATAGTGTAGTATAGTAATTTTTTTAATATAGTATAGTATGCTGCTAAGTCGCTTCAGTCGTGTCCAACTCTGTGTGACAGTCGTGTCCAACTCTGNGAGTTAAAGCATTCTGAATGTAGTCCTAGGTTTCCTTATGTCTATGAAGACAGGAATATAAAAGAAAAGCAGAGATTTTTTCAAAATATAGTGTAGTATAGTAATTTTTTTAATATAGTATAGTATGCTGCTAAGTCGCTTCAGTCGTGTCCAACTCTGTGTGACAGTCGTGTCCAACTCTGTGTGACCCCATGGACGGCAGCCCACCAGGCTCCGCCATCCCTGGGATTCTCCAGGCAAGAACACTGGAATGGGTTGTCATTTCCTTCTCCAATGCATGAAAGTGAAAAGTGAAAGTGAAGTTGCTCAGTCTTGTCCGATTCTTAGCGACCCCATGGACTGCACCAACCAGGCTCCTCCGTCCATGGATTTTCCAGGCAAGAGTACTAGAGTGGGGTGCCATTGCCTTTTCCAATAGTACAGTATAGGTTCTTTAATAAAGTACTTTGTGTCTGAACCAGTTTATCACCTGGAAGTAAATAAATACAATTCCTTGATCTGCTAACCTGCAGGGATGGAACCAGCACATAGGCAAAGAGTGCTAAAAAAAGGAGATTCTTACTGTGAATTAGACATGATTTCATTTCTTTTAGATTGCTGAGAAAGGCAAAGGAAAACCAATAGACTTTAAAAGAAGAAAAAAGGAAGAAAGAAAGTAGAATTGAAATTTATTTTCTTGCCTCCAAGCACATATCACATTTATCAAAGGAAATAATATGCCTCTTAAAAATGTTTGTGATTGCCTTTTAATTTCTATTCAGTAACATCACTCAAGCAGCACTATGTAGCCTGTTGGAGAATATGAAACTAGCCTGAGAGAATGTTCAATTAATGTTTGCAACTTGCTTTTATTTCTCATATGAGTACATTTCAATATTCACAACTGCTACTGATCTCTAATTTAAGATTTCTGTTGGAATTCTAATGCATTAACTTTTTATAAAAGTACTATCTAGAGTCACATAATTTAGGACTCAGTAGGATATTTGGGATTGTCTAGTTTGTCACCCTCATTTCCAAGAAAAAAGAAAAGGAAAAAAGTGGGATACGGTGGGGTTAAGACTTGTCCAGAGTTATCTATAGCATTTCAGAACTCACTTTGGAACCTAGACTTTGTGACTCTACCTAGTTTCCTCCCTCTGGCATTGGTATTCTCTACCTATTTTTTTAAAACTTTTTTTTTTTTAAAAAAAAAACAAAGAGTTCTCTCACAAAAGTTCACTGAGAAATTTGTTTTGTTAAATTCTCTTTACATGCTTCATGGCACTCTCGTGGTAACAGAATGAAACTGATATAAAACCAAGTAAAATAAATGTTGTATCTTGATCAGTTCATTTCCATGTTACTCCCTCTCCATTTCCCCCTAATGCCCTCTGCATCTACCATTCTGAATCTTCTTTTGACCTTAATTTTAACAGTTGCTGCAAACTTATCAGTAACGGCCCTTTGAATTCATTACCAAAATAATCTAAATCTATTATTAAAACATTTATATCTTCACTTGTCTACATTTAAGCATTAAACTTTCATTGAAAGTTGAAAGCAATAGAATAACTGTATTTTAAACTTCTTGGTAAGCTGGCTTCTTAACCATCTTTTTAAGGAATTTGAATTAATTATTAAAATAAAACATTATTTGCCTTGAGATTAACTGCTTGGTTTTTAAAGCCAATTTGTATGGGTAGGCAGCCTGCTGTTCCCTGCATATTAAAATTCAGAGTACACAAAGTAGATCTCAGCTTTGTTTAGCTTCTATACAGATCTCACACAATATTACAGTGCCCTTGAATCCAGTATACTCATGTGAAATCCATATGTGAGGTGCATTTCTCTACATGTATCACCCAGCAACACAAGATCTCACAGACTACTAACGCTGTCTCCATCAGGAAGTACCATCTATCAGTGACAAATGTAATAAGTGAAAATTGCTCAGTAGTGTCCAACTCTTTGCAACCCCAAGGAATTCTCTAGGGCAGAGTACTAGAGTGGGTAGCCTTTCCCTTCTCCAGGGGATCTTCCCAACTCAGGGATAGAACCTAGGTCTCCCTCATTGCAGGTGGATCCTTTACCAGCTGAGCCACAAGGGAAGCCCAAGGATACTGGAATGGGTAGCTTATCCCTTCTCCAGGAGCTCTTCCTGACTCAGTAATTGAATTGGGGTCTTCTGCATTGCAGGCGGATTCCATACCAACTGAGCTATCAGGGAAGCCCCAATAAATATAATAACATATGCAATTTTTTTAAGTTAAAAAGCATTTTTACCCACCCCCAGCCCACATATAAGCAAAACTAGGCAAGCATATACCAAAGCTAGCTTGAGAGTATTCATCCAACTTCCTTGTGATGTTTATAACTTGACTGAAGTTTCTCTAAGTGACCTAGAAATTAGAGGTCTTCATTTGCAAAGAGCTCTTGGGCCCTGGCCACTCTAGTTGGTTCAAAAGTAAACATTTGTGCTAATCAGAGCTTCTGAGGATCAATGCTTTTTATCTGAACTATTGGGAAGGGAGATTCTTGCTTCGATAAAAATATTCTGCTATACTATGCTTAGTTGCTCAGTCATGTCCCACTCTTTGAGATCCCATGGACTGTAGCCCACCACGCTTCTCTGTCCATGGGGATTCTCCAAGCAAGAATACTGAAGTAGGTTGCCATGCCCTTCTCCAGGGAATCTTCCCAACACAGGGGTTGAACCCAGGTCTCCCACATTGCAGGTGGATTCTTTACCAGCTAAGCTACCAGGGAAGCCCTGATAAAAATAGTTTTCCTTTAATATGAAAACATAGTTTGTATTACTCTTAGTTTATAATTATACAAGTCTCACAGAGAACTTTAAAGGAAATAGCCAATTCTGTGATTGATCGGATGTGGAAATGATAAAATACTATGCCAATTAATATGTCTTTCAGTGCTAAGAGTCATTAATTCTAGAACTCTCTCATTTTTGCTTCTTTATGAAAATCACATCTATAATAGGTTTGGCCTTTCTATTGCAAAATATAGAGCAGACAATCTTAAATACAGAGCATCTTACCTTGCTTATTGACCAACTCAGTTATTTCCTAAATTTCTCATCCCTTTTGTGGTATGAAAGAATAAGGCTGGTGTTTGGCTCTGTGGTTTATTTCTTGATTCTCTCATACCTAAATTTCTTTTGTCCAAGGTCTCTCAACCCATATAGTCAACACCTGTCAGTTCAGTCGCTCAGTCGTGTCTGACTCTTTGCAACCCCAAGGACTGCAGCATGCCAGGCTTCCCTGTACATCACCCAACTCCAAAAGCTTACTCAAACTCATGTCCATCAAGTCAGTGATACCATCCAACCATCTAATCCTCTGTCATCCCCTTCTCCCCCCACCTTCAATCCTTCCTAGCATCAGGGTCTTATCAAAAGAGTCAGTTCTTTGCATCAGGTGGCCAAAGTATTGGAGTTTTAGCTTCAGCATCAGTTCTTCCAATGGATATTCAGGACCAGTTTCCTCTAGGATTGACTGGTTGGATCTCCTTGCAGTCCAAGGGACTCTTAAGAGTCTTCTCCAACACCACAGTTCGAAAGCATCAGTTATTCAGCGCTCAGCTTTCTTTATAATCCAACTCTCACATCCATACATGACTATTGGGAAAACCATAGCTTTGATTAGATGGACCTTTGTCAGCAAAGTGATGTCTCTGCTTTTTAATATGCTATCTAGGTTAATCATAGCTTTTCTTCCAAGGAGCAAGCATCTTTTAATTTCATGGCTTCAGTCACCATCTGCAATGATTTTGGAGTCCCAAAAGACAAAGTCACTGTTTCCATTGCTTCCCCATCTATTTTCCATGAAGTGATGGGACCGGATCACTTCTGAAATGCCAATACTTTGGCCACCTGATGTGAAGAACTGACTCATTTGAAAAGACCCTGATGCTGGGAAAAATTGAGTGTGGGAGGAGAAGGGGACTACAGAGAATGAGATGGTTCAATGGCATCACCGATCTGATGGACATGAGTGTGAGTAAGCTCTAGGAGTTGGTGATGTACAGGGAAGCCTGGAATGCTGCAGTGAGTCCATGGGGTTGCAAAGAGTTGGACATGACTGAGTGACTGAACTGAACTGATGGGACCAGATGCCTTGATCTTAGTTTTCTGGATGTTGAGTTTTAAGCCAACTTTTTCACTCTCCTCTTTCACTTTCATCAAGAGGCTTTTTAGTTCTTCTTCGCTTTATGCCTTAAGGGTGGTGTCATCTGCACATCTAAGGTTATTGATATTTCTCCCAGCAATCTTGATTCCAGCCTGTGCTTCATCAAGCCCTGCATTTTGCATGATATACTCTGCATATAAGTTAAATAAGCAGGGTGACAGTGTATAGCCTTGACATACTCCTTTCCCAATTTAGAACCAGTCTGTTGTTCCATGTCCAGTTCTAACCGTTGCTTCTTGACCTGCATACAGATTTCTCAGGAGGCAGGTCAGGCGGTCTGGTATTCCCATCTCTTGAAGCATTTTCCATAGTTTGTTGTGATCCACACAGTCAAAGTCTTTGGCATTGTCAATAAAACAGAAGTAGATGTTTTTCTGGAACTCTCTTGCTTTTTCGATGATCCAATGGATTTTTGGCAATTTGATCTTTGGTAACAAAAAGTAATTATGTCAAGGGAAGTTTAGATAACATTATGATGTTTAGATAACATTATCACTTTAGAGACTCAGATAGTCATGTGTTCCAAGTGAATTCACACTCATGACTGAATGGCATTGAAAAAACTGTATTTGTATTTCAGTATTTATAACATCATTGAACCACTTTGTTTGAGTTTATTTTTTTCCACCTGATATCCACTCTTCCCTATTCCTGATATACTAACACCTGAGATTCTAACAGGACTCACTTTCCCCTACTTTTCTTACTTTTTATTATTTTTTATTTTTAAAATTGCAGTAACGATGGTTCCCAATACTATATGTTAAGGTGTACAACATAGTTATTCATGATTTTTAAGGCTATATTCCATTTATAATTGGTATAAAATACTGGCTGTATTCCTTGTGTTGTACAATATATCATTGTAACTAGTTTATTTTAAACATACTAACTTGCATTTCTTAACCCCATGCCTATGTTACCCCTTCCCCTCCCCCAGGATTGGTAACCCCTAATTTGTTCTCTATATCTATAAGCCTGTTTCTGTTTTGCTGTATTCACTAGCTTGTTGTATTTTTTTAGCTTCCACATATAAGTGATATGACACATATCAATTCATTCTTTTCTGTCTGATTTATTTTCCTTAGTATAATGCCTTCCAAGTCCATCCTGTTGTTGCAAGTGGCAAAATTTGATTCTTTTTTTTATGGCTTTTTACCTTCACGTGAACATATAAATGTGGGTATGCATTTATATGTATTGTATGAATACATGTATACATGAATGGATATGCATAATATATTCATACAAACCCATGTGTAGTTCATAATACTTTTTTATTATTCATAATATTTTTATATTATTTTATGTTGCTATATGTTTCTGACTTAGTTGGGAGAGGAATTTTTTAGTACCTTTCCTGGCTCAGTCTTAGGACATTCTAATTAGTTCAATAAACTCACCAAATATTTATATAATTCCAGAGATAATATTCAGCCAGTAATATACCAGTACAGTCATACCATTTCTATAGCCAGCACTAATTTTATGGTTGTTCATTCTGCTTGACCAGTGTGCATGCCATACTTACAGGTGGAATTAGCAGCATGACTATATGCTTATACCACCCATCAAAACCATGTCTCCAGACTTTAGATGAGTCTCTCTGTGACCCAGAATCTAATCCTGCATGTTCAGAGAACATTCCTGCTTCCCCCAGATATGGCTCACAATAATCTAAGCTGAGAGGAGCATGTTCTTTTCCTGGAAAGGAAAGGTGAAGGGTAGAACTCTTGTCCCCGTATACCTGCAACAGACTGAATGCAGGATAAGTTTTTAGACAGAGTTGCATGTTTAAGGTCTCTTATCCTCAATTCGGTTCCAAACAGAGAGCCAGACCCTTGGTCTCTTTTTGCCTTTGAATTTTCGCAGGATTGAAAACAAAATTTTGGAATTTCTGCTCCTATTACCTTGTGTTAATACATGAATTCATTGTATTCATATATGAGGGTCAAGGAACAAGGAGCAGTATGTCTCTTGGCAGAGAAGTAGAAGGATGCCTCACCTTCAGGGATACACACTGGAATGGGGAAGGTTGATGACAGCAGACCTTGCCTCTGTTTTCCATCAAGTATATCTATCAGAATTCAAGTCACACACAGTAGTTTCCCTCAGCTGAAAGAATAGAGATTTGAGTACCTTAATCTGATTTAGAAGCATATATTTTTAATTTAAAATGTATAATTTTTAAATAGTGAGGACATAAGTAAGTAGGGAAAATAGAAAATGAGTATTCCTTACCCACCTGAAAATTGGAATCAAAGAGTCACATCTTCAATGCCCTTGTAGAACAGGCTCATGGAAAGCAGGAGTAAAATTATCTGCAATGAGAGCATCTTCCCTGGACCGAAGACTTGTTTGTGGACAGTCCTGATGGGACCATGTATGGGAAGAGTTACCTAGTATTCTGTGTGTGAACAGGCTGGGTAAACTGTATTGTGGCTCTGTGGGTGCTGAGGTCAATGTTGGCTACTTCAAGGTGATGTACAGTTTTTCAAGGATGTGCACAGCTGTCCACATCCTAGGACTGAATCCTTTTTGTGTTTGCAGGTGCTTCAACCAGGACTCTAACTTATTTGAGAAACTTTTGCACCATATGAATAATGCCCTAAGGCTTTCAAAGAGAAAAACATGTGCACCTCGATGCAAAGATATATGGGTTTCAGTGTAAAACATTCCGGTGGGGAGATTTAAAAAATTAATTGTATTCGAAGCAGCACAATATGGAGTATTTGAGGCATTTAAGAATTTTAAATATGAGGGTGTGTGCTGAATGAGGAATCTGTTCATTTGAAATAGTATATCAGAGTTTAGAACAGGTGGGGAAACTCAACTTTCTTTTTTTAATGAAGAAAATTTTGCAAAATTGAGTTTTGCTTTGCCCACACAGGAGCACTAAGAAACCAAAGCAGCAGCCTTCAACTCCACTAAAGAGCCCTGAATATGCTATATTGCAGTCACTTCTGCACATTCAGTGCAAGCCACCATGTGTGTTTGTAAACAACTAAAAGACCAAACTAATCTTGAACAATACACGAATGAGCCATCTTTGAGAATGCCAGTCGCCTGCTAATAACTTTCTAAAATTGCTCTCTAGCACTAATTGAAATCATAAATCCTTATCACATTCAAAGCCCAACCACTGTATACCATTAGCTCACCACGGTTCTTAATCTTCTTCTTCTGGGGCACTTTCTTGCTGTATCCTTCCTCTTGGAGCAGCCACATTTATTATTACAGTTCAAACACCTGGCAGCATCCCTGCTGGAGAGTTATATAACATCTTTCTAAGCACGTCACTATGAGGGCATGCTTAATAGGAACATCTACCCCAATCCCATTGGAACAAGGTCAAAAAATGTCAGAGAAATGTATTTTCACTCATTTCATCCTAGATGCCTGTAGATAACGCAGATCGAAAGAATATTTAAATTCTGTTTTGTTAAGACAGGCTACTTCTGTTATATAGTGGAGCAGGTAGGAGGTTATGGTTGCCTCTAGACAATTTGCCAGACAAGAAAAATGGCTTTGCAGACCATCTGACAGCTTTATTTTTGTGGCTCCGGCAGAAAAATAGGCAAAAAGGATTGCAGAGGCGGCTGAGTGGAATACAACACAACAGTTCAGAAAAATATTAACTGGTTGTAAAATGAGTGGGAGGGTGTAATAAAGGAACTGGCATTTCAGTTATATAAAACCACTTATTACAACATTTTTATAGCCAAATTATACTCCTTTTCTATGTGGTATCTTTGGGTCTGTTGCCTGGAATAGATGGGAAAGAATCTTTCCACAAGGCAAGGAATGTTTATGTGGAAAGAAAGAGAAGGAGCAGCTATGAATCATTTTATGGATGAATTACGTTTATTATCTCAAGAAAGATCCCCTGGAAGTTTAGGTCTGATTTTACAGTGAACTGTGTGCTTTTACAGATCTGTTCTGGGCCCATTTATTGGCCTATACAACCACTACTGGGCCTTCTAATGGACACTTGGTAATTAATGTGGAATGCTCTGATACTTGTATCAAGATTAGTCCACTTGGGGCCTTAAAAAGCTGAGACAACAGTGAATACCTTGAAGTGGAAAAGACAGACTCCATAAAGTTTTTCTGAGATGACGGCCCACCTGATAGAGTCATCTTCAGTTCATTGCTTTTAACCAGCCTCTCTCATTAAAGACAGACGAGAAATCAGCCTCTCAACTCTCTTGTAAGAGTAATAAGGACTTGTACATTTCCTGACAAAGCTCTTTTTTGGGGGCATAAAAAGTGAAGAACACAGACCATGCACCCTCAACAGTAGTACATCTCGTAGTTGTAAGTGGTGTCTGTTCAGAGAGGAAAAATCCATAATGAAATACTTGGGAAAACACAGGCTGATACAGGATTAAGTAGCTTTTTATCCTGCAGGACTCCTCAGGTCTTTGGATATCCTAATATATATTTCAGATCTTTAAGACAGGAATATATGCATTTCTGATATTTATTTTACCACAGAGATCTTTATTTTATGGAAACTAGCATGTGGCCAGTGTCCCTTTGGATACTGTAAGGAGTAATGCACTTTTATACAAGACTCTCTTGTATAAAAGAGTCCTGGATAAAAAGTCCTGATACTTTTAAGTATCGGGTAGATTTAAATATTTGCCTTTTAAAATGTTTTTAGAGTTCTCCATTATCTCCGTTTATCATAGAATAATGATCAATGCCTTTATTTATTTACATTCAAAAAAAAAACATGATCTAATCTTGTATTTTCTCCCTTTATGACCCATTATGGAGCTTTCTTTGCCTCTCACACTCTAGTCCAATTTGTTCCTTGCTTTTCTCTGTATACACTTTGTACCTCTCGCCTCTATATCCTTGAAGACAATACTTCCTCTTTCTGGAACAAGCTATTTCTTACTTCTACCTATTTGGGACCTAGATATTTTTCCATAATCATGCCAAATGCCACCTTCCACAAATCCTTTGGTTTTGCATTTGGAAATCATTCTTTCCTGCATTAGTGTTTGCTGTTGTATTTGGGGTGAACCTCTGGTATAGCTTATATCAGCCTTCCAGTGTTCTGATTGTTTGCTAATTTCTGAGTTCTTCTGCATACATAAGAGTTGTTTGAGGCCAGGGACTACATAGTCTTGTCTTGTTCATCTTTGGCCACAGAGCCTGTTACATTGTCAAAACAGAATCTGCTGCTGCTGCTGCTAAGTCACTTCAGTTGTGTCCGACTCTGTGTGACCCCATAGACGGCAGCCCACCAGGCTCTTCCATCCCTGGGATTCTCCAGGCAAGAATACTGGAGTGGGTCACCATTGCCTTCTCCTAAAACAGAATCTAGGTCAAGCTTAAGTGAGATGTTTAACCCCTAATACCCATTTTTACTTGGCTTTCTCTCTTCAGCTTCTCTGCAATGTTTTTGAAATGGGCCAGACCATTGGATGATGGCACGTTCCACCTTAGAGCTGGCCTAAAACCACCCTTGTAAGTCTGAGTGTACTGTGCTTTGCTAAAGTGTTACACTGTCTATTTCATACATCTTTGGCTGACAAGGTGCTCCTGACTGGGGGACAGGACTTTTCAGTTTACCTACAGAATTGCTCTAGACTTACATGCATAAGGCTGAGCCTACAGGGAGGAGAGGCAGTTGAACTTATAGGAGGTCTAATTCACCCTTTGTCTCAGGTCTAGCAAACACACATGTGCACAGATGTGTCCCTGATGAAGATGCTGTCTCCAAGTTCTTCCTTTACTCAGGCTTTGAAGCCCTTCCTGATGACATTCAGGATGACAGAGCCCATATAATCAGTCTTCTCAGCTTTTGTTCCATGAGACTTCTTCACTGAGTATTGGCTTAGCTCTGTGCGTGTTCATTCTCATAGAGGCTGGTGGCAGAATTCATTTCCCATGGCTGTGGGACTTGTGGCAGTTCACTTCTTCTTCAAAGTCAACAACAGAGAGAAAGAAACAGACTCCAGTAAGATTACGCTTCAGTGTGATCAACACATCTCATCCCCTTTGCCTTGTAACACTGGTTGGAAGCCCAGTCAAAGGTCCCGCCCACCCTTGAGGGGAATGGATCACACAAATGTATATATATATGGCTGCCATCTTACTGCCTGTCCTCCAACAAGAGGGATGATAGCAATAGCAGTGGTTTCATGGGTTGTTGTAGCGATTAAACGAATTAATACAGAAAAAGTGCCCAGTACTTAGTATGTGTTCTGTAAAGGTTTTCTGTTTCTAATCAGACCTGTGAATGGAAGAGCAAGCTGGATTGGAATGAGTGAATGAATGAATGAGTGAGTGAGGATACATGCAAGATTTATAACTGGGTAGATTTCCCAAGCAAGCTCTTTGCATGGGCTGAATTCCCCAGTGGTTTCAGATCAGCATCTGTGAGCTCTGTCGTGGGTGGTGTTGAATGTCAGCTGTAGGTGGGTATTACTTGCCTTAGTCATCTGTAACTAATTTCAGACATACTCTGTTTTCAGGCAAATGTCGGTAATTGCCATTTTTGCTAATTGTGAGAATGACTTGTTTGCCATCTTCTCTCACAACTCTAAGAATGTGAGTTGGGAATCAAGGAGTGGGCTTGAATGAATTGGCTTCCTCCTGTGTGAGAAACTGAGGTGTCAATTTGTTGCCACACGCTGGCTTGTAGGCAAAGTTCAGACAATCACAGAACTAGGAATCAGCTCAGAAATGTTGTGGCCAAGCACAGACTCCCTGGTCCACCAACAAAGTATACAAAGAATGAATTTCCTTATTTCAGCTGAATGCATTTTCTGTGCTAGCTGCTCAGGGAACAAAGGGAAGGAAACAGACAAAAATCATGCTTGTGGAATTTTTACCATATGATTCCTGAATTCTTTGACATGCCTTCCATTTAAAGGGAGAAGGAATTTATGTGTCCTCTTCTTGAATCTGGGCTCTATGAATATTGACAAATAGCCTATGGCAGAAATGATGCTGTGCCAGTTTCTAGTCCCAGACATTAAGGATTTGCAACCTCCATTCCCTACCTCCATGCTTGCTCTTGAAACCTCGTCACCATCTCGTCATGGAGAGGTCCTGTGCAGATGAAATGATAGCATCACCTGCCAGCCATGTGAGGGTGCCATCTCAGAAGTGTATCCTTCAGTACCAGTAGAACCGATGCTACATGGAAAAGGGCTGAACTGTTCCTATGAGCTGCTACCCAAATTATCACTGTTGTTTTGAGTTACTACATTTTGGGCTAGCTTGTTCTGCAGCAGTTGATAGCTGGGACAATGAGAGGAAACAGAGACTAGTCAAAGCCTCAAGCTGGAAACCTATATCTATATGATGAGATCATTGCTCTGCAGGATAAGAACATCTGTGAGACCGCCAAACTAGGAGCCTCTGACTTAGGTTGTACAGACAGAGAGGGTTTCCCTGAAGTGATGCTTGAGCTGAGATTGAAAGAAGCTAACTGGGTGAAGGTGAAGCAAGAAAGAGCTGTGGCAGGGCCTCATGGTGTGCAGGAGCACGAGATATTTGAAGAGGGAAGAAAATCAGCGTGAAATGGGGGGAGATATGGGGTGCAGGTGGTGAATCAAGGAGCTGCCATCAGGATGGGTAGCATCCAGGTGTTAGAGTGGGCCAGTCCCCGTGTCGGGCAGTACTCTGTGTTCTCACAGGATGAGATTGTAGGGCTCACAGGGATGTGTCAGATGAGTGGGAGGGAGAGTAGAGAAACCCGACAGGGGATTTGGTAAAATTTGTGCATCTTTGCCTGCAAATGCAACCCATTGTGAGTGACCTCAGTGATGGCCTGAGGTGGGGGTGCTTGATTCAGTAAGAAATTGTTTCCTGACAGGAGAAAGGCTGAAAGACTTTTTCTGAAGAGTTCTAACTCCTTTTCCAAGCTGCTTTTCTCAGCTGACCTAATTCAGTAGCAGTGTCTCCAGGAGTTTTTAATAGATTCACAGGGACTAGCGCTTCACAGACTGTTCTCTATTTCTACATCTTTACAGTGAAGGCATTCTTCCTTACAGCTAAGCATATTTGCTGGAAATTTGGACTGCTTTCTCTCCTCTTGCCTCTGTTTAGACAAGAAAACATAGAACACAGGCCTTGACATGTATTTCATTCATGTGTGTGAGAACAGTTGCTTACACTCTGTTCTGTCCTCCAACTTTGACAATTGTGCCTTATCTTTCAGGCAGCATCTCCTGCCTTAACCCTCAGATTCACCCTTCCCTTCCTTCCCACACCCATAGCATGTCCATATTCCTGACCCTCAGCTTCATGTGTGTGTGCTAAGTCACATCAGTCCAACTCTTTGCAACACTATGGAGTGTAGCCTTTGAGGCTACTCTGTCCATGAGATTCTCCAGGCAAGAATACTAGAATGGGTTGCCATGTTCTCCTCCAGGGGATCTTCCTGACCTAGAAATCAAACCCGAGTCTGTTGCATCTCCTGAAGTGGCAGGGAGTTTCTTTACCACTAGCACCACCTGGGAAGCCTCCAGCTTCATGTAAACAGCAAGTATGTTTTTGTGAACCAGACACTAAGTACTAGGGATTCAGGAATTGATAACTAGAATAATCTGATCAGAGCAGTGGTTCTCAACCCCAGCAGCATGTTAGAATCACTGGAAGAGTGGAGGACGGATGGAGGAAGTGAGGAGCATAAAGTATGTCAGTGCCTTTACACTATGTGCAGAAAGTCTGATTTTATTGGTTCTTCACTATTGGAGCTGTAGGCTGCAAATAAGATAGAGAAGTAAACTAGAATGATCCATGTGGTAATCAGTCAGACTCAGATACATAGGTATGAATTCATGTTTGGTTTACTACAGATACATATAGTTATGGGCCTTCCATAGTGGCTCTAGTGGTAAAGAACCAGCCTGCCAATCCAGAAGATCTAAGAGACACAGGTTTGATCCCTGGGTCGGGCATATCCCCTGGAGGAGGGAATGGCAACCCACTCCAGGATTCTTGCCTGGAGAATCCCATGGACAGACGAGCCTGGTGGGCTGTGGTCTTTAGGGTTCAAAGAGTCATACACAACTGAAATGACTTAGCATTCACAGATAGCTACACATAGATAGATAGATGTATATATATTCACATATATCTCCTTGCTTTGCCAGCTGAGAAGAAATATTTATAGAAGCAATGAAACCCTAGTAGCAAAGAGTACATCTAGACCCAGATCTTGGTGTCTAATTCCATTTCCCAGTAAAAGGAACCAGTAATCCTTAAAGAAATGGCTGATGTTAGAATTGGGGCAGGAAATATACAAGATGAGCCTGGAGCATCTTGTACTGCCAAAAATCTGGAAATACATAAAAATTGAACACCCCAAAATCCCACAATGATGAAGGTATGTCAAAGTGGCACTGAAAAAGCTTCCAGGGGCCAAGACTAAGACAGTTAGAGCAAGAAAGTTAAGTAGTACTGGATTATAACTCAAAGTATAAATATCCATGAATGAGTTCATACTGGCATACATAAATGACTCAGTAAACAAGTAAATGGGAAGAAGAGAGAAATCAGAGAACTCTCCCACCAGAAGAATTCCAAACGATCCACAGTTATACTTTCCTCTCAAGGAGGGGAAACCTAACTCCTCATTCTTTAAGTGTGGCCTGTGCATAGTGACTTCTTTCAAGAAGCATTTACAGTATGCACAGGGAGGAAGAGAATAATTTAACAGGAAAGAAATCTGACAAATAGTACCTCGGCCAACAAGGTAATCAAGGTTAACATCAATAATGGCAAGTCTTGCTGAGTGATATACCACTGACACAATGTGGTGCCAATGGTATTTTACCTCTGTCATCTTCCTCCTAAAAAAAAAAGCCATAGCTTCAGACTCATCATGAGGAAAAATCAGACAAATCCCATTTGAGTGACAGTCTATAAAATACCTAACTCCTTGAAACTGTCAAGGTCATAAAAAACAAGGGAAGTCAGAGAAACTGTCATAACCAAGAGGAGCCTAAGGAAACATGGCATGCCGTGCAAAGTAGCACCCTTCTCTAAGTAACAGTTTTCTTTAACAGAATTGAGAAGGATTTAATTGAACCAAGAAAGAAGTATATTTAAATCAATTTTTATTAGATGGTCTCTAATAATATCACTGTAAGTGATTTGGTATTCTTCTAGATATATATTTTTTAATTTTCCATTATAAAATTGGAATCATGCATCACCTACCATTTTGAAACCTGTTTTCACAAATGGTCAGTTAAAAATTTTCTCCCATTCTATAAATAATCTTAAAGCATAAAATGAGAACTTTAATAGCTGGATGATGTTAATTGCTAAATTTGCTTAAAAATACAGGGAAGGAAGAAAAAAGGCAGGATAAAGGGTAAGGAAGAGTAGAAGTAGTCTTAGGCGGTAACAATGGCTGTAGCATTGATGTCAGGAGTGCTTGATTCACTGATGTGGTGGGAGTTTGGCATGCAGAGGGAAAACTAGTTCTTGCTCCTCTAAATCCACTTTTCTGCGGACAAAAGGCTCTAGAGAGATCATTTCAACGGTTCTCATTTTCTACTGCAAATGAGGAGAAGGCTATTTACCAGAAAGTTGAACAGCTTCTTCAGTGCCATGTTTTTTCTCTGTCTCATTAGATAGATATTCCAAGGCTTAGAAATTAGTTGGCGGTATTGGACAATGCAGTTAGGTCTTTTTAGAGCTCCAGCCTTTTCAGTTCAGGGCCACTTCCTGGCCCATTTTTTAAATGATAGAGTGTGTCTAGGAAAAAGCTAGTTGAGAAAATATTGGTTTCCCTGCCTGTTTTCAACGTGTATTAAAAGTATACAAAAAGTAATCAGTATGATATGGCAATTGACCCCATGATGCAAATCCTCCATCAATTTCTGTGCTTCCTCCCCCAAAATCAAATTCCACAGTGCCTAGGCATACTCTTCACAGAACAAACTGTACTTGAGATATACTAGGATATACTAATCTTGGCCTGGGTTAGGTTTCCTAGGCAACCTAGGTTGAACTAGGTTTACATAGTGCACACAATGCTTATATTTTTTTGTTAACCACAATTTCTTCTCCTTTTGGACATTTGGTAGGAAAATTGAAGGGAAACTTTGCTTGAGTGGGTTGTTGTGAGTGGAGAATTATTTTTGGCTGTCATAACAAGGACATTTAGAAAACAATGAGTGTTTTCATGGGGAGTGAGGGAGGCAGTCACGATAATGTGGGACCAGTGTGGATTTGGGAGTTTTGAGTAGTATGTGGGTGACTGCTGACATTTGAGAACTTTTATCTGGGATGGATTACAGATGAAAAATTATACATGTAGGCATTTTAATTGGCATTTAGTAATGCTAAGTCAATAACCGATTCAATATTGTGGAAAAAAATCCATAAGTTGATCAGTCCTTTTGAGAAAGATCATAGATCATATTAAGAAGTATTTTGAGGTGTTAGGTAATATATATGATCACTGAAAACCAACCTTTTTGAAATGCTAGAACTTCAAATTTATGTTTTGTTTTTTTTTCTGTAAGAAAAATTTTAGAGTCCTGTGAGTCCATCTTAAATTCCACCCCAGGAAGGTTAGTTAGAGAAATAATTTAAGGCTTTTCTTAAAAATTATGTTAACTCTCGAGAGACTGGATGACTAAGTCACGTAGAGAGAAAGAGGTATGATGGTTTAGATTCATTACTATGTTGCTATGCAACCACAAAAAATGCAAAATCATAAGCAATTACATGTCAGTATGGCAAATGATGGTAATGTAGGAACAGAAATTTGGGGTTCAAATCCTTACTCCCTCACTTTTTAGCTTTGTGACTGCAAGAAAATCAAAGAACTTTTCTGAACTTCAGTCTCATCTTCTGTAACATGAGGTGGTTGTGCTGTCTGCTGTGCTGTGCTCAGCTGGCTTCAATCGTGTCTGACTCTTTGTGACCCCACGGACTATAGCCCACCAGGCTCCTCAGTCCACGTTTTTCCAAGTAAGAATACTGGAGTGGGTTGCCATGTCCTCCTTCAGGGGATCTTCCCAACCCAGGGATTGAACCTGCATCTCTTGCATCTGCTGCATTGCAGGTGGGCTCTTTACCCCTGAGCCACCAGGGAAACCCCATAAAATGAGGATACTGATAATGAATACAAGCCTTACAATCTCTACCATCTGGTCATAAGAATGAAACAAGAAAGATATAAAAGCCTGTTGTAGAAAATTTAATTACAATATTAAATGCTGGTAGAGACCCCAAATTGGTATTGCTCTGTGGTTCTAGTTCTTATTAAGAGAGATTTAAGAACTTAGAAATGTATTATTAAATAGTAAGTTGTTTTCTGGTGTTATTGTTATTCACACAAAGCTAGGCTAATGCTGTCCCTAGGGCAAAAGGAAGAGTTTTGTCTGTAGGCATTGTCCTATGTTGGAGGAGGTCTTGCAGAAGACGTGACCACCAGTTGACCTGTGAAATGGACCTGGGCAGACAGAAGCTCTGCATACCTGCCTGTACCCTTGGAATCCTTATTTTTCCCACAGTGGGAAATATCCTCAAGAGACTAAGGTGTTGAAACCATCTGGACTGAATATGTAACTGAATCCAGTTTTAAGGTCTCACATAAACTTTAAAGATTTGGCAAGTGGTTACAGAGATCTCCTTGTCTTGCAGTCACTCAAGCCTCAGAAGTAAGTTTCCTTGCTTGTTGAAACCTGCCACCTACTAATCTGGAATAATCTGCCTCTTTCTTTGGTCTCTATGCACCTGTGTAGGGGGCCAGTTTGCCAACCAACACCCCACCAGAGTGGTAAGGAAGTATTCAGAAAGGTTAAAGGGTTTGCAGATGAAGGCTTGATGAGGCTGGGCACTCTGTTGCAGGAAGAGAGGTTGTTTGTGGTCACAGCAGTAGGTCTTGAATTGTGAGGTGGTGCAGTGAATCAGGCCTTGGCCAGTGTTCCATTTGACCTAAGAGATAGGGAAAGGAATTCTTCCCCACGAGACTCTTTCCATGAATAACCGTGAGGTCCTTACCAAGAAGGCAACATCGACTAGGCCAGACTCCACAGCTCTGACATGAAAAAGAGGCCAAAGGGTCCTACAACCAGAGCTCTCAGGACATGGGTTCTAAGAACACCTTCCTCCATTTCCTATGGTGACTGAAATCTTTCTAATTACACACTTTTGTTTTATATCTTCCACTGCTAAAGTATGAGTTCCTTGAAGAAGGCGTGTGACTTGGTCATTAGGAAGAAAGCACGTGGCAATTGAAGATAAAATATTTGATTTAGAATTGAAAAAATCAAGTGCAAATCTCATCTCCAAGCAGTGAGTTTCTCCAAATTTATTATCTGTAACATTTTAGGCAGTCAATTCAGTTCAGTCACTCAGTTTTGTCCAACTCTTTGCAATCCCATGGACTGCAGCACACCAGGCCTCCCTGTCCATCAACAACTCCCAGAGTTTACTCAAACTCATGTCCATTGAGTCGGTGATGCCATCCAGCCATCTGATCCTCCATCGTCCCCTTCTCTCCTGCCCTCAATCTTTCCCAGCATCAGGGTCTTTCCAAAAGAGTCAGNAACCCCTTCCCTGACCAGCCTGTATCCTAACACCCATCATTGCCTAAAATATTATGTACTTTGTTTATAGTAGAACTTTCCCTCTAGGATGAAAACTCCACAAGAGCATACAGGTCCCCCAGTGTCCAGAACTGGCCAGTACATATATTTGGAATCAGTGAATAGGGAAACTAAATTTTAATCTCAGGAAGATTAAGAAATTGTCCACACTCAAAAAGGCCTAAACAGGCACTCAGAGAGTTCAGTTCTCTCAAAGATGGGAAAAGGCAGAATTCAGGCCCCCAATGACTCTGGTTCACTCATTTCTGAAAGCCCCTGAAGTGCTATTCTTGCCAAAGAAGTGTTTTTTTAGAACTCTGAACAAAGATGCCCCTGTGAATAAGACCCGCTGGGATGCCTGGCGCATAGCAGGCTGACAATGCTAACTCCTGGAGTTCCAAATTCATAGCCCTTGACATGGCCTGTCAGCTTTCACTGCCTTCAATTCTAAATTCGTATGATCTTAGCATAATTAGCTCAGTTTTTGTCATTCCACAACTGCTAAGTATGCAGTGGCTGTGGTGTGTTATGGCTTCTCTTGGAAGCAGATGACATATCATGAAATATTTATTAAAAAACACAAGTGCAGGCTTTCTTAATTATTACCACTGACTGCTTTCTCCTCCAAGTCCAGGAGAGGTGAGTCTGTGTTTGACAGAACTGCTTGAATATGATAATTTCCTTTTGATCTTTCATTTTCCTCCTATGCATTAGGGTGCACTTTGTGGCTTCTTTGAAAATCTCCACTCAGCCTCCCTGGCTGCTAGTTTATTTTCCCCATTCTGCACTGCCTTTTGCTTTATCATTTACACTTCTTAGGCTGTTTCAGATGAATAAATATTGCTCCAACTGCTTTAGCTTAATATAACTATTATTGCTCTTTAACTCTCTGTGCTAGAATTAGCCAGAAAATACACACCAGGGTTGTTTCCTGTTTTGTGTATTAATATTTTTAAAAAATAATTTCTTTCTCTGGGATCCCTAAACTTTATTCTTGGGAGTGGAGAGACAGATCTTTGGACATGAGTCCATGACTTCAGCTCATTGCTACAGAGGACCCATTTGTCACTTAAAGGAATCTCTAGTTCTTGAGTGGGCAAGTCAAGTTAGAAAGTGCTTCTGCTTTTCACAAGCCCCTTGTTACTCCCAGGAGAAAGATAGCTGTTGAATTCACTTGGTCTCGCTCTTGTTTTCATCCTGGGCCGAGACATCCCTTCTGTCTCCTCCCTGTTTCTTTCCTTTTTATCTTGTCCCACTCCTCCAATGTCATGTGAATACAAGAAACTTACTTAATGGATTTTCACATGTGACCAGGCTCAGGGTGTCCCACCTCCACAAAAGGTAACCAGAGAATAGAAAGCTTGTTCTTCATGAGAGTCCTAAGTTCCTTAACTAAGCAGCCGCATTCAGTCATCCCTGAAGCTTCCTCTGCCCTTTCTCCACTGTCCTAAGTCTGCTTTCTTGGAGAAGCCAAGGAAATCAGAATGGATAGAAACTTTCGCAGGAAGATGTATTCATTTATTTTCACCTAATGAGGGACTCCTCTGGTGGCTCAGATGGTAAAGCATCTGCCTACAATGTGGGAGACCCAGGTTCAATCCCTGGGTTGGGAAGATCTCCTGGAGAAGGAAATGGCAACCCACTCCAGTATTCTTGCCTGGAAAATTCCATGGACAGAGAAGCCTGGTAGTCTACAGTCCATGGGGTCACGAAGAGTTGGACACGACTGAGTGACTTCACTCACTAATAAGGAAAGTAGAAGCCAGCTCGTTTCATAGATGGAAAAGCTGAAGAACTGAAAAGGTAAGATCTAAAAACTCAGGTAAAAATTAAGGGTAATTTAGAGGGCTTATTTAATACATACCAAAGAATACATGTGACACAGCAAGACATAGAATACAATAACAAAATGATTAGAACAGTATTAAACCATTGAATTTACCTCTGGATAGTCCCAGAGCTAACTACTATCCTAAATTTTGTGTTTATTATTCCTCTGCTTTTTATCAGATAGTATTAGTACTTCTGTATATATTTCTAGGCAATTTATCATTAATATTTCATTTTTGTTATTTTCAAGTACTATAAATGACAAAACATTGTGTAAGGAGTTCTATGACTTAATTTTTTTTACTCATACAACACAACTCCATTGTAACCAATACATGCTGTCAAAAAATTCAGCCACACAAAATGAAGTATCATATTTCTTCCAGATTAATGAACAAAAACCTGAAAAGCTCATGGGCTAGAATTCTGGAAGTCCAGCTGCATGGTTCAGATCCACTCCAATCCTGACTGCTGTTGGTGAGGGTTGCCTGTTCCTTTTTGGTGTCAATGGGGACAGTTCTGTAATCTTTATCACCATTGGGAAGTGAACCAGTTGACCTGCAGTGGACTGTGACAAGAATGTTTTTGGATCACTGAGATTAAGTTTTTTGGCAGCCAGTTTTAAATATCCTCATCAGTAAACTTCCTTCCATTCAGGATGACTTTTTTTTTTCTTTCAGATTTGTGCCTCTATCTCTTGATCACTAGAGATTTGTTGACTATTAGTTTTCTCAAAGAACTGACTTTGACTTAACAGATCATTCCTATTTAAACGTTCTGTTTTTATTTCATTAAAAAATTTCCTCCTACTTCCCTTAAATCTACGTGGTTGTTGTTTCTCTAAGACCTTTAACTAATTGCTTATCTCACTAATTTTCACCCTCTTCTTTTATTACGTAAGCATCTAGAGCTACACATTTTCTTGAAAGAGTAGTTTTGGTCCATTTCACAAGTCTTGATTTGTGGTTATGTGGGTCAGGTTGGTCTAGATATGTTTCAGTAATAAAAACAAAGGTTGTTTCTAACAAATTCCCATTTGATGCTGACAATGCTGGCTCATGGACCACACTTTAAGTTGTGCAGCCATGAAATTAAAAGACGCTTATTCCTTGGAAGGAAAGTTATGACCAACCTAGACAGCATATTAAAAAGCAGAGACATTACTTTGCCAACAAAGGTCCATCTAGTCAAGGCTATGGTTTTTCCAGTGGTCACGTATGGATGTGAGAGTTGGACTGTGAAGAAAGCTGAGCGCCGAAGAATTGATGCTTTTGAACTGTGGTGTTGGAGAAGACTCTTGAGAGTCCCTTGGACTGCAAGGAGATCCAACCAGTCCATTCGGAAGGAGATCAGCCCTGGGTGTTCATTGGAAGGAATGATGCTAAAGCTGAAACTCCAATACTTTGATCACCTCATGCAAAGAGTTGACTCATTGGAAAAGACTCTGATGCTGAGAGGGATTGTGGGCAGGAGGAGAAGGGGATGATGGAGGATGAGATGGCTGGATGGCATCACCAACTCAATGGACATGAGTTTGAGTGAACTCCAGGAGTTCCTGGCATGCTGCAATTCAAGGGGTCACAAAGAATCGGACACGACTGAGGGACTGAACTGAACTGAACTGATTTAAATTCATTCTTTCCTCCTTATGAAATGGAACCTTAAGCTAGTAACAGCTATCAAATAAACAATGCATCTTAAGCTGAGAAATAGATAAGTATCTTCTATTCTTATATTCACTTATTCCTGTTTAATTATCTCTTCAGATACCCTTTGGGTCTTCTCTTGATGGTGTCATTTCTCCTTTCCAGGTAGGGAAATTAAGAGACAGAAAGGGATTTCTCCACAAGGCAGTAGCAGGTATTTGGATCGGAATACTGGCCTCACATGTCTTGTTCAGCTCTCGGAACCACACATGAAGGCAATTCAGTGAGCTCATGGTTACACCATTCTAGCATGCCTTCCTCACTCTCCCTGACCTGCATGCCACTTCCACCTTGAAAAGCCACAACAATTTGAAATTCTTCTGTATAGGCTATATCTCACAATAGCTACCATGCGTCATTTATTTTCATTAACTTTCCTCATTTGAGACATCAGCTTTGGGGTATCTTATAATTCTACTTCAAGTACATGACTCAAAGACAGCCCAGTTGAAAGTACCATGCAACAAGAATAATGAGGATTAAGTCGACTGTTGCAATTCTCATCCCCTGAGGCCAGATGTACTGTAGTTCCTGTTCTTCCCATGACACTAGCTTATAGGGCTTTTCATGTTCAAATGTTGAAATCTCTATTGCAGCAGGAGAGTTAAGAGAGCTTGTTTTCCAAACCTATGCCTGGGGGAACATAATGCTTGATTGTTCAAAAGGGCAGAGACATCCAAGAATAAGAAGTAGGAGAGGTCTGCCCCTGGGCAGAGATGAGTATTCTTAAGTTGCTTGCAGGGTGATCATAAAAAAGAAAAAATGTGGATTTTATGGTTGTTTTCAGTTTTTATGGACAGGGCACCCTCTTATTACCTGTGTTGGGACTGTACTAGCTCTGGCCACCATTGGTATGCCATTGTCAAAGGGAGGGGCTTCCAGGGATTGAGGGTGAAATTGACAAGCAAGAGATGAGCTGGTCTTCCTTGGGATGAAAAGAAGAGGACCATCTTCTCCCACAGAGCATGTAGGAGAGGCAGACTTATTAGTAAAGCTGCCACGTGTGTGTCCATAGAGTGAGCACTATGTGTTGTGGCCTGGGGAGCCAAAATCCTAAAGGGAGCACAAGGCATGCACGTCTCTGAATGAATTATAGGAGTTTAATCAAGAAACCTCCTAGCTGCCACCTATAGTTCATATGAACATCAGAGCCTTTCCCCCAAACTGCTAGACTTCCATAGATTCCAGGGCAGTTACACATTTCTCGAAAAACATTAAGATTTTTTTTACCAATGTGTTCATGAGTAAGGCGCAAAAGTGATACTAGATTTGATTCAATTTAGAAAAAGTAAGGGATATGATGTGTCTGTGTTAAGAGGCAAAGTCATGTCTACTAATCTGTCTTGCTTGTTTCCATCCTTATTTTTTTATAATATCCCCCATGGCTTGAGGAAAGCTGAGTGATCCTTTTTTCCTTGAAGCCAAGAGGGGCCAAACTGACTCAGAAAGACATTTCAAAATGAGTCTCCCTCAATCAGTTGGCTGTTGTTTCAAGTCAAAGGGGGAATTACCCAGTTTCACACTGAAGTTAGTACCTCAGAAAATGAGCTACCAGCCCCAATGCTTACTTTCTAATGGGATCTTGCAGGCTTCCTTTCCTGTGAGACATTCTGGGCAATACAGAGTGTGAACCTGAGCCAAGGACAGAAAGGAGAGGTGGATTCTCAGGAGAGGGGAGGAAAATAGGGAAAGAAAAAATTATATTTCCACAAACATAGGGTATTTTTTTCTTTTCTTCCTGCTGAGCAAATGGCTTGTTTAGAAAATCTTGCATTTCCTCATAACCTATTGAAATCTTCTGGACAGAGCCAAATCCCTCCTGCCATGGTGAGATTTACATCTCCTGATAGTTGCTGGCCTAGCCTGTGTCTCCCAAAATAGCATCAGTGCCTCCTTGAAGTCACCATCAGGTTACAGCAGGGCTCCCAGTATTCTTTAACGTAGGCTTCCAGAAACTCCTATTTGCATATACTTAATGGATGGCTTTATTTTTCCCCCCACAATGTGGTTGTTATGATTCCCAATTAAGACTCAATTCAAAGCTCTTATGAGAAAGACTTCAGTTCTTACTTTGATAATCAAATGCTTTTCCTCATCCAGAGAATTAGGGTTTGGCCACAATGACTATTATCAACTCAGACAGTCTCTTAACTAAGGCTGAGAAGTAGTCTGTTTTCTGAGTTCATTCATCTTCGTAGGGCATCCTTCTCTTTTCCGAGTCCCTCTTGTTTCCTTGGAGCTAGAAGAGAATCTACCACCCTCCCCGGCCTTACCTCTTTTGGAAATCTTCCTTTTCTCAAAGCTACATAAAAATTATCCTGGACTGACTTACTCAATGCTGGGACAAATTTAAGATTAAGCATTAATGGCTGCTTCGTTTATTTATTGCTACATAAAATCAATCCCAAATTTAGTGACTTCAAAGGTAATATTGATATATTATCTCTGCCAGTTTCTATTCATCAGATTTTGGGATATCTGTCAGGTGGATGGCTCAGTAGAGGTTCTCATGTGTTTTCAGTTATATGCTGGTAACTTTCAGTTCTGTGCTGGCCGGGACTACAGTCATCTAAAAACTCTTGACTGGGGCTGAAATGTTTGCTTCCAGGATGACTCATTCACATGCCTGGCAGTTTAGTGCTGGCTGTGGGTTTGGGGCTTCAGTTCCTCTCCACAGCATGACTTTAGTATCCTCAGTGCATGGCAGCTCACTTCCCCAATGTGAGTGATCCAAGAGGAAGGTGGAAATTTTAATGCCTTCTATGTTCCAGCCTTGGAAGCCACTGCCAGTTCCACTGTATTCTGTAGGTTGAGGCACTTAGAAAAATCTGCCCAGGTCCTAAGAGAGAGAACACCAACCCTAACTCCTAATGGGGGAGTGTCACTTTGTAAGAAGCGTATATGGGATGAGCTATGTACCATCACAGCCATTTTGGGAAAATATAATCTGCCTTAATGGCTGATAAAAATTTAATAAGCTTTCTAAGGGTAACAGTTGGAAATAGAGTTCGGTAAATTTCTGAGTGTACAGAGCCTTACCACAAAGGCCTGAATGTATGATGTTAAAAAGTAGGATTGTCTCTTGCAATGTAACTGGACCAGCAACCAGAGACTCTACGTAACCAGAGAGAGTGAGAAGAAATGGACACTTTTTTGGCCTAGGGTAAAGAAGTGGTTGGAAGTGTACTTTGTAGGTCACTACAGGACAGTTGTTGGCTGTGAGGGTGGAAGAGGAATGAGAATTTCATGTGTTTGGACTGAGGGTTTGCTTTCCATTATTATTCTTGATGGATCTGAGCATGGGATTTGGTGGCTCAGATGGTAAAGAATCTGCCTGCAATGCAGGAGACCTAGGTTCGATCCCTGGACTGGGAAGATCCCCTGGAGAAGGAAATGGCAACCCACTCCAGTATTCTTGCCTAGAGAATTCCATGGACAGAGGAGCCTGGCAGACTACAGTCCATGGGATCACAAAGAGTTGGACACAACTGAGCAACTGACAGTTTCCTCCCAAAGACTAAATCACTTGAGTGTCAGGGTTCAAGAACCAAGAAATTAAATGTGGGATTAAAAGTGCAGTCTCTGAGTAGCATTGAAATATATGCATTACCATGTGTAAAATAGCTAGCTAGTGGCAAGTTGCTGTGTAGCACAGGGAGCTCAGCCCAGTGATGACCTAGAGGGGTGGGATTGGAGGGGTGGGTGTGAGAGGGAGTTTCAAGAGGAAAGGGAAATATATATATACACACACAATTATGACTGATTCATGTTGTTGTAGAAGTCAACACAACATTGTAAAGCAATTATCCTCCAATTAAAAATAAACAAAAAATACAATCTCTGAAGTCTCACAAATCTAAGTCTATAACTTGGCTTATGGAGTACTAGCTATGAGGGTTGGGACAAATTATCCACCTTTATCGAACCTCAGTTTTATCCCCAATCAAATGAGATTATGCATTCCTAATTCTTCTCTATTAAAATACTAAGTCTCCTCTAGCATTTTTAAATATTGGACCTGATACAGCCCCAAATCGTATGACTTCTTATAGTTTGGCATCCAGGCAAAATCAGGGCTTTGAAAAATAGAGTCCCTGGAACAGAATAATAAGAGAAGTAGCTTAAAATAGAGGTTCTCCAGCAAATCCAGGGCACAGGACTCCTCATCCAAGGCAATTAAAGATTTTCAGCCTTCTGTGGAAACTGGGACATTCCACCTGGTCCCTTGGCTTCTATTTGACATGTTATCACATCGGGACAAAAAATAAATTGTTAAAGAATCAAGTAGAATTCTTAAACCAAACCAAACAAAACCCAAACTCTTTTATAGGTACTGACTAGGTTTTAACTATTTTTCAAAGGTATGTAAAGTGAAAGGGAAGGTGGGAACTGAGGCAAAGTATCAAAGTGGAAACTGAGGCAAAGTGTGGGGGGAAACCCCACACTTAATAGTTTTGTTTGGAAAAATGTTCATTTCTTTCCCTTTTTTTAAAAAGGCTTAGTTAAATGGAATTTTCCCCCTTTGCTATAAAAAGGAGTTTCAATGTGATTCATACATAATTTGAAATTATTTTTAAAGAGTCTGCTTTTTCCCTATCATTTTTTGCTAACCTGCAATGGTTATGCTTGAACCTAGACTCACATGATAATGGTCATAATGATACTAATTGAATATGAAAAGCCTGCAATAATCTGAAGCCCTCTTAAATCCTCAAATTACTTATTTCTTTCCTCTCTACTCTTTTTTCCTTCTTCTCTTTCTCTAGGTAAATGACCATCATCATCTCAGCCATGTTTTAAGGCAGTCATTAAGGCTTAGAAATTTTCATACATGATCAAATTTTTATGATAACTCTCTTGAGTCTCATATTATTAGCTCCAACTTAGAGGTATAAAAATATAAACCCAGCATGATTAATTATGTCCAAGATCTCACAGCCTGCAAAGTTGTAGAAGTAGGATTCCTAATTTCAAAAGTATTATTTCCCTCATAAAATGCAAATATTTCATTTCTTTTTGAATTTCAGTTCAGTTCAGTTCAGTCGCTCAGTCATGTCCGACTCTTTGTGACCCCATGAACCGCAGCACGCCAGGCCTCCCTGTCCATCACCAACTCCCAGAGTCCACCCAGACCCATGTCCATTGAGTCGGTGATGCCATCCAACCATCTCACCCTCTGTTGTCCCCTTCTCCTCCTGCCTTCAATCTTTCCCAGCATCAGAGTCTTTCCCAATGAGTCAGCTCTTCACATCAGGTGGCCAAAGTATTGGAATTTCAGCTTCAACGTCAGTCCTTCCAATGAACAGCCAGGACTGATCTCCTTTAGAATGAACTGGTTGGATATCCTTGCTGTCCGAGGGACTCTCAAGAGTCTTCTCCAACACCACAGTTCACAAGCATCAATTCTTTGGCACTCAGCTTTCTTCACAGTCCAACTCTCACATCCATACATGACCACTGGAAAAACACAACTTGCCCCTGCCCAGTTTGCCTACTGTTAACATTTTGCATTCCTATGCTTATTTGTTATAACTGATGAACTAATATTAACCCATTATTAATGAGAAACCACAGTTTGCACTAGAGTTCCATGTTGTACCATTCTGTACATTTTGACAAGTGCATTGTCGTATATTCACCATTACAATATCATACAAGATAATTTCACTGAGGTAAAAATCTTCCTACTCTACCTATTTATTCTTGCTCCCCCCACCAACTCCTGAGTCCCTGCCAACTGCTAATAGTTTTTTTAATCTTTATATAGTTTTTATGTCTTTTCAAATGTCATGTAATTGGAATCAAGCAGCATGTAACCTTTTTCAACTAGTTTCTTTTGCTTAGAATATGTGTTTAAGGATTCTCCATGTCTTTTTGTAATTTGATAGTTCATTTTTTTCACTCTTGAATAACATTCCTCTGTATGGATATACCATTGTATACATTCATCTACTGAAAGACATAATTGTTTCTTCTGGGTTTTAACAATAATGAATAAAGCTGCTTCAAACATTCATATGTTTGAAAACATTCAGATTTTTTTATGTGGACATGTTTTCAGCTCATTTGGGTGAATACCTTAGAGTGTGATTGCTAGATCATATGATAAAACTCTGTGTAGTTTTATAAGAAACTGCCAAACTATTTTCCAGAATAATTATACTATTTCAATTTCTACTGGCAGTGGGTGAGACTTCCTTTTTTTCCACATTGTTGATAGAATTGGCATTTTTAGTTTTGTTTTTTTTCTGTTTTTTAGCCATTCTATCAGTACATGCTGCTGCTGCTGCTGCTAAGTTGCTTCAGTCGTGTCCGACTCTGTGTGACCCCATAGATGGCAGCCCACCAGGCTCCCCCACCCCTGGGATTCTCCAGGCAAGAACACTGGAGTGGGTTGCCATTTCTTTCTCCAATGCATGAAAGTGAAAAGTGAAAGTGATGTCACTGAGTCATGTCCAACTCTCAGCGACCCCATGGACTGCAGCCTACCAGGCTCCTCCGTCCATGGGATTTTCCAGGCAAGAGTACTGGAGTGGGGTGCCATTGCCTTCTCCCCTATCGGTATATAGAGGTGTTTAAATATTATTTTAATCTGCAATCCCCTGATGATGTATGATGATAAACCTTTTTTCACATAGTTATTTGCTGTTCATATATCTTCTTTGGTGATATATATGTTCTTCCCTTTGTTCATTTTTAAATCGAGTCATTTGTTTTCTTATTGTTAACTTTTATCAGTTCTTTGTATACTGTATCTATAAGTCCTTTATCACATATGTGTTTTGCTAATATTTTCTCCATCTGTGACTTTTCTTTTTATTCGTGTAAGCCTTCTTGCTTTATAAGAGAGTCTTTCCAAAATATATAGAGTTTGAAATGTCCAAGGTGTACAGTTTTAACAAATGTTGCCAGTTGAAGCAAACAAAACAACACTTCAAACCTTTAAATAAAGCAAATGCTTTCCAGTATTTGTATCCACTTAAACTGATATTGAGTTTCCAAACATGTGTGTACCTTCACCATAGTACTCACTCCATTATCACTAGAGCATCTATCTTGTGGGACCATATTGTGGTCTTGAAAATAAATGAGAAGTTTGACTGTTACTAATAAAAGTAGTCACTGGGGTTGTTCCTTATTCTCTGTAGCCAAATTGGATGTGTTGCCATACTTTGATAATACTTCACAAAATTTTTCTCATTTAATCTTCACAATTGTACAAAGAGGGAGGTGCTATTATTCCCATTTTGCAATTAAGAAAACTGAGGCACAGCCAGTAGGCAGAAGAGCTATGATTCAAACCCAGACTCATGCACCTATAAGGTTGGCTTTAGGCTCCACTGCTTCTGCTCATGTTCTACTTTCATGATGCCTGGGTTTGTTAAACACTTTGTTTCTAGAAAAATGTGTTGCTCTTTCTTATATTTAAAAAAAAAAATCAAACATACCTAGAGTAAGGCAACTTAACTGAAGTTAGGTAAGCTCCTTTTTCAGTCTTACAAAAGTCATCAAAAGATTGCTTTTAAAGGATGCTGTTTACAGGCTGATTTAACTCTCCATAATTTATTAATCTATTAGTGTCTCTCTTTTCTGTATTTTATTCTCAGAGAAAGCAGCCAAGTCTTCTTTCTGCATGTGCTTTAGTGTGAGGATATCGAGAATAGTGTGTTAATGGTTTTTCCATTGTTGCTTGAGACTTTGCACCCTGAGAATGGGGAAGCACTTGGGCATGAAGAGGAATAAGAGCCCATCCCAGGCCTTTTTTAATCTTTCTTCTGAAATATCCATTTAGCAAAAGATTCTCTGAAATGCAGGCTTTCCTTCCCATCATGGTTTGGCCTCAGATTCCCAATTTATAATGTCTGTAACTTAGCTTCCTAACTCTGGGTGTGATCCTGGAAGCTATCTTTCATGCTATGGTCCATCTTCATGGACTATGTAGACAACACTTGCTGGGTACAAAATACGAGGAGATTAGTATAGAGATCTAGTGTTAGTAAACTGTGTTGTGGGGATCCTTTTACATTATCAAGTTGTAAATACACAACAGTTTTATTTGTCAGCTATAGTTTAATAATAAAGCTGAGAAAAATGTATAGGGATCTAGCTGCGGAAGTTTGGAAGAGCCAAGAGTAAACAGGGAAAGGTGAGCCAACTTAGAGTTTAACAACTACAAAAAGGTGCTACTACAGCTAGAACTGGAGGGACTTAGGACAGGAGATGCTACTGTCAGAGTCCAGGAGTCAGGGACGCTGGAGGGAGCTGGAAACTTGGAGGAGGAGCTGGACCTGGGGACTTGGTAGCTGGAACTGTCACGTGAAAGCTGGAATTCTGGAGAAATCAATGGGAAATTTGGCGAAAGCAGGGGTTTCTCAGAGGGAACAAGGAGCACAGAGAGAACAGGTAGTAGAAACAGAGGAGGCACAGCCTCAAATGAGATGTCACCTAAAGCAGAGAAGGGGAGAGAAATACCTTGGCTGCCCCTTTCCTTCTGCCCTGCAGTCTTTCAGCATCACACCCATTGGATGAAGCTAGACCCTCCTAGCAAAGAAGCCTGGGAATTGTAGTTTTTGGTGTTCCACTTTCTGTGATGCAGAGCAGACTAGAGAAAGTATAGGAATGGATCTGAAAGCAACTAGACAGATAATCAGTACAGACACTAAAGGAAAATGATATCTGAGTGGCATCAAGATTGCTACAACTTACAGAGGGGCCAAAAAAGTCTGGAAGCAAAAGAATACGTACAGCACATTGATATCACCTTATAGTACCTATGTTCAGTGACAAAAAACACATTCAAAGTTTTGACCCTAGTTAGCATCTCACAGTTGAATGAAGTATGAAAATTGCCTCAGTTATGGTGTGTGTGTATTCAGTCGCTCAGTCGTGTCTGACTCTTTGTGACCCAATGAATCGCAGCACGCCAGGCCTCCCTGTCCATCACCAACTCCCAGAGTTCACTCAGACTCACGCCCATTGAGTCAGTGGTGCCATCCAGCCATCTCATCCTCTGTCATCCCCTTCTCCTCCTGCCCCCAATCCCTCCCAGCATCACTGTCTTTTCCAATGAGTCAACTCTTCACATGAGGTGGCCAAAGTACTGGAGCTTCAGCTTTACCATCATTCCTTCCAAAGAAATCCCAGGGCTGATCTCCTTCAGAATGGACTGGTTGGATCTCCTTGCAGTCCAAGGGACTCTCAAGAGTCTTCTCCAACGCCACAGTTCAAAAGTATCCATTCTTCAGTGCTCAGCTTTCTTCACAGTCCAACTCTCACATCCATACATGACTGCTGGAAAAACCATAGCCTTGACTAGATGGACACTCTTTGCCACCCCATGGACTGTAGCCTACCAGGCTCCTCTCTCCATGGGATTCTCCAGGCAAGAATACTAGAGTGGGTTGCCATTTCCCTCTCCAGGGGATCTTCCCAACCCAAGGATCGAATCCAGTTCTCCCACATTCCACGCAGACGCTTTAACCTCTGAGCCACCAGGGAAGCCCCTCAGTTATGGTACATGAATGCATTTCTGTCAGTACTTACCTAGGAATCTGAGATTCCTTGTCTCCCTTGATTTGATTTTCATTGCATAAGCCAGAATTTTCAGCATGTTCCAAATTAACTTTGTTCAGTCTGTTTTTAAAACAATCATCTATGTTTCCATCTGCCTTAATTACCTACTGTTGAGCATTAAATGCCATCTCCACTTTATTCCAGAGAGAAAATCTGAGCTAAGCTCAGCAAACTTTTCCATGGCCTCACACCCAATTTCATGACAAGCAACTGAAGGCATAGTGGTCAGCATGAGTTGAAGAAGTAAGTTGTGTATAAACTTTATGTGCCATGATTCATTTCAAAATGGTATATGTGATGTAGAAATCTAGAAATACTATCCATCTGGCACTTGAAGAATCTAGAAGCAGGAGAAGCAGTTCCAGAGGATCATAGTTTGAAAAGAATTGAAAATTTGAAGCTTATTCATTACTTATCCAGAAAGAAAAATTTAAGGAGAGGGGAATATAGTCATTTGTTAATATCAAAAGTTGGTCTCAGAGTCTTCAGAGACCACAAATAATGGGCAGGGCCTGGAAACTATTTTTCCCTCCACCTTCTTGTGTAAATTGTTAGTTTTAGTTCTTATTTTGTTGTCTGAAGTAGGAACTTCAGCTTCCTCACTGTAAATCCCATTTCTTACACTTTTGTTTTTCAGTCTTGCTGTCTGCTCATACTCCTGAACATGGCTTTATATCACATCCACGTCTCTTCGTACCTTGTCCATGACAGCAGCTTCCTAGCTGGCCTCCATTCAGTACATCTTCCAACTTGTATTACCATGTGATAGATAGAGTGATATTTCTAAAATCCTGGTCTGATCTTTTAACTCCTTTTTTAGAACCTACATTGGTCTTTCTTCCTTTTAACTAAAGTCTATCAAGACTTCCCATTGAACAGGAAAAAGTATGAACTCTAGCATGATGTGCAAGACCCTTCCTCATCTGACTCTTGCCTAACTTTATATAGCTCCTTCTCTAGCAGCTTCCCTCTAGTCATGTTTTTTTTTTTGTCATTGTAAGGATAGAACCTTATTCAGAAGTGGTCCCAGCATGGATACAAGTGTTTTCAGGCATCTGTTTTAGTCTTTAGCAAGGCTGGTTCTCTTCCTTTGTGATGCACAGTGGGGATTGTACTTCCCTTTACATTGTATGGGTCTGTGTGATTAGTTCTGGCCAGTGTGTTCTGTGTAGTTGTGATGTGGGTCCAGACTGAAGCAAATTTCTGGAGTGTTTTCCCTCTGCCACAACATTTGACAGCATGATGTCATGTTCATGATGTCATAGTAAGCATGATGCCTGCTCTCTCAGCCTCCTATCCCAAGCAAGGGGACTCTGAGCAAAACTCCAGGGTGTTAGACAGCATGAGTGAGGAATGAAACTTTCTTGCTAAAAGCTTCAAAGATTTGGTACAGAGATTGGCAAATATTTTCTATAAAGGCTTTGCGGGCCACAAAGGAAATTGATCTCTCTCTTCCTTTATGATCCTTAAAACTGTAAGGAAAAAAAAGTTTTTAGTTCAAGTTGTGTAAATGTAGAACCTAGATTGCACTATTTCAAGGGCTATTGTTTACCCCTCCCTGATATAGTATAACCTGGTATATTTTGACTAATACAACATCAAAAAACAGGAAACAAAATACATGTAATTATTTTATTGTTGCCTTTTTCTGTGAATCTGTTCATTCTTGTTTCTCTGTAGATCAGCTCCCTCTGTTTTTTTGCCCTGCATTCGGAGAAGGTAATGGAACCCCACTCCAGTACTCTTGCCTGGAAAATCCCATGGGTGGAGAAGCCTGCTCGGCTGCAGTCCATGGGGTCGCTAAGAGTCGGACACAACTGAGCGACTTCACTTTCACGCATTGGAGAAGGAAATGGCACCCCACTCCAGTACTCTTGCCTGGAGAATCCCAGGGACGGGGGAGCCTGGTGGGTTCCCGTCTATGGGGTCGTACAGAGTCGGACATGACTGAAGCGACTTAGCATAGCATTGCATATGACCTATTAAAGGTATAATATGGCTGCCCATGTTGAAATATCTTTCCAGTTGAAATATCTCTGGTCTATTAGTCTATTCTCTAAAGACAATCTATGGCAACCCACTCCAGTGTTCTTGCCTGGAGAATCCCAGGACGGCAGAGCCTGGTGGGCTGCCGTCTATGGGGTCACACAGAGTCGGACACGACTGAAGCGACTTAGCAGCAGCAGCAGCAAATACAATCTAATTGGTTACTCAACAGCCATGTATTGGGTAAGGTGTTTGTCTTTGATCCAGCTGTTATTCACTGAGTGGTTGCTACCACTTGGTACATAAGGTCTTTCCTTCCAGCAGCTGAGTGTAGGACCGCCTTTCCAGAAGGGACCATGAACAGGGAATGTTTATAGATTTTTATAATAGACTACTCCAACATTTTGAACAACCTTTTCTAGTCCTCTTGTTTAGTACACCTGCTACATGTTTCTTTTCCCTGCTTCTCACTTGGCATTCCTCAGTCCATATCTCAAGGCTTAGCCTGAATATCAGTTCCTCTCTGAGCCCTTTGAAGAATCATTTTGACTTCATCTCATGCCTGCCATTCATCTGAGTAGGCAATGTTAGTTGCTTCTACTCTGTCCCATAGTACTTTATACCAAAGCATACCAAAGTAATATAGTGTAATGCTTACAGGTATATATCCATGAAAAGGGGCCAGAGCCCATCCTTTATTCACTATCATGGTGCACCTGGCTGTCTGGATGTTGCCTTCTAGTCCTTAATGTACACCATCTCATCATAATTTCTATCATTTCATATTTAGATTTGTCTTTGGCATCTATATCTGGGGTCCTCAGTAACAACAATTACTACAAAATAGAGATTCAATGATTTTTTAGCAGAACATACTTTTACAGATCAGTTTTCAGAAATGCAGAAATTACAAAATCTTTATAGTCAGTCATGTATAAAACTTAGTCCCTCAAATAAAATTCTAGCCTGGAGAGCAAAAAGAATTAGATAACCACTGCCTGTAGCCTAAATGCACAGGATGACTATTTTGCCTCAAGTGCAGCACAATATACTACAGTCTTTTTAGTGAGTTGAGATACAGCCTCAGTTAACCAACCACCACCAACTGGTTTAACTTTAATAAAACATCAAGCAGCTGAACAGGCCATGCCTTTTTCAATCCAGAATTTAATATGTCTACTGATTGCTTACAGTTTCTGGAAGCAAACAAATAATAAATAGAACAATATGTATAAAATACTAATTTATTTTAAGTTATTACTTGGCAACACTTGAATCCTGGAATGTCACTTTTAAAACATTAAGGAACTTTTTAAAGTGTGTAATATAATTTAAAAGTAGGATTTGCACTCTTAAAAGGTCCCTGAAAATTTGAAAATGCCCCTTTTAGACATTTCAGTCAGAGAATGGTCAACATCAGTCAGAATAATCAATTGTTGGTTGATGGTGAACTCATTTCATTGACAGATCAGCACATCATTTTTCTTTGCTCACACATGGGCAGTAAAATGTTCAATTTGAGTGGTCCTTGATATTGCTTGGGAAGAAACTTCTAGGATGATTAGCAGCTGTGTAGAGGCTGGAAGTTAAGGGTGATAAAAGAGAAATAAGGTGGAGTTATCAGTAGGTTGGGAGAAAAGTGGTGTACAAGGTAGGGGCATAAGTAGAGCCAAGGAAAAGGCCAGTGTTTGAGGCAAAGGAAGATGGAAAAGTTCCATAGAGATTGAGAAAAGGGGGCATATTTTTCATATTTTTTCTTCATATTTCAAAGGAATTGATCATCTACCAATGAGTGCCTGTTGGACTATGGGATATGTCTAGTTTGCTATATGCCCTCCTCGCAGCCAAGGGCCCCAGGAACATATAAATTCTGCCTTGGGTCAGCTGCTCATTTTCCTCATCAGGTCCTCGTGAGAAATGGGTGCCTTGGAATAGTTACTGTGACAGGGAGCCTAGTATCATTATGATTGGACTTAAACATCAAGGCATAGTTCTAGTTAGATACTTGACCAAACTGAAGTTTCTTTTTTCCAAAGCCAGTTAAGACCAATCAGCCTCAGATAAAGCAAGTTGTATTAATGGCTCTGATTCTCGTCCCACATCCCAAATGATCAAACACAGGATTCTGGCTCAATCACTGTGGGATACAACTTATCTGATGTCTACCGACAGTGGGCAATGGAGCAGAACCAAACAGCTTTAGGTTCCCCTCAAAGCTACCTAAGAGGAAGGAAAGAGAACACCTGGTACCTCGGCTGGTGAAGAATCCGCCTGCCGTGCAAGAAACCCCAGTTGGACTCCTGGGTTGAGAATTTCCCCTGGAGAAGGGATAGGCTACCCACTCCAGTATTCTTGGGCTTCCCTGGTAGCTCAGATGGTAAAGAATCTTCCTGCAATGCGGGAGACCTGGGTTNGAATCCCAGGAATGGGGGAGCCTGGTGGGCTGCCCTCTATGGGGTCGCACAGAGTCGAACACGACTGAAACAACTTAGCAGCAGCAGCAGCAGAGGTAAGACCATGATCTCACTGACTTGCCATTGACCACCTTTTTAAGCCAAGACAGTCTCATCATAGGTTCAATTTCTAGTCAGAAGAATTAACAAAATCAAGTAAAATACTATGTGCAAGGGATAGGTGGGAATATAGAGGAAAAGATTTCCTTCTGTGAAAATCACTGTTGGTCCAACCTCACAAATGGAAAAGTCACATAAAGCTTTCATGTAGGTCATTATTATTAGATTTTAGTGCCCCATGTTCTCTCAAGAGTTTATCTTTTTTGCTTTACTTCTTTTAATTAGAAAATGGGATCTATAAACTGCTTTGCTTCTTTTAATTAGAAAATGGGATCTATTTCTTATTTTTCTATGCCTACCAGGGAACTCATAGCTAAACTTAGTCCAGAATATGGTCATCGTTTCACAAATCTGAAAGTTGATGCAGTCTCACCCTCTTTGCAGCTGTGATTGCTTATATTAATTTATTAATTTGGATATTTGTGTGCTGATAGTTATGTTCTTTTTTATCTGTGAAATGAGAGTGAAATGAAAGATGGATGGGAGAAAAACATTTAAGAGAAAGATTTTCAACCAAGAGCACTGAAAAAGTAAAGATTTTTCTTTATTTGTGCTCAGTTAACCAGAATTCCCCCTCACACACTTAGCCATCTTATATAAATGAGACTGTTAATACTGAGTGTATGTGTCCGTGTGTGTGTGTGTGTGTGTGTGTGTGTGTCTGTGCACACACTGAGTCGTGTCTGTTTTGTGACCCCATGGACTGGGGCTTCTCTGTCCATAGAATTTTCCAGGCAAAAATAGTGGAGTGGGTTGCCATTTCCTATTCCAGGGGATCTTCCCGACCCAGAGATCGAACGTGTGTCTCTTGCGTTGGGAGGGAGATTCTTTACCACTGAGCCCATAGTGATATAAGCGTCATGAGAAAACTGAAAATATACATTCATGTGGGGGACAAAAGGAGTGATGGAAAGGGAGGTTGGGAAGACTGAACCTAATCAATGCCTGTGACTTAAAAGGATTGTTTTGTTTTATTTACTTGGCTGCATTGGGTCTTCGTTGTGGCACAGGCTCTTCGTTGCATCATGCCAGCTGTTTTGTGGTGATGCACAGAATTGCTGTTGTGGGGCGGGGCTCCACAGCCTGCAGGCTCAGTAACTGCAGCACACAGGCTTGATTGCTCTTCAGCATGTGGGATCTTAGTTCTCCAACAAGGGACTGAACCCACATCCCCTGCATTGCAAGATGGATTCTGAACCACTGGGTCACCAGAGAAGTCCCTGTGACTTTTATTAACGGCTCAAAGGAAACTGTTGTCAAAATTAAGGTAAGCACTGCTCAAAGTAGAAAAAGCCAGCTACTCCCCTCTGTCTTCGAGCAGCCAAAAACACAAAGAGAATTGAAAAAATAAAGTTAGGGGATGAGGGAGAGGGAAAAGGTACCTGTATTATATGGGTGTATGTGGAGCACATTCTTCTTAGTTACAATTTTCTGAGACATTTAAGGTCTAAGACTGAGACTCTTAAGATCTTTGCATTTCCAGGTCTTTTTAATGTTTCTGTTTTCTTCAGGGCCTCAAAAAAGAAATGCCTAGGATATTTAACATTTCATGACAGAAAGAGAATCCATTTCCACTGTATATCCGCCTGTAACGCGGGAGACCTGGGCTCAGTTCCTGAGTTGGGAAGATCCCCTGGAGAAGGGAAAGGCTACCCACTCCAGTATTCTGGCCTGGAGAGTTCCATGGACTGTATAATCCATGGGGACACAAAGAGTCAGACACAACTGAGCAACTTTCACTTCACTTCTTTGGACTGGAAGTGAGTCTGGCTTCATTCTTTATCTGGGGGTCTCTGCAACATTCTCCCTTCCAGTGACTCCAGAGTTTAACCGCGAGGGGACTGTTAGCAACAGAAAGAGGCCAAGAGAATAAGTGAGCATCTAGGCTAGTACTTCTCTTCCCCAGAGAGTACTGAAACTTTCGCTTCTCTGGGCATTTCTCAATGCCTGTGGTGTGGCGATAGTGCTGTTTTGTTTTTATTTTCTCCTGGATCTCAGTTTGCAGACTTGCATCTTTCTGAACACCAGTAACTATTTATTCATAAGCCTCAAGCAACTGGGGTTTGTATGTGGAGGCAAGTGGAATTGGTGCTGAACACATAAACTGACTTGTACCTGTAATTTACATTTATTCTCTGGGTACATTTGATGCTAATACTGTGACTGCACTGCCATGCTGAAGATTAATTATATAAACATTTTCGCTGACTTTGTGAGTGGCCATGTTGGTTGTTTTACTTGATTTTCTAAGCTTGGTGCTTAATAGCAAGATGGAAAACATATCTTGGTTTTGCTCAGCATCTTCGTAGATTAACTGCCCCAGACCAATCTTACCTAATAAGCACTTGGGGAAAGGTTTATGCTAGCTTAAGTGTGAGGGAAGAAGTAGAAGTTTGCGCAGTTCTTGAAATTTTGCAGACATCTGTATATGAGCAAGATTCCCCAGAATAAAATAAGCATTGAGCTTCTAAAGTGAATATGAAGGGAATATAAATGTGCCTCACACGAGTAAGAAGTGGCAATTTGTATCAGTCTTTTTGTTTAACCAGTATTAGCCTAGACCCCAGACATCTTGAGCTGGTGAAAGCTAGGCTCAGCAGCTCTATTTTTCTTCTTTGTAAAACAGGGATGAGTGTGGTAGCACCCAGTGCCCAGTGGACTGCTCACGCGGGCATTCCTGAATATGTGCTAGAGATGCAGTACAGGGGCCCACCAGTTCAAGTCATACAGAATCAGAAACACCGATAGAGCCTGTGTATATATATCCAGGTATGGTTTAGAAGGTGCTTTACTCTCCCTTGAGATTGTAGAAAAATACTAAGGGACTTACACAGACCCAACAGTCCTCACCAGAGTGGCCTCTAATTGTCAGCACATCATAGTCACTACTATAGGACTCATAGTCCAGGCTCATGTGTGCACTTAAAGACGGCAGCTCAGGTTCTTCTTCCCCAAAGGACTGGCATGTGAGCTCTTTGACGAGGTTCCAAAAACCCCAGGGCCTGCAATCTCAGGATTTTGGCATCCACAGCTCCTTCCCAGAAGTCTTGTTCTTAGAAGTAGAGTGAGCCCCCAGGCCCCTTCGAAATCTCCATCACTACTGTTTAAACCAGCCCCAGCCTTCCTCCCTGAGCATCCTCACGCACATAAATCATATGTCTAGGTTGGGTGGTAACTGCTGTTTTCATTTCTGAAAAACAAACTCAGACTTAATGAACTCCTACAGCAAGAAAACCCAAATTTGGCAAACAAAGCCTTACAACCTTTGTGCCCTGGGCCTGAAGAAAAATAGCCCTCGTTTTTCCAAGTCCCATAAGTGTGCCAAAAGAAAGCACAATTTACTATTTTCAGAAATGTTCCTGCCTTACTCATATCTGAATTCCCTTTCCTACATTCCTTTTATGGGAACAGTATAGGAGAAACGACAGGAATACTCCAGTATCCTAGAATTATCAGCAGCAGGGAGCAGTTCCTTCCCCGTGGCTTGAGGAAGCTAGGAGAGGAGCATTTCTAGAGACTTCAAGATGAAGCAGCTGTGCAGAAAGGGATGCTTTATACCCTTTTAGTTGAAGGATGATGCTGGGAGGAACTGGGGAAACAAGTGCCTGACCTGCCTCTCTCTCATGCCTCCACTCTCACACTGGAACCCAGAAAAGGCAAGGGGACCCACTGGCATGGTCCACGTTGGGTGACCTCAGGATGGGTGCAGAGATGGCTGGAGAAGGTACGAAGGGGAAAATGAGAGACACCCAGCATTCTTTCCACTTTGGTCTTTTTTCATTTCAGTTGACATTCACTGAGTACTAACCGTGGGTGTTAACTATACCAGGCATTTCATATCCTTTATCAAGTTTAACCCTCGAAGCAGAGCTATGGGACAGACAAGAGTGTTTTAGAGGTGATAAATTAGAGGCATTTGGTTTGAAAGGTCATTTCATAATCAGGACACTCACTCTATCTATGGAACAAGCAGACCAAACAGCAACACTTTAGCTTCCGTTTGCCAGTGAAATGGCTGATCGTCTAGATCTACACTCAGAACTGGTGAAAGTGAAGTCGCTCAGTCGTGTCCAACTCTTTGCGACCCCGTGGACTGTAGCCTACCAGGCTCCTCCATCCATGGGATTTTCCAGACAAGAATACTGGAGTGGGTTGCATTTTTTTTTTTTTTATCAGCTGTCATTACAGGAGCTCAAAGCTAGTAGACAGGGACACTTCACTTTCTCTCTTTAGCCCTTATTTATTTTACTTATATATTTACTTCTTAAAACTTTTTTTCAGGTTATAACATGCATGCAGAAAATACTCATATATAAATGCATGACNACAAGAATACTGGAGTGGGTTGCATTTTTTTTTTTTTTATCAGCTGTCATTACAGGAGCTCAAAGCTAGTAGACAGGGACACTTCACTTTCTCTCTTTAGCCCTTATTTATTTTACTTATATATTTACTTCTTAAAACTTTTTTTCAGGTTATAACATGCATGCAGAAAATACTCATATATAAATGCATGACCCAATGAATTTCAAAAAGTCGTTCAGGTGTAACAGCTGAACAAAGAAATGAACACCCCCAATCCTAGGAGTATGGGCCCTCTTCTAGTACCTGGCTCTCCTGCTGTCCTAATCACTGTACATTGCCATTGTTTTTAGTATTCATTGGGATGGAACAAGGAAGTGAATGTACTCATTTTATACTTAGTGCAGATTTGCTAATATTTATTATGCTAGATCAGGGGACACAAACTATAGCCTACAGGCCAAATACAGCCCACCATCTATAAAGTTGTATTGGAACAAAACCAATATCCCCACCTTGGTGTAACTCTGGCTTTGTGTTACCCTGACAGGGACAGTATGGATCCTCTGAAATTACGCTGGATGTGTGCGTGAGCAGCCTTCCAAGAATCATTGTCAAACATCCCACATCCCTGATGCCAGGGGAGCTAATCCAGAAGACCACAGCTGAGTCGCTGTGCAAAGCTGCCTCCCAGCATTATTACCCATGTCTGCTTAATAACCAGAAGGTGCCTTGTCTGTTTACCTGGAGACCCAGACATCCCTCTCTTTCACTTCCCAGTGACCTCTCTTGCCTCTCCTCTCATGACTGAATTTTTTTGTCCTTGTGAACCTGACTTCCATGTATTAGTCTGACCGAAGATGGAGAGGAGCCCTAGGCTAGAGCAGCAGGTGCAACCTTCCAGGGAGTATGGTAGAGTCACTTTTAATATTGTTGGGAAAGAGTTTATTTCTTTTTTGCCTCTGGGGAGTTTGCAAAGAGTGAGTATTTCGGTTTTTAAGGGAAGGAGGAAACCTGCAGTGACTTTTCCCCCTTTTGGACCAGAATTGCATGATGGTCCATGTATGGGGGAATCACACCTGGGCCTTCAGTGAGGGCAGAGGTGCTCCCTTAAAGGCCTCTAGGCCAGCCAGGGGCTAACTTTTGGGTTTTGTGCTTTGATTAGTTGGAATGTTCTTCTTTTCCTTCATTATTTCCTTTTAAATATTTTATTGAAGAGCAGGGTATCCTACCCAAGCCAGTATTTCAGTTCAAATCCCAGTATTGGATTTGCAGCTCTGAGAGGTTCATGTTTAGTGTTGATTATTGGAACAGACATCTTCAAACCATCCCTAATCACAGGATGGTAGCCGTTTGAGCTTTGCATGGTCTCAGCACATCTGTAGGAGCAGAACACAGCCTTGCCCTTCTGAGCTGCCGGCTGAAAGAGAAAACTTGGAGAAGTTTTCTTGGATTTTTGTCTCTTTATGGACAAGAGGTCTCAGAAAAACTGTCAAGAGAGGCAGAAATTTATAGACTTCTTTATAGAAATTTAGTTTACAGAAACTAGAGTTTCTTTCAGCCAGGGTGACAAAACCTCCAGGCAAACTTCCATACACATTACTCCAGCCCATGTCAGACATCAAGTCAATCAATACACCCCTTTCTGCTGAGCTTAGACAAGGCCTCAGACTCATACTTAACACTGTACTTCTGATAACTATTATCAGGAAATAAAGCACAAGCTTAAACAGGTTTGCCGTTCCTAATTTAACTGATAACTTAGAGTAGAGAGCATATTGTGAATAATAACGAGGATAACAGATAACGTGCACTGAGAATTTGTTACTGTTGTGCCAGACATTATTCTATATGCTTAATATGGATTCACTTATTTAATGAGTAAACCACATGAGTACAAAGTTTGTCTGGATTATTGTTGCATCATCAGTGCCTGCATGAGTCTCTGAAACATAGTAGGCACTTAGTAAATCCTTGTTATTTAAACAAATTCTAAAAATAATAGTTATTATTCTCATATTACAGATGAGCAAGCTGAGTTTAAATAACTCTCCTAAGCTAATTAGGGCAGAAGCCACAAGTTGACATTGCTTCAGTAACTGATTCAAACTTGTAACCACATTGCTCTACTGCTTCTCACAGCAGCTGTCTCTGACCTCCACTCTTATTTATTAATATTTATTAATATCCAGTATATTGGTTGTTCAGTCTCGGTGCTTCTTTGCATTCTTCTTGTTTCGATCCCTTTTAATATTTTGAGGAGTTACTTTTCTCTGAAAATAAAGGGAAAACTAAGAGTTGACATCCAAATGTCTATAAGATTTAGCAAAAAGACTAGTGAGGCAAGCAGGTCAGATGGAAACACAGGGCTGTGGAGAGCACACACCCCCTGGGCAGCCACTACTTAGCCCCAGCAATTATAGCTGTAGGGAATCAAAGCCAGTATTGCCAGATCTTCCCAGTTTTCAGTAGAACTAGGAAATCTGAACTTGCAAATGAAAATATCCAGTGAAAATATCAATCTGAAAAGTCCCACATATAAAATGCTGACAAGCAAGGCAATTTAAAAAACAAAATAAATACAACACTGCAAGTCTAAATTTCTCTGTGGGCTAAATCTAGCCTATGTTGTATAGTTTACAACCTGTGAAAAAGAATGAAATTGAACTTAGAGAACTGATCTTTCTGTAATTGTTGTTCAGTCACTAAGTCATGTCCGACTCTTTGCAACCACATGGACTGCAGACTGCCAGGCTTCCCCATCCTTTACTATCTCCTGGAGTTTGCTCAAACTCATGTCCATTGAGCCGGTGATGCTCTCTAACAGTCTCATCCTCTGTTGCCTGGTTCTCCTCTTGCCCTCAATCTTTCCCAGCATCAGGGTATTTTCCAGTGAGTCGGCTCTTCACATCAGGTGGCCCAAGTATTGGTGATTCAACTTTAGCATCAGTCTTTTGATGTATATTCTAAGTTGATTTTCTTTAGGACTGACTGGTTTGATCTCCTTTGCGATCTGAAGGACTCTCAAGAGTCTTCTCCCGCATCACAATTTGAAAACATTGATTCTTCAGCGCTCAGCCTTCTTCTTCTTCTTTTTTTTTTTTTTTCCCATTTCTTTTTCATGGGGATGGTCTTGATCCCTGTCTCCAGTACAATGTCACGAACCTCATTCCATAGTTCATCAGGCACTCTGTCTATCAGATCTAGGCTCTTAAATCTATTTCTCACTTCCACTGTATAATCATAAAGGATTTGATTGAGGTCATACCTGAATGTTCTAGTGGTTTTCNAGCCCTGGGATTTCTTTGGAAGAAATGATGCTAAAGTTGAAACTCCAGTACTTTGGCCACCTCATGCGATGGCATCACTGACTCGATGGGCGTGAGTCTGAGTGAACTCTGGGAGTTGGTGATGGACAGAGGTGCGATTCATGGGATCACAAAGAGTCGGACACGACTGAGTGACTGAACTGAACTCAACAGCCTTCTTTATGGTCCAACACTCTCATCCATACACGACTACTGGAAAAACTATAGCTTTGACTATGTGGACCTTTTTTAGCAAAATGATATCTCTGCTTTCTCATATCCTGTCTAGGTTTGTCACAATTTTCCTTGCAAGGAGCAAGTGTGTTTTAATTTCATGGCAGCAGTCACTCCTCACAGTGATCTTGGAGCCCAAGAAAAGAAAATCTGTCACTGCTTCCACTGTTTCCCCGTCTGTTTGCCATGAAGTGATGGGACCAGATGCCATGATCTTAGTTTTTTGAATGTTAAGTTTTAAGCCATCTTTTTCACTCTCCTATTTCATCCTCATTAAAAGGCTCTTTGGTTTGTTCCTCCTCACTTTCTGCCATTAGAATGGTATCATCTGCTTTTTTGATGTTGTAGATATTTCTCCCAGCAATCTTAATTTCAGCTTGTGTTTCATCCATCCTGGCATTTCACATGATATACTCTGCATCAAGTTAACTAAGCGAGGTGACAATATACAGCCTTGTCATACTGCTTTCCCAATTTTGAACCAGTCCATTGTTCCATGTCCGGTTCCAGCTGTTGCTTCTTGAGCCACATACAGGTTTTTCAGGAGACAGGTAAGGTGGTCTGGTATTCCCATCTCATTAAGAATTTTCCACAGTTTGTTGTGGTACACACAGTCAAAGGCTTTAGTGCAGTCAATGTAAATGTTTTCCTGGAATTCCTTTGCTTTCTTTATGATCCAATGGATGTTGGCAGTTTGATCTCTGGTTCCTCTGCCTTTTCTAAACCCAGCTTTTACACATGGAAGTTTTCAGTTCACATACCATTGAAGCCTTGCTTGAAGGATTTTGAGCGTTTCCTTGCTAGCATGTGAAATGAGTGTAATTTGTGGTAGTTTGAACATCCTTGGTACTGCCTTTCTTTCTTCTTTGTAATTCTGTTTTTTTTTTTTTTTAAAGAGCATGGTGAGTATTGTCACTATTTGTTATGATTTTAGAATTGGGGTTTCTGGAAACAAGAACTGCAAAAAAGTATTCAGCTCAATAATTTTGTGCAGTGCTTCATATTTTTCAGTTCACTTCTATATACACACTTGAATCTCCCTGAAAATCATTTTGGTGGTTCAACTATTTGGTTGGTATTAAGCCGTAGAAGTCAAGATTCATATCTTGCCCTCTCAGTTTTCAATCCACTTTTCCTCCAGCAACACAAACCCTGAAGGGGAATGACTAACCCCCAACATTCACAGTTCTTCCATGGACTGTGTAGTTCATGAAATTCTCCAGGCCAGACTACTGGAGTGGGTAGCCATTTCCTTCTCCAGGGGATCTTCCCAACCCAAGGATCTAACCCAGGTCTCCCGCATAGCAGGCGGATTCCTTGCCAGCTGAGCTACCAGGGAAGCCCATAGTTTTTCCAAGCCTGTTCTTTTTCATCTCATATCTAATCAAGAGGTAGAAGACTATGTTAAGACACAGAGCTCTTGTCCCATCTCTGATGAATATTCAGATAGGAGAGAAAGGGGACAGTTGTTTGAGGATGTCTGTATGATTGCTAAAGCATCTTATTCTTGGCAGATCGAGATGGTTGATTTACATTTGGTCTTACCCAAATCATCTCTAATTACAAAAATCTGCGCCTAGCAAAGTCCAAAGAAATAATGTAATTGTGGCCTAATCGTTGTGTACATTCCTAACCACATAGCTAATGACTGGTAGGTTTGGGGTTTCGCTCCTCCAAATGTAGCTAACTGCCAGACGGAGCTGAAATGTGGCATGTTTGCCGTTTTCCTTGGAAACCATTTTAAATTAAGCAGATTTGGAAATCAGCACATGGAGGAAGATTTTTCTGATTGTTGGGTCTGTGCAGGCTTCTGGAATGTCACTTCCATGCACAAAGGGCTCTTGGCATTTGATGCCTTTCTGCCAGGTTGTGTATTTGACAGCTGTTCTGGGATATCTTTTCCCAGTCACTGACCTGCCCACTGTCATAAAGCCAATTAAAATCTCAGGCAATTAATGTTATTTTCCTCAAGTGCTCCTGGAAATACTTATTTCATGTGGTACTCTGGCATGACATCTGTGACTTTTGGAACTACAAGCACAAGAAAGCAAACAAGCTGGGCTATGTGTGTCCTGTGCTCCATTAAGTTATGAAGAATATGAAAACAGAGCATAGTTGCTGCATGCAGAGATGTCCATGGAGCACTTTATGTCTCAGGATTCCTACAAATGAAGATACGTGCCCACTGCAAAATTTGAATAAACCCTAGCAGGTGAGAGGTATGCTGAACAGCAGTATATTCGCATATGTTCAGCAAAATATTTAAGAAAATTTGTGAATTGTAACACATTCAGAATCGGGCTCCAAAACTAGTACTCTACACTAATTTGCCATGTAGAAGGATATTAACATACTTGAAAAGCAAAGAAAACCCTAATACTTTAGGAAGGGTTGGAGAAAAAGGGCTATTGGGTCTAGACAGAGAAAACTTTCAGGACGGGGAAGTTATCCTCCAGTAGGTACAATGAACTCTCCATGAGAAAGCTTGTCTTAGTCCCTGGTGTACTCTCAGGGATTCCTTGTAACCCTTGTCTGAGAAGACTGTCCCTGGAGCATTGCTGTTGTTCAGTTGCTCAGTCATGTCAGACTCTTTGCGACCCTGTGGACTTCAGCACACCAGGCTTCCCTCTCCCTTACCATCTCCCTGAGTTTGCCCAAGTTCTTGTCCATTGAATCGATGATGCCATCCAGCCATCTCATGCTCTGTCGCCCTCTTCTCGTTCTGCCTTCTATTTTTCCCAGCGTCAGGTCTTCTCCAATGAATTGGCTTTTTGCATCAGGTAGCCAAAGTATTGGAGCTTCACCTTCAACATCAGTCCTTCTAGTGAGTGTTCAGGGTTGATTTTATTTAGGATTGACCAGTTTGATCTCCTTGCTGTCCAAGGGACTCTGAAGAGTCTTCTCCAGCACCACAGTTTGAAAGCATCAATTCTTCAGCGTTCTGCCTTCTTTGTGGGCCTGCTGTCACTGCCTAGACATTAAGAAGTGCTTAATACAGATTTTTCAATGAGTTAAAAAGGTTAATGTGTACAAGATATTTATAAAAAGATGAACACATGAAAAAAGCTGTTACATGCCATGGGTTGCTTTGTGAAATGAGATCTCTGTTACTTACTTAAGCTAGGGCTGTAAACAGATTGGCTTGTGGACCATCACTTATATATAGATGGATATGACTTGCCCATTCAGTGCTTTCTTTGAGTCTGGTGTTTCTAAAAAGTTTTTGAGATTATTGTGCTTTCCTCCCCTATCTCTATGTCTCTGCCTGTCTCTCCTTCTCTCTCTCTCTCTCTCTCTCACACACACACACACACACACACACACACACAGAGTACCCACCATCCTGCATTTCAGTAACTGGTGACATTTCTCCTCCCATTCGAAGACAGGCGTAGCTTTCCGTTTTCCTTAGACCCACTTCTCCCTGTTACTCTAGAGTTAGCTCCTTTTCGCTCACTGATGTTACGTTCCTTTTGCCCCTGAAGGCAGCTGGAGCCTGCTGCCCTTGGCTAAACCAGCTGTGGTGGCTCACCCCCTCCTGGCTATGGTAACCGTGGTTCCTGTGTTAAGAAGAAGAATAGGCCAGACTTTTTATTCCAGGATGCCTAGGTTCAGTGTGGACCATCCATGCCTCGTTCATCAGGACAAAAACAGCACTGGTGTGGTGTCAACTAACACACAGACACTTCCTTTCAAGACAACTGATCTGTCCAAAGGAGCGCTGCCTCTGTCACAAGATTCCCAGGCCAGTAGAGGGCCAGAGGGCCCCGAGTGTCCTCAAGACTCAAGGTGATTATTTAAAACTCTGTTTTCAGCCATTGCATGCCCCTGTCCTTTCTCATTTGCATTGGTTTTCATCCAGCTGCGCACACGGATCCATTCCTCCAGGGTCAGTTCCAGGGACTGGAGGAAGTAAAGGTGGGTAACTCAGGGAAATGAGTGCTGTCACCAGTTAGTGACATCAACACCAGAAAGAGCTGGAGCTGAGCAAGTTTACAGGGAGCTGGGAGCAGGGACTTGTTTGAATTTAGAGGTTGCCATGGTTGTACTAAATGCTAATCACTGTTCATCGCACTGGCTAATAGGTGTAGAATTTTTGGCTCGGGTTCCTTTCAGCTATTCCTGGCCAGCTCTTAAGAACAGCTGCAGAGTTCCAGCTCCAGCTGTGCCCCTTCCTCTTTGCTCCCTTTAAAGAACATGAATTATCCTTAGATGTGGTAACCTAAAATATAGTCAGTGATTCACAGGAAAGCTGGAGACACAGCAAGAGTGAAGAGCAAACCACCTGCTTAGGATTCAAGGTCCAGTTGTTGATAGCACACCTAGTCAGGTCAGATTGGTGCTACAACATTGCACATAAGTGCCTTTGGTATCTTAAAGATGCTGTATAACCATATCGGGAAAGGTCAAACTGTCATTATTACTCATTGGAGAATGGGAGACTGAACTTTTGAGGGGGGATCTAATCTATATTCACCTAACACGTGCTAAATAAATACCAGCGAGGCTGGATAGCATGTTGGCCTGCAGTCACGCTGTCAGAAGGTTTGTGTTTCCACTATCGCTCAGGTGCCATAAGCCAGCGGAAAGATGGTGTCCTTGGACCACACATGTTTTGGTCCCAGAGTCAGTGTCCAATATGTCAGGCCATCAAGGCAGATGGTGAGCAGGACATGGTTTCTAAACTTTTGGAAAATATACCACTTGAGAGTCCAGCTGGGGAAATGCCTGAAATTGGAAAATAATGTAATAGAATATTTGATTTGCCACCAAAGACCTGAGCTGGGAAGACTGCCACCTTGAAATGAGAGGACAGCTTGGCTGACTTCGATCTTTCAGCTCTACTTAGTTACTGTCTATTGGTGGGCTGTGTCTTGAACTCCCAGTGCAGCCCCAAAGTACCCATTTTACCTCTCTCTCCCCCAGACAGCGCACATGCACAGGCACACATTCCAGATGAGCTCTGGAGCAAAATTCACAAACAAGTAGCACCAACCTAAGAACAAAGGTCAAGGCCAGTGGTCCCTGGATGATTCTGCAAGGGACCTGTAGGTGGCCATCACAGTGGTAAATGAGATGTCATTTTCACTTAACCTAATTTGCTTTTTCTGCATGCTGCCAGCTACTGGCTGGCCCTCTCTGAAGCCAAGTTGTTTCTTTGTGATTCACCAGCCTTTCTGAATCCAAATACCTCCATCCTCCAAGGCTAGCCTCACTGAGCCACTAACTTGAAAGGGTCCATTCACAACCTAGTTCTCAGGGTAAAGAATCTTGTCATTCCTCCTCTCCCTAGTATTCACTGAATTTCTCAGTATGCACCTTACCTATGGAAAGCTGCTTACTTTAAACACCTACAAATCTCTTTTCCCTGCTTAGCTAAGTGAGTACCCTTGGCAAATTTGAAATGCTTGAGCATTACTAGTTCCAGAAGCACCCGTCAGCCAATATCAGATGGGGTGGTTGTTGTTCAGTCGCTCAGTCATGTCCAGCTCTTTGTGACCCCATGGGTTGTATCATGCCAGGCTTCCCTATCCTTCACCATCTCCCGGAGCTTGCTCAAACTCATGTCCGTTGAGGTGGTGATGCCATTCAACCATCTCATCCTCTGTCATCCCCTTCTTCTCCTGCCTTCAATCTTTCCCAGCATCAGGGTGTTTTCCTACGAGTTGGCTCTTTGCATCAGGTGGCCAAAGTTTCAGCTTTAGCATCAGTCCTTCCAGTGAATATTCAGAGTTGACTTCCTTAAAGGCTGACTGGTTTGATCTCCTGACTGTGCAAGGGACTTTCAAGAGTCTTCTCCAGCACCACAGTTCAAAGACATCAATTCTTTGGTACTCAGCCTTTTTTATTGTCTAGCTTTCAGGTCCATACATAACTACTGGAAAAACCACAGCTTTGACTATACAAATCCCTATAGTCAAAGTAATGTCTCTACTTTTTAATATGCTATCTAGATTTGTCATTGCTTTTCTTCCAATGAGCAAGCTCTTTTAATTTCATGGCTGCAGTCACCATCCACAGTGATTTTGGAAACCAAGAAAATAAAGTCTGTCACTGATTCCATTGTTTCCCCATCTGTCATATCTCCTAGTTTATAATTTTTTATATTAAAATTTTTCTTTTCAATTAGGTAGTGATATTTTTCTATCTTCAACTGATCCCTTATTTGAGAGAGCCCAGAATTAAGAACATCTTTCAGTGTCATTTGGCCTCAGCAGTGAGATGTGTTGAATGGCTCCTTCGAATTGGGAGGAAAAAAGAAAAAAAAAGTTTGGTTCACTTTTTGAAACCCTGAACTAATTTCCTAACCCTGTGTCATATGAGAAGCCCATGACCGATCCACATTTCCCAGGCTTTGCAACTCTACCTCTCAGTGACAAAGGTGGTTAAAAATTGATACTGTCGCTCCAAAGAGCGGATTTCATTTTTTCTCCCAGCTCTGGTTTGCTTCAAGGTTGAGAAAATTGTTGGGATGGATAGAAAAAGATCCAAAGCAGCTTCTTAGCCCCTGGGATTTGGATAAATAGAAAAGTGTTGATAGCAAACTTAGCTAGAAGTGTGGTGGCGTTTTGTGCCCCAAGACTGTATCTTAGAGCTAGTGGGATGTAGAGTGGACAGTTTGGGGGTATCAGGCCTTTGAAACACCTGCATTATTCCCTCTTGTTTATTTGTGAAGGAAGCAGTGCTGCCCAGGGTTTACACATGCAGATTTTAAAGGCTGGCTGCCTAGTAAAATCCTGACACAGGTACCTTTTTTATGATCTTGGTTAAATTACTTCACATACCTCAGTTTCCTCATCTGTGAAATGGGGACAGTAATAGAACCTATATCATAAAAGGCAGTTGTGAGGATTGAATGCGTTAGTACACAGGAAGTGCTTACCTAACTACCTAGTGCCTCGTCTGGAGCTGCCATGACACGATGGTGGTGGTGATGATGATGATAATGATGGTAAATGCTAGAAGAGATAAAGGTGAAGAAGAAATGACATGAGCACTTACTAAATACTGTCCTTGCCAAATCTCATTTAATCCTATAAAGTAAGATGGCTCTCATTTTACAGATGAGGAAGCTTGGGGTTAAACAGGTTGAGCTCCAGATCAAAGTTAGCCAACGGCAGATCCCATTAGGGTTAGGGATTTCACATGTCTCCCTGGCACTGGATAGTTGCAGTGCTTCCACTTCACAGCTCTTCTTCTATTCCCTGTCTGTCTTTCCACACCAAGCTCCTGCAGGTTTTCTTGAGAGCAGAGAGTCCCTGATGGTGATCACTCCCATCTCACTCAGGACCTCGCTCCGTGCTGGTCCCTTTGCTTGGGAAGTTCCTTCTCCTCCTCCTCATCTAATTAATTTCTCATCAAGTTCTTTCCCAGATGACACTGTTTGCAATGATAGAATTTGTTAGGGTGTCTCCTTCTCAATCCTGGTCCCTGGTGTGAGCTGGTCTCCCTGGTAGAAGGCTTGTCTTTTCCTAATTCTTACGAGTTTACTCATGACTCGGCGAGTCCACAGGGCAAATACGCTGGAGACAGAGTCTTTTCCTAGTGCACGTTACATTTGCAGATGGCATGGCCGTGTTCTGACTTCTTGCCTCAGTCCTTCCCTTGTTATGAGATCTCACAGCACTGCTGACAAGTTTTCCAATTTTTATTGTTAAAAAATCCAGGCACATAGAGAAATCGAAAGACAAGATGATACCTACATTAAAGACTTAGATTACACTATCGTTAACATTTTCAATTTGCTTTTACTGTCTATGTGCCTGTTTACCTTTCATTAAAATTTTGTCTAAGTAGAACACATAGAGGAAAAAATGCGCTAATTCTAAGAGCATAGTCTGACTATCGTTCACTAATGACAAAAGTGAAGGCACCTGTTTACAGGGCACTGCACTGACCCCCCTCTGGATGCACCTCTGGTCCACTCTCATTTCAGGCCCCTCTTGGTCCTCTTTTCCAGGTCTCTTTCCAGGACCACATGCCTCCAGGCCTAGCTGGTAGTCCAGGGGTTGCCGTTTACTGAAGATGAGAGCAAGGCTTGGACATATGGCCTGGAGTGTCTGAACTCCTTTATGAAAGGTCCCATTAAAGTGTGGAATAGAGTCATTCTGGGAGCCTTCAATTGTTCTCCTGTTCCAGGCCCCACAGATGTTACAGGTAGGCCTACTCCTTGAACTCTCTTGAGCATTTAGGGAACATCATATTCCTCTTCATTCATTCTGTTATTCATCCTTCTATCCATTCAGCAGATACTTTACTGACCACAAGCTGCACGAGGCAGTGAGGCCCAGATAGGTTATACAACAAACAGCTATATGCATCATGAGAAGAACTGACATGCAAGTCTAGGCACTCTGACTTCAGGTCCACACCTGACTACAACGCTATTGCTATAGAATACTGAGCCACAGACAGTGGGAAATGAGAGTGAAAAACTAATGCATTGTTTTATTCTCTCCTCTATACTTCAACCCATGCTCAACCAACGTCCACCCCTGCTCAAACTGTTCACAAGCAGAGGGACTAGGCACACACATAGGAAAATCCACATGGAGAACAACATTCAGCTCAGATGCTATGTGAGCACACACACAATAAGAACCACCAGAGACAAGAATTCAGGGCAGGGAGGCCATGGGATCTGAGGAGATGGGACTTTGATGGAATTTGAAAGGAGGTAAGGACGCAGAGCAACAGAGAAAAGCAAGGAGTATCAACTCTTCCAGGTGGCCTGAGACCCACTGATGGCTCAGCTAAGCTCACAAGATAAATACAGTCTATATTAGACTCACCTTCCTTTCTCCCCGATGATTACTGAGCCCTACATGCTCTCTTTCCTCTTCTTATTTAGCCCCTTAAGCGCCAAGTAAGGAACTTTTTGCGATGTTTCCTTAAGGGGAAATTTAGGAAAGAATAAGTGCCGTTTCCGGACTTTCAACCATTGCCTTCAACCACTAGCCTCCTAAACCCTCTACTACTCATCATATGTGGGCTTCCTGGTGGCTTAGTGGTAAAGAATCTGCCTGCCTGTGAAGGAGATGCAGGAGACTTGGGTTCAGTCCCTGGGTCGGGAAGATCCTCTGGAGAAGCGAATGGCTCCCCACTCCAGTATTCTTTCCTGGAGAATTCCATGGACAGAGAACCCTGGTGGGCTACAGTCCACGGGGTCACAAAAGAGTTGAACATAACTTAGCTGAACATGACTTAATTGAATATGTTGTTGTTTAGACTTAGCAACTAAACAACAACTCAGTCTATATACCAAACAAGGTTTGCAGCCTTATCTGTGACCTCTTTGAATAAACATTTTTACAATTTGTGGGGACTGATTCCTCAATTGATTGCCCTTCCATCAGCTGGGAGGTGCCTGAAAGAGGCAGTGAGGCAGGAAGACACTTAGAAAGATTTGCTCTGACTCTAGTATGAGTCCAAAATGTTTTCATCAGAGCCCATATAAATGGGCCCACATCTCTTGCCCAGTCCCACTTGTTAATGAAAAAATCATTCTTTGCAAACAGCTGGCAGGGAACAAAATACTGAAAACCATACCAAATTGTAGTCATCCTTCATCATTCCCCTCCAGTAAGACAGTGAGAACAAACTTCTTACTGAGCATGTATTTTAAAGTCTTTCCTAGCTGTGTAATTTTTCCAGATCTACAGGAGCCAGCTGTAGATGCTGTGGGTATCCCACCCATATTCACTTGCTTGTACAACTTGCATGCTTACCTCCAGGTCTTCCCACTCTTTGCACCTGCTTTTCTTCCCCTGTGGGAATTCTCTGCCCACCACACAGCAGGCTGGGAATGCATTCTCCCTCCCAGAAGTCCTCAATGAGTTTCTGATGGGAGTTGATATATGGATACCCCAACACTGTATCCTCAGGTGGGATGACCCTGAGACATAGAGTCTACACTGACCCCCCGAAAGTTTTCCCAGAGGGTTAGCTTCACTTTCCCAGGCTGATAACAGTGTGACAACATACCCTTTATTGCCTTCTGTCCCTTCCCTGTCTCACTTCCACCTCCTCTACAGTAGTTCCTAGAATCACCTCTCAGGGAAATAACTTGCACTCAAATCCATGTCTCGGGGTCTAGGTATGGGGAATCCCAAACCAGGAATCTTTGTTCAGCTTTTTATGTTAAAAAAACCAGGCACTGTAACTTAAAGAAGATCCTCTTTCATAGGAAAAAGAGCAGACACTGTTTGCCCCTCAAGCAAATGTTAGGGAATTCTGCTTGCTTTAATTTGGAACTAATTGCCCATAAGTTTATTTAGATTGTGTCCAATTCAGGGCCCTTTTCGTTCTAAGTAATACAAAAACCACTTAAGCTAGATTACATTTTTGAAAGGTCTTTATTCTAAAGACCATGTGGTATCTCTCAAGACCAGAAATGCACCTGCAGCAAAGGGACACATTGGAACAAGAAAGTGAACGGCTGTCTTGCTCTTCCCCTGGGGCTGCAGGTTCTCTTATTTTTACTTCATTAATAGCTGCTTCTTCTCTTTCTGTAGACTAGCTTGTCCCACCCCACTGTATCAATGGACAAAACTTTTGAGTTTTCCTATTATCTATTCTACTACAAAGTCAATTCAGAATTCCAGGGAGAGAGCCCTGATTAGTTTACCTTGAGTCATATGCCATCAGAGGTAGTGAGTGGACTGGGTTAGGGAAGGGGTGATAACACATACTTGCTGGATTGTATGCCTCTGAGGGGCTCAAAGAAGAGGGCTGAGGCCTGAGCACACCCCTAAAGGAGTGTTACACAAGCTTGGAAGCAGAGAAAGATAAAAAAAAAAAAAGGATTTTTAATTAGCAAACTATGATTTTCTGCATTTGGTCATCACCTATGTGGACATTTGAAAAAATACTATCTGGTTCCAAGAGGGCAAGTTTGTGCATAAAGTATGCAGTGCAACAATGCCCCTATTCATTAATGCCACACCAAAAGTCATTCAACTGAAAAATGTTCTTATGGTCAGCAAGCTGAAAAAAATTGTTCTAAAGTGCCTTGACTCAGAAAAAGGAGTGAAAATGTGAAGTCTACACATCGCTTGTCATTGCATCCCCAACAATCCCATTTCTGACGTGTAGTACCTGTAAAAGGACAGGAACACTGGCCCACAGCGGGTGACCTTAGGAGCTAAGCTTTCTGTATTAATTATTTTCTACTTCAAGCAGACCTGGACTTGAGTGCCAGCTCTGCCAATTTTTAGCTATTTAATCTCTGAAAGCCTTTCATTCCTCCTCTGTAAGATAGGATTATTAGTTAGATACAGTATTAATGATAAAGTGCCTGGCACGTCAAGAGGAGTGTAGGAGTACAATAAATGCTATCTATCATTGTTGTCATTGTTACTGATCCACTGGCCATGTAACCTTTCTCATTAAAATATAGCATTTCTCAACAAGAGGGCAATGAAAACTTTGGGAAGTCAGTGAAATGGTAGAAACAATGAGTTCCAGAGACTTTCAGCTTCAGTCACATTCAGGTTCTGACATTTATTACCCGTATGTGTTAACTTCTCTCTGCCTCAATTTTCCGATCTATAAACTGAGAGTTTATCATCACAGTAACTACTTCTTTTGGTTATACTTAGGATTAAATGAGATGTAAGTGGTTAAGATAGTGTCTGGTGCATAGTAAGTACTCAGTGCATGAAAGCTGGAATAATATTAATACAAGTCATAGCTGTAGGAAGTGTTCGTGTTGGAAATATGCTTTTTAGTCTGCAAGTAAGATGAAGTAAGAGAGGGGTCTTTATAGAAATGTACCTAGATGCTCGTAATTCACACATGATCTGTCACTAGCCCTATTTCCATTGAAAGGCTATCCCAATAGAATTAGATTAATATCCCAGTTATTAGTGTTGAAACTTCATGTCAAAAATTGTATTTCTGCCTCAAGGCAAAAATAAGCCTTCTCTGTATATAAGGCCACTGGGCATAGACAAGATTTGCTTTTTCAGTATAAAATATTCTAGACCAACAGATTCATGAATATATATATTTCAGCCCAAGTTTACCGGTAAGTAAGAGAAACTCATTCAGGTCTTTCTGTGCATTAGGCAAGCCACCACTTTATATACTAACCTGTCTGCTTTTCTGAATTGAATTCACATTCACTTCTGTGACTCTGATATACTGCTGTCTTTCATTCCAAACTCTCAACTCCATTGCCATCCTCACATCTATAGCACTGACCCTGGGTGCAGAGCCCTGGGCTGGTCACTGTACAGTTACCTGGACCTCTGTTCTCAGGTGATTGTGAGGCACATTGCAGTTGGAGGACCCCAGGGGTAGTGGACATGAGTTCAGCTTTGGATTCAGTCCATGGGGTTTGGAATCCCAGTCCTACATCTCTTGAGCTGTGTCACCTTAGTGATCTCATTGCCATACTGTTGTCTCTTCATTTATGATGCAGGGCAGTAATAGTTCCTCCTTCATTAGAAGGGTGTGACATTTAAATGAGAAAATAAATGTAAAGCATTTAGGCTACTATCTAGTACCTAATAAGCACTCAAAAAAAAAAAAAAAGTCTGTTGTCATGACTGTAAGTCTCAATTCATAGATGAGGAAATTGAAGATAAGAGGATGAGGGGGATAAGAGGGTTTCATGGACTGACCTGACATTTAAATCAGGGCTCACAACCCCAAAGTCCTCACTGCATTCTGAAAAAAGATCAAACTGTATCAGGAAGGGTTGAGATAGGGGCCATACCCCCAAATGGGATTGACCAAATTCAGTTTTCAAGTGTTCTCTAAGTGATTTCATTCAGTGAAAGCAACTCTTGGCTTCAGTACTAGTCAAAAGAAGAATATAGTGAAGCTCTGCTACTTATCTAGTTATTCTTGGTACTAGCCTGTGCTCAGTGAACCTTTTCCAAGAGCCCCACCCCTTCTGGGAGGCTGAGAGCAATAGAGAGTCTGTGTTCAGCTAATGCAAGCAATAGAATTTTTTAAGTTTCCTCTATAACCTTTGAAAATCTGTAGAAAAACAGGTGAGAGGCCTGAAAGATAGGTAAATGTGGGAGTAATAAAATCTGTCTCATCGAGCTGTCTTGGGGCTTAATGGAGGTCATATATACAGAGGTTTCTAGGTACAGTGATTGGTAATTAGCAAGTTAAGAAGTGGCAGCTTTCCATGAAGGAAAGCAGTCAAACCAGCCAGAATAAAATGTCTTTTGTCTGACACAGAAAAGGCATAGTTCATTCTACTTGGGCCAACAAAATTCCCTTAAAGGGCAAAATCGGCACCCAGTGCGTGACCCTTTAAGACTGAGGCCCATCCTAGTGCCAACCCCCACCTTTCTCTGCAAAGGTCAGACTGCCCTTAACTTGGGTGCTGACCATGGGGTAGCCAAACTGCTAAGCTACTCACTTTGCCAACTCCTTGGATTTTAGTGGATTTAATCAGCAGTCGTCTTTTTTTAGTAACTAAAATCTGCATTTGATGTGGCATCTTCTTTGCTGTTTCTGCCATCAACTCTTTGATGAGTTTCTCTTGAGAGCAAATTATCTGGTTTAATCAACAGGGTCATTCAGACCAGTGGTGAGATCATTTCTTCAATTTAACTAGCTTAACTCTTCAGCACGGTGCCTGACCTCCCCAATGCCTCACCTTCTTGTCTGAAAAATAAAGATAATGATAATACTTACTTCAGGGTCATCAAGGTTAAAGAAATAATGAGTTGAGAAATGAGAGTGTCACTGTGTCTCAGTGTGCAGCCCCTCATAAATCCTTGGTAAAAGGTGATTACTGTTATCGTTTTAATTGATATGTTATTTCTGCTGCTGCTACTGTATTTTAGATTTTCTTATAGATGAGGTTCAGAGAAGACAATGGCACCCTACTCCAGTACTCTTGCCTGGAAGATCCCATGGACGGAGGAGCCTGGTGGGGTGCAGTCCATGGGATTGCTGAGGGTCGGACATGGCTAAGCAACTTCACTTTCACTTTTCACTTCCATGCATTGGAGAAGGAAATGGCAACCCACTCCAATGATCTTGCCTAGAGAATCCCAAGGATGGGGGAGCCTGGTGGGCTGCCATCTATGGGGTCACACAGAGTTGGGCACGACTGAAGCAACTTAGCAGCAGCAGCAGCAGCAGCATATTTGAGGATACTGGAGTGAAATGGAAATAATAAGAGAATTGACCATTTGGAGTTATTGGAAGGAACAGTATAGATGCACAGTCTGTTGAGCTTCCTAAGTGAACATTGCTTATGAGCAATAGCTAATATGACCATCTTATTGCTACCACCTACTCTTTACACATCTGGCCTGTATTTAGGTTGAAATATAATGACCAATGTAAAACTACTGCAGTCAGGGAATCATTAGTAGAAATGGCTGTTGGCTGACCCATAACATAAAGTTTTTCAGGTCATGAAGTTATGAGTTATGTTTGTCTTCCAGCCTACTTTGACAGATTGTTTTAAAGCGTCTCATATTGTCATACTAGAAAAAAAATCATCAAAGTGTGCTAAGAAAAGGATATTTGGGGCATGTTAGAACAATAAAAATGCCTCCCCCAAATAACCCCTCCTGTGCAGCTCCTGCTTATCAGTCTTACCAGGAGCACCATAAATCACCTCTAAATTGACCATTATGTCATCCTTGGGCATCAGGAGTGACAAATAATCTGAGGCAACCTCCTAGATTCCAAGGAGATTGTTTTCTTGCTCACATCAACTCAAAAGAACTTAGAAGCAGTGCCAAACTTATGCTTTACCTTTCTAATCTCCCTCTCCCTTTTTTAATGCAATAAACAAGGAGTCAGGGGAAGTTAGTCCCTGCTTCCTGACATGATGATGGTGAATGGAAATGTGGTTGATGTAGAGACGCTCTCCTTGTCTTTGACTCTGTTTGAAACTCCACACAGGTGGTAAGAATCTGCCAAGAAAACATACTTCTACAGACATCTGAAGGGGATGGCCAAGGAGCAGAGGGAATGAACAGATGAGTAGTTAGTGGACCATCCTTGGCCATAATGTGTAATGATGACAGATTTCAAGAGTGATCTTCCTATGATGTTCAATCAGTCCATCAAATGCTTGAGAGCAGGTGGGAAGTGAAAAGTTATTCAGGGTGGTGCTAGGGACCCTTTAAGAATTATTCATCTTAAACAAACTTGCATGAATCAGAGCACTCAAGTGAAAGCCTGTTAGCCTGAAGGAGGCCACTAAAGAGCCTAGCTATCCATCTCAGCAATGGTTTTTCAATGCTGTGTTTCATGGCTAATGTGACTCATTTCTTAGTTTCAGTCTGCTCCCATTCTCACGTGAATGGCCATCAACCGCCTCCTTTATCGTGGAGCCTTCAAAAAGCTGCACTGCTTGAAATGGAAATTACTAGGGTCACTGGTCTCTTGTTTTAGGGTCTGTGAACAGGACAGAGCAATGGACTGTGGACTTCTGAATGTCAGTGGTGCCCTAAGTCATAGAATCCAAAGAAAAGGGAAGGAGAGAGTGCGAGAAGTTCCACATTATCTAAGAAGAGGTGAGTAGTAGAGAGAGGAAAAAAAGGAAGAAGTGTATTGTAAATGGCATCCAGAGGCATTAACACCCATGAGCTGTTAATGTCATGGGCTGCTCACCTCAACTCAAGACTGGGTTTCAGTGGTGGATAAGTGAAGTGTAATTAATTTACACAGAACTAGAAATCACAATACATGGACCTGGGATACTGTCCCCTGCCAGATGTCCAATAATCAGTAGCTGAAATCAATAATATTGGATGAAATTGAATTAAAACTATTTATTTGACCCTACACTTAATATCAGATAATCAAGGAAAATACTACGAATATCTAACATTTATTAAGCAGTCGGTATTAGTAAGTGTTCTGTGTTTGTGCATGCACCATCACATTTCATCCTCTTAACTATAAGGAAACTCAGACTCAAAGAGCCTGAGCAACTTTTTTTTAGGGTCATATAACCAAGAAGTAACACAGCTGTGATTGGAGCTCAAACAAGTCTCTTGCTAGCCCTCTACCAAACTATGCCATATTTTCTAGCACTAGTTCTTGAATATATCAAAATGTGACCACAATCCATGCCTTACCCAGCTCACAAGGTTATTGGTGATTTCCGTGGAAAAAAGACAGGAACCCAAAGTGAGCAGGCGAGTGCTGCCAAAATGAAGCACATCATTACTATTTGCTAAGTCCAGTCTGTTTTGTGGTTAGGGAGGATAGGCTTCAGGGGCAGATATCTGGGCATGGAGCCAAGCTTTGGTTTTGCCACTTCCTAGCTGTGTGACCTTGGGCAAATTATTTAACTTCTCTGAGCCTCAGTTGCTCCATTTGTAAATGGGGATAATAATGGTCTTGACCTCATAGAGGTTTTAGGGAGCTTAAGTGAGGTATCTTTAAGATGTTAAGCACAGTGCCTTAGATATGCTCAACATTCAGGAAAGCGTAACTTGTGTTAGTATTACCTTTAAGTTGGTTCTCTCCAAACTCTGGCTGGGCTCTGGTTTAAAACCCAGTAGCTGGAGCATCCCACACCTGTCCCTGAGCAGCCAAGAACCCACAGTCACTCTAATTCTACTCCTGCAGCACTGAACTAGCACTTGAGACCTTGAGTCGGTTACGACTGAGTGACTTCACTTTCACTTTTCACTTTCATGCATTGGAGAAGGAAATGGCAACCCACTCCAGTGTTCTTGCCTGGAGAATCCCAGGGACGGTGGAGCCTGATGGGCTGCCGTCTATGGGGTCGCACAGAGTCGGACACGACTGCAGAAACTTCGCAGCAGCAGTAGCAGAATATCTTGATGGCTCAATTGCACGGGCAATGATTTGTTCAGCTTCTGATCATGATGACAGCAAAACCTTGACTTTACTGAAACACCCAGGTGTAGATTTGAATTTTTTTAAAGGAATGAAATTATCCTTCTCACACCATGCTGGTGGCTGTGAGAAGTATAGTTTCTTTAATGATTTTTCAGTTGAAATGCTCTATAAACAAAATACTGAATTAATTACTGCTTTTTAAAGCATTTGTTCTACATTATCTTTTTTCAGTATAAATTATCTAAATCTTGGACTTTTGGTTTCAAATTCTCATTTCACTGACATCCAGTGTACATATCTTTAACTCATTTTTTTTAATTTTAAAATCATGAATGGCATGAGCATTTAATAAATGCAAAACTAATCTAAATCACTGTTAGCCAGGGTTCTCCAGAGAAACAAAACCAATAAGGTATATAAAGATGTATATAAATGTTAGTCACTCAGTTGTATCTGACTCTTTGCAAGCCCATGGACTGTAGGCCTGCAGGTTCCTCTGTCCGTGGGATTCTCTAGGCAAGAATACTGCAGTGGGTTGCAATTCCCTTCTCTGGGATATCTTCCAGACCCAGGGATTGAACTCGCATCTCCTGCATTGCAGGCAGATTCTTTACCATCTGATTCACCAGGGAAGCTGCAAAAAGATGTATAAAAGAGGTTTATCATAAACATTGGCTCACACAGTTATAAAGGCCAAGTAATCCCACAACATGCCATATGCAACCCGGAGAACTTGGAAAGTTATTGGGGTAATTCAGTCCAAGTTCATAGGCCTGAGAAATAGGCAAGTCAGTGACAGTGATATAATTCCCAGTCCTAGGTCAAAGGCCTGAGAACTGCTGGTGTAAGTCCCAGAATCCGAATGCCCAAGAACAAGAAGCTCTGACATCTGTGAGCAGGAGAAGATTCATGCCCAGCTGAAGAAGACCCGAAAGGAATTTACCCTTTCTTTGCCTTTCTGTTCTGTTCAGGCACTCAACAGTTTGGATGATGGCTGCCTACACTGGGGAGGGCACTGCTCTTTACTCAGTGTACTGAATCAAATGTTAATCTCTTCCAGAAATATCCTCACAGACACTCCTCAAAATAATGTTTCACCAGCATCCCTTAACCCAGTCAAGTTCATATAATATTAACCATCACAATCACTCTGTACTTATTATCAGTTTTGGCCCTTGCAGCCTTGTTGTGTTAGATGACCTGTTCATTCACCTGACTGTCTTGACAACAAATAATTATTGAGAAAATGATTGTAAGATGCAAGTATTATGCTAGATCCTGAGGATACAACTTTAAAAGTAATTTCCCTTGCCTCTGGGAGCTTAGACTTGAAACAATGTCTTTAAAAGCCAAAAGTCACTCCCTGGTTCACTGCAGTATTATGCATAATAGCTAAGGTATGGAAACAATCCAAATGTCCATTAACAGAAGAATAGATTATAAAAATGTGGTATATACATACAATGGAGGGCTTCACCAGTGGCTCAGCGGTAAAGGATCCACCTGCAAAGAAGGAGGCTTGGGAAACTTAGATTCAGTCCCTGGGTAGGAAGGATTCCCTGGAGGAGGAAATGGCAACGCACCTCAATATTCTTGCTGGGAAAATTCCATGGACAGAGGAGCCTGGCGGGCTATAGTAAACAGGGTTGCAAAGAGTCAGACGTGACTGAATGTGCATGTGCATAAAATGGAATATTATTCAGACTCAGACAGAAGGAAATACTACTCTTTGCAGCAACATGGATGGACCTGGAGGGCATTATGCTAAAGAGAAATAAAACAGTCTCAAAAGAGTTTGGGGTCGCCAAGAGTCGGGAGACAACTGAGCTACTAAGCATGCATGTTTGACATTGTGCCTACAGTTAGCAATACAGTATTGTGAACTTGACAATTTAAGAGCGTAAACCTCCTGTTAAGTGTTCTTACACATATGAACACACATGTATAGCCACACACACATGCACACACCCACACAAAGACAGGGAAATTTCAGAGGTGACGGGTACGAACATTATCATGACTAGTGATAGTATCACCACATGGATACTATCATTGCCCAGTTCCCAAATACTGTGCATGTGTACAAACTCACCAAATTGTATGCATTATTAAACACATACAGTTTTTAATGAAAACAAAATAAAACTTTAAAGTTGATATCCTTCAGATGACAAATGACCCATGGCAAGAGTATATGCTTTAGGAATTCTTATGAGAAACACTCACTTTGGACTTGGGTCATCCATGAAGATTTCTAGGGGAAGAATTCGAGTTGGAATTGAAGGATGCTTTGAGTATGACAAATAAAGGAGAGGAAGAAGGGCAAAGAGTTGAGTCAGCATGGCATGTGTGGAGACAGTGATGGGCTGCCTCATAGGGTTTGCTGTAGGGAGGTGGATAAAAGTATTGAAAAACCATAACCTGGTTGTGGAAGGCCCTGAACAATAGAATAGGTAGTCAAGCTTTTCACTAGAGCCAAGTGAATGTTGAACTCCTTAAAATTAAGTTATATGAGTGATTTTATTCATATTAATGAAATAGCTCAACTTTTCCTGTAAGGTATGTTTAACTGTACACATCGGTGCCATGAAATGGTAGTTTCATTTGTCTCAACAAAAATCTGGAATTTCCACCAAGCACATCAACTGGCTTTATCACAGAAACACTTAAATTAAGTATTATCAAAGCAAGAGCCAGGGTAGTGACCAAGTGGATTTCAACTTGAAGATGAAGTGTTTACAAACCGTGAGATTACACTTAAGGCTTTATAAAGTTAAAATCTTAAACATGTTGAGACTAAAACAGTGATTCAGAAATTTTGACTAATTTGGCTAAATAGCTCATATTTAATGTAACACTTAAAATATTGATATGTCAACACAGACTAAAGCTCTTCTCCAAAATCCTGTAATTTTTTTCCCTCTGGGAGCTTATTTCATTTAATTAATTGACACAACAATTGTTATATATCTTTCCCTTCACAAATGGTAAGTAATGATGTTAAAAATAAACATACTTAGAGCTGTCTTCCACCAAATTACCAGCATGATTTATAAAACATTCCTAATTTTAATCAGAAAAACAGTCTTAATTTGGTTTTATTAGGTCTAAATTAGCGGACGCATTCCCATGTCCCCATCACTATTTGGGGTCCCCCCATTTTCATCTCTTGAAAGGGATAGCAGAACAGATGTGCATTTATTGCACAGTAAACAAAATTGACTTGATAAAGGGATCTTTACTTCTCTCTGGAAATGTAGACAGCACTCAGATCCCTTGAGTATCATGACAAAAACAAATTCTTGGTGTCTTCCCTAAGTGGCAAGCTCCATCCCACTCACTATTTCTGTAAATAAGGCACAGATTCTGTAAAACACAAGCACACTGCCTGCCCTATACATCACATACAACTGTGAACAAGTGCCTCAAGCCCACCCTGTATTCCTGTTTCTTTCCAGGTCCCAGTCCACCTTCCCTTCGCAGTTTCTGCAACCTGACCCTTACTAGTAAGCTTGTCTACTACCTTTAGTAATAGTTACCTGGTAGTCTTGTCTACCACCTTTCATCTAGCAGTTTTGTTCAAGGATGATTGTTAACCAAATCAGTTATTTCACTTGCAAGTTGAAAATTTGTATTTTTCCAGTTCAAGTCTTTGGTCTTTAACTGATTTTTAAAAATACAGAAATATGTGAGGGGCAGACCTTTTCCAGAATCAACAATTCAATAAAGAAGACATTTCCAGCCTGGCCTCTTGGTGGCCAAGTTTGCTTTCATGAAATGTGTGTACATACTTGGTTGCTCAGAGTCATGGTCATGCCTGATTATTTTTTGTGACCTCATGTATGGTAGCCCACCAGGCTCCTCTGCCCATGGGATTTTCTAGGCAAGAATGCTGGAGTGGGTTTCCATTTCCTCTTCAAGGGAATCTTCCTGACTGAGGGATCGAACCTGTGTTTCCTGCATCTCTTATACTGGCCAGCCCACACAAGTCAATCTTTCCAGGAAAGAGAGGCAGTACTTTTCAAAGCTACGAGTCTAGCTAGGGCACTGGGGTTGGTTTCAAAACGTGGCTCTTTTTGAAGACCACATAACTTCAAATTTTAATAGGAAAAGAGATCCTAGATTTGGGGAACCTAGAATTGTTCAGATCATACTCCACCCGAAGATATCTTCTCTATTAGCCTGTCAAAGTACCTAGAATTCAAACATGAGGAGCATTTGGACTAGTCAACATTGAATTTTTTCCACTTGTTTAAGAAATACCGTTTGTCTTGTTTTAGTCGGTGAGTCGTGTCTTTTGGGACCCCGTGTTCTGAAGCCCGTCAGGCTCCTCCATCCGTGGGATTTCCTGGGCAACAACACTGAAATGTGTTGCCATTTCCTCTTCCAGGGGATCTTCCCAACCCAGCGATTGAACCTGCGTCTCCTGCACTGGCAGGTGGATTCTTTATCACTGAGCCACCTGGGAAGCCCATTTTAGGAAATATTAACTGCTGTCTTATTTGAATCAGGAGTCAAGGTCAGCAGACTTCCTTGTATTGTTACATTTCTTATTCTCTAGCTGTGAGCACTCTGTCTTTTAAAGTTATTTTTCCATTTTAGTGACTTTTTGAAGAAACTGGACCAGAGAGAGAAATCTATAAGGAGAGTCTAGCCTGCTAGTTCTATTCCTTGTGGAGAGAGACAGCTATATGAGGAGAAGGGCAATCCTTCACTTTTAAGGAGGGAAACACTCTATGAGGACAAGGGCTAGGCAGCATGCAGCCCCCATCCGAGAGAGAAGACAAAGCGGATCTGACTCAACTTCTCCATCAGCCTTATTTTCCTCGAATGGGTCTCACACAATCTTTCATCCCCTTCTTTATGTTCTTGCCAACGCCTGTTGCTTTCAGTTTGTTTGTTTGTTTGTTTAATAATAGCCATCCTATTGGGTATGTGGCAGTATCTCACTGTGGTGACACCTTAGTCTTATTATCTTACTTGGAATATCTTTTCTTGAAACAGGAATACTATAGTAACAGAAACTGTGGACAAAGTGTTAGATCACTCAGATGGAGGACCACTGACCCTATGATTTCACAACAAATCATATTTACTGAAAATAGTACCATAGGAAGGTTATCTTTGGGAACAGACTCATGACTATGGAGTAGTCTTCCTTATACATAAATTGTCAGTTATAATACCTTCTCGTGGATTTCAAAAGATTAAATATGATGTTTATAAAGTGCTTCCCACAGTTTCTGGCACATGGGATGTACTCAGTGAAGAAAAGGTATTATTAGTTGAATTTTATGGCATCTATATACTTAAAAAACAAAAACAAACAAACCGATAATTCTGTCAAAATCAGGGATATGGCTGGTTTGGAATGACCTTGTGCTTAGCAAATCCCTACTGGCCTCTAGTGATCACTGAATTATTTTATGAGACAGCTTATTTAATAATGCATACTAGCATTTTGTTTTTCCTCTCCAAAATGAGACATTTGCATATGTCTAATCTTCAGACCTATTTTTCCTGGTTGACACAGCCAAGGTACCTTAGTCAAATATTTACATTCCTGATATAATCTTCCCAAGACATTCTCAGAACTTTTGGCTAGTTCATACATAAGTAAATAAATGATAGTGTTAGGTCACTTTTTTTTTAAGCCACTCCAATAACTCCTTGTCAGTTGAGATATAACATCGCAGTTACAAAAATGTTTAAGATCTCAGTTTCTAACTGAAGTGAACGTTCTCTTTCATACGCAAACAATAGTGAACTTGCTGGTTCAAAAAATATAAAAATCAATGAGAAAGATTTAACAGAGCAATTAATAAGATAATGTCTAGAATGCAGTTTGAACCCCTGAGAAAAATGTATTTTATACCTACAAAACATTTTTACCATTATTTTATTCATGAGAGCCATAAATACAGTTGAATTCTTCTGTGAAATCAGGGCCTGGAGGTAGGGAAAAAGGAGGAATCAATATTTTGTGTCTCTGAATCAGTGATGTTTGTTCACAGCCATTTGAACATTTATTTACAATTATAATTAGAGCACAACAGTCTCTTTAATATGCATTTTATTAATCTCAGATTCAAGAAAAGTGACTTCTGGCAGTCACCTTCCCTGTTACCCTTGCATCTGAGGACTTCCCTGTTGTTTTTAAATTGGACTGTCTTATTTACATTGGCTCTTATTCTTTCCAGGAAGATTCTGAAGTGTTTTTTATTTGTACCTTCACCTATTTCTTTATTGACTTTGTGACTTATTTAAAGGACACTGGATTTCTTTATACCATCTATCTAGGACACTGTCTCCAAGTTACAGATAAATCTGGAAAGACTAAGCTAGATACACTTCCTAAATTTAAAATGACTCTGATTGTCCTTACCTTTGACTAAGTATGAAATAAACAGTATAAAGAATTTTACAATAGCTTTGGTTGTAACTATGGAAAATATTACTTCTTTAATCTATCAGGTAAATAGAAAAGGTAGGTTGAACGTGTCATTTAATCTTGAGAGCCCATATTCTAGAGCAGTGCTTCTCAAAATTTAATGAGCATACCAGTCATCTGGAGAACTCCTTAAATGCAGGCTGTGATTCAGTAGGTCAGGGTGGAGTCTGAAATTCTGCATTTCCAGCAGATGCCCTGCTGATAAGGCTTTTGGTTCATAGACCTTGCATTTGAAATGCAAGGATCTGAAATATTTTAAAATACTGAGATGAAAGATGATTATTTGAATTCAGCTTCATGCTTGAAAAATATAAAGGAACACCTTTATATGTGTATCATGTACACATAATATTCAAAAGTTTATGACAAAATTTAGAACATACTCAAAAGTGAGATTTCAGTGTATTAAAGAGTAGATTATTTGCCAAATTGTCCCTTTAGCATCTGTGGTGCTAATATAGACATTAGAAAGAAAATTTGATCTTCCTGAAACTCATTACAAAATTTTTAATGACCTCACAGCTGCTTAGTTTTTGAAGCATAACAGGTGCTTATGTTGGAGTAAAAATAATTCCGGATCATGAACATATTTTATAGAGAATGCCTACTAATGGGTTATTTGTTATTGTTATTACAAATATCAATTTTTCTTTTGAGCTGAGTTGTTTCTTAGTTTTGTTTTGTTTTGTTTTTGCTTATTTAAATTGCTTCCCCCCAGCTTTATTGAAGTACAGGTGACATGTAACATTGTGTTAGTTTAAGGTCTGCAGCATGTTTTTTGATACACTTCTATGTTGTAGAATGATCACTGCTGTAATGTGAGCCAACACCTCCATTACATAATTCATATAATTGCTGTTTTGTATTTTGTGGTGAGAACATTTAAGAGCTACCCTCTTAGACACTTTGAAGTTTATAATACAGTATTATTAACAATAATCACCATGTTGTATATTAGATCCCCAGAACTTAATTGCCTTATAACTGAAAGTTCATGTTCTTTGACACTGCTTATTAAAATTCTGTAGACATTATGTCCCCAAATTAGTTGAGGGAAAAAAGTTCAGATAATTCATTTTAGCCAACATTTATTGAATGACTGCCTTGGATGGGCCAGGAACTGTAAAAGACACTAAAGTTACCTGGAAAGGAGTCCAATGCTCAACCAGCAAATTAGCAAGTGGAAGAGAAAGATAAGCACACTGCCACTGATAATTCTGTTGCTGCTGCTGCTGCTAAGTCGCGTCAGTCATGTCTGACTCTGCGTGACCCCATAGACGGCAGCCCACCAGGCTCCCCCGTCCCTGGGACTCTCCAGGCAAGAACACTGGAGTGGGTTGCCATTTCCTTCTCTAATGCATGAAAGCGAAAAGTGAAAGTGAAGTCGCTCATTCGTGTCCGACTCTTAGTGACCCCATGGACAGAAGCCCACCAGGCTCCTCCATCCACGGGATTTTCCAGGCAAGAGTACTGGAGTGGGGTGCCGTTGCCGTCTCCGGATAATTCTGTTAGAACTACACTAAAACACTGGTAGTCAGCTGGAGCTACTGCAACAAAATTTCACAGACTGGATGTTTAAAACCAACAGAAAGTTATTTTCTTACAACTCTGGGGGCTGAAATCCAAGATTAAGGTGTCGGCAGGTTTGATTTTCTCTGAGGCCTCTTTCTTGGGCTTACAGAGGGCCACCTTCTCAGTGTCCTCGTGTGGTCTTGCTCACATCCCCGGTGTCTCTTTGTGTGTCCAAATTTCCTCCTCTTACTAGGACATCGGTCAGGTGGGATTTGGGCTGGCCCTCACAACCTTGTTTTAACTTCATCCCCTCTTCAAAGGCTCTGTCTCCAAATACTATCACACTCTGGTACTGGGGGCTAGGGGCTTCAACATAGGAATTTGGAGGGAACAAAATTTAACCCATAACAGGAAGGCAAAATGTTTTTTGGAGCAGTGGACAGAAAACAGTGTATTATTTCTGGGATCAAGGTACATAAAGCTACTTGTATGTAGCAACTGAGGTGACCCTCAAAAGAGAAATTAGATTTGGGTCATATAGGTTAAAAATTGGAGGAAAAGTCAGGATCAAAAGTTGGAAGCAGCATTTTAGAAATTTGTTTGAAAAATGTATCAAAAAACTTGGGAAAGCAGGAAAAAAGTCCCTAACAAATGCCATTTCCTACACAATCATTGTTATTATTTTGTTTAATTTTCTTTCCATCTTTCTTACCTATTTAGTTTTATATACAATTAATGTGTATAGGGAGAAGGCAATGGCACCCCACTCCAGTAGTCTTGCCTGGAAAATCCCATGGACAGAAGAGCCTGGTAGGCTGCAGTCCATGGGGTCGCTAAGAGTCGGACTCGACTGAGCGACTTCACTTTCACTTTTCACTTTCATGCACTGGAGAAGGAAATGGCAACCCACTCCAGTGTTCTTGCCTGGAGAATCTCAGGGACGGGGAGCCTGGTGGACTGCCATCTATGGGGTTGCACTGAGTCGGACATGACTAAAGTGACTTAGCAGCAGCAATGTGTATAGACACATTTAACTGGTTTATTTTGTTAAACCATTAACAAAATAACTATTGTTATTTTAATGTTAACTATTCTACATATTGGAGAAGGCAATGGCAACCCACTCTAGTACTCTTGCCTGGAAAATCCCATGGACGGAGGAGCCTGGAGGGCTGCAGTCCATGAGGTTGCTAAGAGTTGGATACAACTGAGCAACTTCACTTTCACTTTACACTTTCATGCATTGGAGAAGGAAATGGCAACCCACTCCAGTATTCTTGCCTGGAGAATCTCAGGGATGGGGGAGCCTGGTGGGCTGCCGTCTATGGGGCCGCACAGAGTCAGACACAACTGAAGCGACTTAGCAGCAGCAGCAGCAGCAGCATTCTACATATTATATAACTTTTAAAAACTATGTCATAAGCATTCTCCATGTTTTAGTAAACCAATCCTACCATCCCCTTTAGTTGAAATTAAGTAGCTTCTAGTTTTATAAAATATTATGAAGTTTTTAAATTATTGGGTTATTTTCTGTGTTTTGGAGATTTCCTTGGCATCCCGTCCCCATGGTGATATTGACAGGGCATATCTTCAGAGATGTCATATTTGTTAAATGATTGGATGAAATCAACAGTATTATGACCCCTGACATATACTGACAAATTACCTTCCTGTAAGACTACACCAATTTTCATGTCACCAGCAGAGTGTGACAGCACCAGTGTTATGCTCAAATGTCACAGCCACTGTGTCCTTCTCTATCCTACAGTAGCCTCCTGCTGTTCAAGATTCTTCGCCCAAGTCACCCTCTTTTGTTTCCTTCATGGCACTCAGGGCTGTGTGAAATTATCTCACTCGGTGTGTAATGCTGCACCTTGCTTGTCTCTCCCTTTCCAGAGGATAAACTGCATCGTGGTATCCATCTTCGTGTCCCTTCCTCCCTGGCACATTATAGACACTCATAAATACTAAATGAGTGAGTTCATTTTGCCACATTCGGTCCTTTTAATTTGATTTTTTTTTTCAAAATACCTCACCTCATTTGTAATGTATTATCAGTTGTCCATTCCTTTTTGCGAAGTGTTTTTTTTTAAGTCAATGCAAATGCAAGTCTTGCCATGAACATGTAACATAAGATATACANCATTCTACATATTATATAACTTTTAAAAACTATGTCATAAGCATTCTCCATGTTTTAGTAAACCAATCCTACCATCCCCTTTAGTTGAAATTAAGTAGCTTCTAGTTTTATAAAATATTATGAAGTTTTTAAATTATTGGGTTATTTTCTGTGTTTTGGAGATTTCCTTGGCATCCCGTCCCCATGGTGATATTGACAGGGCATATCTTCAGAGATGTCATATTTGTTAAATGATTGGATGAAATCAACAGTATTATGACCCCTGACATATACTGACAAATTACCTTCCTGTAAGACTACACCAATTTTCATGTCACCAGCAGAGTGTGACAGCACCAGTGTTATGCTCAAATGTCACAGCCACTGTGTCCTTCTCTATCCTACAGTAGCCTCCTGCTGTTCAAGATTCTTCGCCCAAGTCACCCTCTTTTGTTTCCTTCATGGCACTCAGGGCTGTGTGAAATTATCTCACTCGGTGTGTAATGCTGCACCTTGCTTGTCTCTCCCTTTCCAGAGGATAAACTGCATCGTGGTATCCATCTTCGTGTCCCTTCCTCCCTGGCACATTATAGACACTCATAAATACTAAATGAGTGAGTTCATTTTGCCACATTCGGTCCTTTTAATTTGATTTTTTTTTTCAAAATACCTCACCTCATTTGTAATGTATTATCAGTTGTCCATTCCTTTTTGCGAAGTGTTTTTTTTTAAGTCAATGCAAATGCAAGTCTTGCCATGAACATGTAACATAAGATATACAGGCCAGCTGGCCTAGAGCTCAGGGTATGGACTCAGTATTCTCCTAAAACACATGTGCCATGCATATTGAAGATACATGTATCAACCAGAGTGACAAGGGAGTAAAAGGGCATGGATGGATGTAAGGAAAATGAAGTCACAAAATGCTCCACAAGAAAATGAGCTGGAAAACAGAAGGTGATTCATCACTGCCACTAGGGGAGGGAAGGCATGTGTTTTGTCTCTCAGAGGACACTTGGCAATGTCTGGAGACATTTTTCCTTGAGAGGGGAAAATGCTTGGATATCACTGGTGAGAGTCCAGGGTGGCCCCCACATACAGAAACCATAATCTAGAGCAAGAGACAGGCATCAAAACCATTTAAAAACTTCTCGGATAACTCAGATAATAGGCAGCCATGTTTGGGAACCAATGGAATTTTGGAAAAATTGGTTATCAGATATGCAGTAGCTGAGCGGCCTTTTAAAATCCATTGAGAGCATATAAAGGTATGGATTCTCCTGCCCTAACTAATGCTCTCCCTGGCCCCATTTCTTCACCAGTAGGTATGAGATGAAACAGGGCAATCTTGTTTCCAAGAGCTCCCTGGCCATCTACTCAACGTCTAGAGCTGGGACCTCAGGTGAGTGGAGACATTAGGAGCTCAGGTGGGCAGTACTACCCATTGGTTCCAGGTGTGTGTTTTTAGGAGAGTCCCTGCTTGATTTTTCCAGAGTCAGATTGAGCACTTTATATTATAGTAACCTAGTACACAAGCCATAGCTTGTTTGAAGTGAGAGGAACCATGTGGCCTGTGTGTTTGCAGGATGGAAGTTTGCTCACCTGGGTGGCACTGGAGTCTGGAGACAGCAGGAAATAAGACCACATTCCTGTTGTCCAAATAACCTATCTGCAAGGCCCGAGAGCTCTGCCATTCAGCAGTGAGCTGTCTGGCTCCCTTTCGCTGCATCCGTTGGACACAATAGAACTAGAAGCTTCTGAAAGCAGGTGAAAGGCAAGACCCACCTGGGAAATGGCTTGTTCCACTTTACCCCCATCACTCAGCAACAGGTTTCCAACAAAGGGTCTAACCCTTTGCATGCCCCCTGCCCCTGGCTGCCTCTCCCACATATTCTGTGCCTAGCGTGGACTTCATTTAGAGACAGCTCTCAAATCTGACTTTACTATTTTAGGCTTCCAGACTCCCCACAGAGTTCTCAGCTAGGCTGTGTTAGGCACGTTATCTGGGTCATCAAAGTGCCTGAGCTCACTCCAAGTTTTTAAGCAAAGGTGCCTCTGACCACCTTCAGAATGGCCGGGGCTGGGTGGGAATCAGCAAAGGCTGTTTGCCTGCAGTACTAGCTGCCTCAGGCTATAGGGGTGAAGAAGCTGCACTTTGATACTTCTCGTTGTGGTTTATCGATCCTATTATCATCTCCTAGGAAAATCAATGCTTTGGTCTTTCAGTGAACATGTAAATAAAGTGATAAAAAATAAACCAAGGCCAGTTGTTTCCTGATGGAAAAAGGAGAGATGAATTAAGAACATTTATGATGAACAGCAGAGGGCTGTTTGTGAGCTTAGGAGGATTTAGAAACAGTGAAAACCAGGGCCATGTCTGGTGACTCAGTGATGCTAGCTGTTCTGTGCTTGGAGGACATCTTTGTCCCAAGTGTGTGGTCTCCTGGTTATTAATCATGTTGCTTGGAATTTGTGCTTTGATCTGATTGAAACCAACATTGTTCATTCAATTTCCCATCAGTTTTATCTTAGGAAATAAACCTTTGTCTTAACTGAGTTACCTAACTGATAAAAGGAGATACTACTAATCATAATAAGGTTAATAATGAACTATTACTGAAATCTCCTACATGTCTATTCATTTATTAAGTAATATTTTTTTTCTGGGTCTGTTCTCTGTATGATTCTAGGCCCTAGGATACACTGTGACCAAGACAGACAGTCCCTTGCCACTTAGAACATACCAGTTCAGTTGGAAGACAGAAGGTAAACAAACCAATGCAATATGATGTCAAATACTAATACGTGAAGAATAAGCAGAGTAACAGCATGGCAATTGAGTGGGGTACAGTTTATGTAGGGAGGTCAGGGAAAGTCACTGCGAGATGGTATCTAACAGAGAACTGGCTCAAGTGAAGGAAGGAGCCACTCTGTGAAAAAAATGCAGACCCAACAATGATCTCATTTGGGAACCTGCAAATATACTGGAAAAATCCTGATTTTTGAAAGCAGGAATCCTGGGGTTCTGATCCTGGCCACACTTCTGATTAGCTGTATGACTTTGAGAAGTTAAGCTCTCTCTCTGTGTGACTTCTGATTTCTCCAGGTGGAAAAAGAAAGTATTTTGGTTCAACTTTCAGGATGGTTTTGAGACTTGAATGAGAATCAAACATTTGAAACACAGTGGACTAGGATGTGGGAGGGTCTTGGTGAATGTCAGGATGCTGAGAGACAGATGGGCAGAAGTTCGACTCAACTCCTGTCTTTAGAGGGGCTGCTGTACTTCCATTCAGTCTGTCACTGCGTGGTTGAGCACCTCCTGGGCAGTCTCAGGATGCACCAGTGAAGAAGGCAGGCAGCATCGGATCCCACGTGTCTCCATTCAGACTGTGTTCTATGACTGCTTAGTGTCTGAGGACTAGACACCCTAAAGCCAGCCATGTGGGTACAAGTCTCAGTCCTTCCACTTCGTATATTTGTGAGCTTGGCAAGTAGGTTAACGTCTCTGCACCTCTATTTTCTCATCTGTAGAATAGCATGATGATAACTAATAATAATAATAGTAGTACTTAACTCATAAAATTGTCAGAATGATAAAGTAAGTAACATTTGAAATGAGTAATATTTGAAATACATTTAAGGGAATTTCACACATGATACATACTAGAAGAGTATTTCAAAGTTGAAAATAAAAACCTTGTGAATTGTTCTGTGTTGTAGAAGAGGCAGGCTAACCTTTGCTCTGCAGTTATCACCTTATTTGATTATCTCAACAGTTCATTTCACAGATGAGGAAATGGAAATTCAGAAATGTCAAATATTTTGCCCCAAAATAACACACCTGGCTAGTGTATGAGCTGGAAATGTAAACTAAGTTTGACTCTAAAACCCCCTCTTGACCCTTTTTCCTCTGGGATGGGTTACTGAAGTTCCAGATATGAGCACAGATGGGTTCCTGCCCTGAGAAGATTTAAAGTGGAGGGGAAGAGCCACTAAGGGGTTACAAGACACGCACAGGATCTCACAGCTCATGAGGAATCCAAATCCAGAATCCCCACCTCTAAGTCTAAAGCAACTTTGCTGTTCCATTTGTAGAACTGAATGCAGAAAGCATTTATTAAATGATTCTGTGCACTAAAAGATAAAAGAGCAAAATAATTCCTGATGTATTCAAGTGACCAGGAAAGATGGTACTCTCCAGGAACTATTAAGGAGAGTCTCTTGATTTGGGAAACTTGAGGAAAGTCTTTTTGTAGATAAACTTTTTATGTGGGCACAATTTTTCAATAGATTTACAAAAAAGTCATGAGGATAATACACTGGTTCCTACATAGCTTTAATTCAGTTTCCTCTAAAATGGTAACATCTGTCCCATCTAAAGTTAACTTTACTACATTAATATTAGCTAAACTACAGGCTTAATTAGGATTTCACCACTTTTTCTAATATCTTTTCTAATATCTTTTACCTGGGATCCACTCCAAGATATCAAAGTGAACTTAGGAAAATCCTCCTTTTGACTTAAGAAGTCTTTACTTGTACCCCTGTTTGCAACTGTTGCTTTCTGGTAAAAAGATATTGCATCTTATTTAATGGTTTTCACTTTTCGTTTGGAAAGAAGGAGCTGGGCGCTTCAGAATTTTGAATGGCACAGTCGTTACACAAATTTGTTTCCCTCACAAGAGAAAAAAGGATCAATCAATAGAATAGGAAATTTCTAAATTTATTTGAAACAACCAGAGTCATATGTTTAATGGACAAGGAAAAAAACCTGCCTAGATTTCCTCTTTTTAAATTTATTGATCTATCACCCCAATGACAAAAAAATTTATCTATCTATAATGTATTAATTGACCCCTCCCAAGACAGATTTCACTTTCAGTTTTAAAGCACACTTCGTGAAACTATCCTATTCTGTGAGTGTGTGTGTTTCTCAAAGTGGGAGTTATTCTAAGGGGGATAAAATAATACTAGAGACACAGATGTATAGAATAGTCTTTTGGACTCTGTGGGAGAGGGAGAGGGTGGGATGATTTGGGAGAATGGCATTGAAATATGTGTAATATCATATATGAAATGAATCGCCAGTCCAGGTTCAATGCATGATACTGAATGCTTGGGGCTGGTGCACTGGGATGATCCAGAGGGATGGTATGGGGAGGGAGGAGGAAGGGGGGGTTCAGGATGGGGAACACATGTATACCTGTGGCAGATTCATGTTGATGTATGGCAAAACCAACACAATATTGTAAAGTAATTAGCCTCCAATTAAAATAAATAAATTTATATTAAAAATCATGACAAATTCAAAGCAGGGGGAAAAAATCTGCAGAAACAATAAACCATTAAAACTTCAAAAATAAAATAATAATACCAGAGAAAGCAAATGAAAGTGGTCTTTATGAGTTTCACATTCATTTTTATTACATAACTTTGTCTGAAAGCTTGGTTAAATTAAATGTATAATGTGATCCTGGTGTATTTGCATTCATGCAATAGCTTTTTAGTTTGTTTTTAACAGAGATCTTCCTGACCTTGGAGGCTTAGAAAATTTGCTTTCACATGGTCGAATGGCTTGGGTGTATTTCTCTGGTATATTAGGCAAAAATGTGTTGGTCTTCTCACCAGTATGATGCCCTTCCTCTTTTGTAACCCCTTGTGTATTTGTGTCAACAAAATTAATTATGACCATTTAGGAAGAAAAGTACAATGCAAAGCAACTTTCATTCACGCCTAAGCTTCTAGGTGTTTCCTTTGAGGTAAAAAGCTCAGGGGAGAGGTTACCATTTGATAATTCATACAGACTTCTCTGGACTCAGACATTTTTCATAGCACTCTGAGGTCTTCAAGTGCTGCTTCAGTAGGTACCCAGTCATTGTTTATCCGTACAGGTTAAATTCTTCTTGTCCAGTGGGGACTAAGAGTGATACTCATCTGCACTAGTAAGTATCATTAAGGTAGACTTTTATTCTAACTTGGAAGATTGTTTTGAGAAGTAAAATGAAGGTGACCAGTCAAACCAGAAATCATCAACCAAATCACCACTACCTGATGATTTCCCTTCCCTTTAGTGAATTCATCACTTGTCACAGTTTATACTATGAAACCTGACATAGAGATTCCCGAGGATACAACCTGAGAGTTTCTATATCTTTGAGGATTGTTGCTGTTCAGTTGCTGAGTCTCACCTGACTCTTTGTGACCTCATGGATTGCAGCACTCAAAGTTTGCTCAAACTCATGTATGTGTCCAGTGAGGCAGTGATGCCATTCAACCGTCTCATTCTGTGCTGCCCCCTTCTCCTTTTGCCTTCCGTCTTTCCCAGCATCAGGGTCTTTTCCAATGAGTTGACTCTTCCCGTCACTCTTTTCCAATGAGTGACCAAAGCATTGGAACTTCAGCTTCAGTCCTTCTCATGTATATTCAGGGTTGATTTTCTTTAGGATTGACTGGTTTGATCTCCTTGCTGTCCAAGGGACTCTCAAGAGTCTTCTCGAGCACCAGAAATCAAAAGCATCAGTTCTTTGGTGCTCAGCCTTCTTTATAGTCCAACTCTCCCATCCGTTGGACCATAAACTTGGACCAAGTTCTTTCCATCCTCCAAGAGTCAGTTCAGATGATTCTGTTAATTCTCTCCTTTCACCTCTCTTAAAAAGAATTCTTTATGATACAAACATGCATTCTCTGTGGGAACAGTATTATCCTCAGGGGAGTAAAAATTGGTTCATAGTTGGAAGGGGCTAAAAAAAAGTCTTACTCTCTTTGTGTATAACATACAGATACACAGAGTACATAAACAGATAAACAGTACATTTGCCTATTAATTAATGGGGGAGGCAATTAAGAAAAATTGATATGTAAAAAGGTTCTCAGGAGGACAGTAAGGAAAAAGAAGTTGAAAACACTGGTTATAGACTAACCCTCGAGTATTCATTGTTTCCAAAACCAGGAATCGTTTCCCTAGCAGGTGTCCTCTTAGGTAAATAGAACAAGAGATGCCGATAAAACATAATATTGGCCCGATGCTGCAATTAGGCAGTGCTCCATTCTCTAATCTTCCCATCGCCATGGCAGAAAGAAAGCTTTAGATGTTATCTTGTCCAGGGGCTTTGTCTGCCCTTTTGCACTTTCCGATTTACAAAATCATCAGTAAATTTGTCATTGTGTTTAAAGATTCCAAGTTAACTAAAGTTTATGTGTTGTTATACCTGGACTTATCAGACAAAATGGAAAAATAGAGATGTTCTATAACAATTGTGGGGAGCAACCAAAGGAACAAGCAGAAATGGCATAAAAATTGTTGTGTAAATGTGAAAGCCACAAGAAAATGAGAGAGACTTTGCTTGGCTATAAAGAGTCATTTTGAAGCCTACTGTCCCTGACGCACCTCCCTGAAGGGTTGGAAAAAATGAAATAGTTTTCAGCCATTCTTTCAGCCAAGGGTGTCTGTGTGACAGATCTGATAGAAAGTCGCTGGTGGTAGGGATGGAAGTTCTGAAATTTTTGCTCTTGTATCTTTCCCTTTTATTCCTGTCTTTGAAGGCAAATATAATGTCAGGATCTGGCAGCCACCTTGTAATATAATTATGAGGCAGCAAATTCAAGGCCAAAACCCTAGCATGCTGCGGATGACAGAATGGAAAGAGAGGAAGAGACAGAGTTTCTGGTCACCTCACTGAATACTAAGACCAGTGTCAGCAGCTGCCCTACTGTTCCCTGGAATACTGTGTGTCCATCCTGCCTAGTATCCTGCCCAAGCCACTCTTAGTTGGGTTTTCTATTACTTGTAAACATGTTTCTATAATTCCTTGTTTAGGAGATAATATCAGATGATGAAGAAGAAAAGAGGCACATTTTTCTGCCTTGCCCTCTAAATATAAGTGATTTTTAATCCTTTAGGTTATTTCTATACTGTCAGGCCTCTGCAAACTTAGCTCATTAATATTCCTTGACAAGGAGTTATTACATGTCTTACGTTTCAACATAGATTACAAGTTGTGGAAAGTGGAAAGCGAAGACTTTATAGGAAATTTTCTGATCATCTCTCCCACAGATTGTGTTCTGCATAGTTGGAACCTCGGTATCCTCAAGCCTTTGAGATAACCACCCTATGGCCTTGTCCATCCCACTAGCAAAGAGAAACTGTCCCCCCTCACTACCCCTTTCTGTGCATTCTGTGCTTACCTCTCAGGAAAACAGAATCTTAGAGGGACAAAAAGATACAGAAGGAACACACACTTTTGCAGGGTCATGCAGAGCACTTCAGTTCCTCCTAATCTCATTTTAGAGGGCTTCCCTGGTGGCTCAGAGGTTAAAGCATCTGCCTCCAATGCAGGAGACCTGGGTTCAATCCCTGGGTAGGGAAGATCCCCTGGAAAAGGAAATGGCAACCCACACCAGTATTCTTGCCTGGAGAATCCCATGGAAGGAGGAGCCTAGTGGGCTACAGTCCATGGGGTCGCAATAAGTCCTGGTCACTCCATTAAGATTTCACTTTTGCTTAATCAAAAGTCTCTTTGAAGGGCTGATACTCCCCTTCCTCTATATGGAAGAGCAACATTCTAACACTAACAGAAAAACTGCCAAGAGTTTTAAAATAGCTTTTTGTCCCCAGTTGTATAAATAAATACTTCAGGATTACCGAGATTTAGCCTCAGTTATGATGGTTTGATTCATAGTAAAGTTCTGTTTTTATTATTAATATAATTTATTTAATAGGTTCACGGATGAGAAGATTGCAAAGATTTTAGGGTCTTTTTTTTTGTCACAAGTAAATTGGAAACAAGAGAAAATAAAAAGGAAGAAAATAAAACTATGATACTATTATCTAGAGATAATAGTATAATAGGGCAAAATTTTGCTTTATCTGTCTCTATATATACATACATATATATGGATTTATATAGATAGAAAAAGGAATGGCAAAATTATGCATACATATATGTATATTATATGCATAAAGATTTCAATCTTTACTTAATGTATGTTGCTTCCATTTTTGCATTTCACTCACTCAACATCTTTTTTTAATGATTGCATAAGTTTTCATTATATAAAAAAATAATCTATATTTAAAAAGGTCAATTATTAGATAAATGTTCTCCTATTTTCATCAGTATAAATATTGCTAGGAGAAATACTTTTTACAGTAAGTCTCTGGCATACTTCAGGGTCACTTCAAATAAATTTGCTAAGATTTCATAGCAAATTAAAATCTAGAATAATCAGAATAAACTATTATTTTATTCTGTACTCAACCATATAAATAGATTATTATGCTTTCCAGAGTTTGTCGTTCTTTACTGAGGTCATCAGTCCAATTCCGAATGATCAGAATATAAATATATTTGTGTTCTTGAACTTTTAGACCCCTTTAGGTAAAACCAATATTTTCTCAATAAGTTTAATGATCTTAGCCAACCAAGAAACCATATTGCTTGATGATGAAGTGACTAAGTTTCTGGTGAGATTTGGCAAATTTAAATGATGAGAGCTTCATTTTTCTAGGCAGTTTGATCATCAGAGTTGTCAGTGCAAAATAGATGCTTTTTTGAGTTAATGTTATTTTTATGTCTGTTAGGCAGTAATGAGTTTCACATAATTAGTTTATAACTCATTTCATATTCATCAAGTTATTAATGTGAGAAGTAATCCTGGATTTGGCAGCAAAACAGTAATAGTTACACGTAACAGACCAAGAGAAGAACAATTGTGATTAAGCTGACTTTTTGGCAAGCAGCGTTGGTTTTTTTGTTGTTGTTCAGTTTGACACCCAAAATCATATTTATATTGTAGTTCTTCCTTATAATTAAAATGGGGCTTCCCAGGTGGTACAGTGGTAAAACATCTGCCTGACAATGCAGGAGACTTAAAAGACAAGAGTTTGGTGCCTGGGTTGGGAAGACCCTCTGGAGTAGGAAATGGGAACCTGCTCCAATATTCTTGCCAAGAAAACTCCTTGAACAGAGGAGACTGGAAGGCTCCATGAGGTTGCAAAGAGTCAGACACAACTAACACGCCAGCACACATATAATTAAAATAAAAATCCATTGTCATTGTGGTAAAAATGAATGCAGAAAAATATAAAGCAGAAAATAAATATTAACCATAATTTTACCTCTCAAGAAGTAATTGATAGTATAGTATATTTCCTTCAAGTCATTATTCTGTGCCTACTGAAAGATGAAAGTATATATGCTATTTTTTATACATCATTATAGTAAAACAGTTGTCCCATGTTATTAAAAATTCTTCAAAAACACCATCAGAGTAGCTGTGTAACATCCCAGGGGTAAATATGTGGTCGTTTAATCAAATTTTTGTTTAGAGATATTTTTGGTAATATTTTACTACCAAGAATAATTCTGTGATGAATATCCACAAACTTCTTTGTCAAAATATTAATACCAAACTACTACTTTCGTCAGGTAGATTTCCTAAAACGAAATTACTAGATCAGAGACTGTTAACTTTTCTAAGCTTTGGCAATATATTGCTCGATTGCTCTTCAGGAAATAATTCACATTCCCACTAATCAGGATAAGAGTACCTGTCTCAACATACCCAAGTCAGCATTGCTGTTGTTTTTTATTTTAACTAATGAACAAAGAAATTTTTTTGCATCAATAATAAATATATAAATATTTCATAAGTATATCAATTATTTGTGTTTCTTCTGTGAAATATAAATTCATGTCCTTCTGAGAATGAAAGAATTGACTGTAGCAATCATGGTGGGAGGGGTACTGAAAAACATTTCCTTGAGGGTCATTGAAGTTAATTTTATTATAAATTATACATGTACTCTGCTATATCAAGAATTCCAATACTACTTATTTCAGATGGATAACAATTTTAAATATTGAAAAAGAAAACCAAATAGTTCTGAGAAAAATTATGGATAATTTATATTTTCAGTAAAACTTTAAAAGGCAGGTGGCTATGGACCCGTCCACTCCCCTCCACCCCAGTAGGCTTCTTTCTGGCCTGGTTCTGAGGACTGAGATAATTAACCACAAATCTGCCAACTAATAATTTTTCTTGAAAATCTAGTGCACAATTCACAAATGCTATCTAAATTCTTACAAGACTGCTGGAGCAAGTTGGTCACCAGGCCCCAAGGCCAGCTCACTTATCTATAAGTTCACAGTCTGGCTTGATGATTTGTTGGCTTTACTAATGGTCTTAATTTCATTATCATTGCTTACCATTCATCAAAACTGACCATGCTGACTGAGAGCTTTACCAAATGACCCAACAAGAACTTGTGTTAATGTCCTTTCTGACCTCTGTTACCTTGATGGGCTCAGAAAACAACTCAGACAGAACAAGGACCCAAAGTCACTATTGCGCTTATGCATTTGCTCATTCAGCCCCTTACGCAGTTCTTCCCCAGGGGGACTGGATATCGTGTGACCTCGGGCCTTTCGATTTTACGTAGAGGGGTCCACATCAGCCTCCACATTATCATCTGGGGGTAAAGTGGATAAAATTAAAAGTGCCATATATTTTTTTTTCTCCTCATGACTTTTTTACAGCATAACCTTCTTCTTTTTACTAAAAAAACTAAACAATATAAAAAAAAAATACCAAAAAATTTTCTTGAGTATTTTTAGTTTTGTCTCTTCTAGATTTTCCTATAATAATAATATTAGAAGAAATTATAAAAAAAATACTAACCTCTGAAAACACACTCCTTAAGATTGCCCTAATGATTGCACTGTAAAGTCACTGGTCTCCGTGTCCCCTGGACGCCCATTTGTCTGAAAGGCAACCCAGACGTGTATACTGGGGAAGGGAGCCGGACAGGGAGCAGAGTGGTGGTGGGAAAACCTTAATCACAAATTCATGACAGAAATGTAAGATGGTAACGTTTCAAATAGAGTAGTGAATCACTTATACTGTAAAACCGTGATGGTAACTATCTTCAGTTCTTCTTATGGAATTTGTCCATCTGTTTCCACATGACATTATTTAGTTCTGCATTTAAATGATCTGATACAAGTATCTAATCCTGGATAAGATTTCTCCCTTTTAAATGAAGTTCCACTAGGTTATTAATAGCTCTTGATTCTCCAAACTCCTCTAGTTTACAGGAGAAATAATTTAGTGAAAACTCATTTGGGTTGTATAGCTTTGTTAATGTAAGTGAGTAATGTGTATTGATTCTTCACGGTGTAAAAATGTTATTCATTTTGTGCAAGAAAGTTGGTTAAAGAATTATTAATGACACAGTAATTGCTTTAAAAAATATGCCTTAATTAAAATGGTAAATTCTTTATTACATCTTTATTTTAATTAGATGTACAGAAAGACAATAATTTTTACAAGGAACTTCATGTAAAATAAAATGATCTCATTTAAAAGCATTTCAAAAACTCAGTAGTGGTGCTCTCTAGAGAGGCAGTCGAGAACTTCCTAAAGTAAAACTACTGTGACTCCACTTCCGATCAAAATTAAAGGTGTCATTCTGACTAAAATTAATCATCTTAAATAGAATATTTTATACTTTTCCTCCATACCAAGAAGTTTCTGCTTCTACTTTTAACTGAAATTCCATGTCTTGAAAGTATTTTTAAAGGTTTGTATACAGAGTAAAGTAAGTCAGAAAGAGAAGACAAATATCATATATTAATATATATATATGGAATCTAGAAAGATAGTACTGATGGTCCTACTTGCAGGGCAGCAAAGGAGACACAGACATTTTGGACACAGTCAGGGAAAGAGAAGGTGGGATGATATGAGAGAATTGCATTGAAACATATATATTACCATATGTAAAATAGATAGCTAGCCAGGGAGAGTTTGATGTAGGACACAAGAAACCCAAAGCTAGTGCTCTGTGACAACCTAGAGGGATAAGATAGGGAAGGTGGTGGCAGGGAAGTTCAGGAGGGAGGGAACATATGTATGCCTAATGCCAGTTCACGTTGATGTACAGCAAAGCCCATCACACTATTGTAATTATTCTCTAATTATATATATATATATATAAAAGAAAAGCTCAAAAAAGACAAGGAGGAAACAGGCTTATTTTTATGGAAATTGTATATCAACTAGGTTAAGCTTGTTTTTGCAGTTGCACTTTGCTCTGTTTCTTCAGTTTGCAAGACAATGCTTTTCAGTGATTTGTCTGGAGTTGTATATATAGCAAAACCACAACCAAAATCAATAACTGCCTTCTATTTATCATGTCACTCTGTTCTTCTTGCTTTTCTGTCTTTAATTTGTATATGTAATTATCTGAGGCAATGCTCCCTTGTGCATAATGATCACTAACTTGGAAAAGGTCTATGTGGGGATGGGGGTGCTGCTGGTTAACATTTGAGTGTAAATTTGGGGCCAGGTACTAGATTGGGAGCTCTCATGATTATTAATTAATCCTTGTGTGTGTGTGTGTGTGTGTGTGTGTGTGTGTGTGTGAGCTCAATTGTGTCCAGCTTTTTGTGAGCTCCTAGACTGTAGCCTACCAAGATCTTCTATCCTTGGAATTTTCCAGGCAAAAACACTAGAGTAGGTTGCCATTTCCTTCTCCAGGAGATCTTCCTAACCCAGGGATTGAACCCACATCTCTGGTATCTTGGGCACTGGAAGGCGGATTCTTTGCCACTGCATCACCTGAGAAGCCCCAATTAATTCTTATAATAACCAAAACTGAGAAAATATGATTTCCATTTCACAGAGAATGGAAAGGAAGTTTGAGAGCTGCAACCATTTTGATCATTTAAACCAAAGGTCTAAAAACTATGGCCCATGGGCAGTCTCCACCTTGCCATCAAATTTTATAAATAGAGCTTTATTGGAACAGGGAGACATCTATTTTTTCCTATAATGACAAAGTTAAGTAGTCTAGGGAGAGAGATTGTCTGGCCTGAAATTGTCAAATCTAAAATACTTACTATCTAGCTGTTAGGAGGAAGAGTTTGCAGATCCCTGGTCTAACCCAGAACTGCTCGCATTCATCAGACCCCATTGTGTAACATTGTTTAAAATTATATATCCTCTTTTCCAAGCATACTCTTCCAACTTCATACATTTTTCTCTCTTTAATTTGAATAGCTTAATATAGGAGTCTTTTTCCTATGAGCAACATTTCCTCTCTTTTCCGAATGAGCTGAGATGACATGCCTCTAGCCTGTCTCTCTCATAGCTATCATTATTTATTTAATTCTGCTCAGGTTATTTTAACTCAGCTTAGCATTTTCCAAAATGCTTTAACTAGTAAGAGGATTCTTATAGCCAAGTATTGCTTCACACTGCTCTTCATATAATCTGAATTTCTTTTTAAAGTTTCCCAGAGGACAATGGTTATCTCACTGCTGGGAAAAGAGTCACAGGCATTTACAGTTCAGAAAAGCCAGCAGCTGCCATGTAGTAAAAATCAGATCAAAGGAGCACCATGCTCAGCCAGAGAACCTATATTTTTTTGTATGTAAAGAAAGAAAGAATTGGTTGATAGGGAGGGGTTTTCCCCACCTTAAGACACTTTAGTTGATAGATCATATAATGCCAATTTCTCTTTGCTCACAGACACTGCTTGTCATGCAGCAAAAGCTGCCCCGCTCCACATTCACGTTCCACAGGGTCAGTTAGGTACTAATTTCTTAGGTCCCCAACAGAGGAGGCCCAGACTGCCTTACATTTGTAGATCCTGCGAGGTTTTACATCCAAGAAGAGGAAGGCCATAGAAGTTCTCATTTGTCAAAAAGTGGTCAAAGGTAGTAAAAGGTGGAAGCATTCTAAGATGGTCATAAACAGGTTAATGGAATACTGAAAACAGAATACTGGAGTGGGTAGCCTTTCCCTGCTCCAGGGGATCTTCCCAAACCAGGGATCAAACCCAGGTTTCCTGCATTGCAGGCGGGTTCTTTACCAGCAGAGTCACAAGGGAAGTCCTGTACTGTAAAACCCTATGCAAAATTAATAATATTGTGGAAGACAATGCAGTGATGACATATAAGCTTCTTACATATGTATGTTTATGATTTTAAAGTTTTAAAAATAAATGCATTAAGTTTATACAGAAAATAGCATTTGATGATATATACCATGATATTAAGAGTGATTATCTTTGGGTGATAAAGACATGACTGACTCTAACTTTTTTTATTCTTTGCTATATTTTCCCAGAAACTACGTATTATTTTTGCACTTCCTAGTGGCTCAGATGGTAAAGAATCTGCCTGCAATGCAGGAGACCTGGAATTATCCCTGGATTGGGAAGATCCTCTGGAGGAGAACATAGCAACCCACTCTAGTATTCTTGCGTGGAGAATCCCCATGGACAGAGGAGCCTGGTGGGCTACAGTCCATGTGGTCGCAGAGAGTCTGACAGGACTGAGCAACTAAGCACAGTACAGCACATGTATTACTTGTATAATCATAAGATGTTTCTTTTCATGAGATAAAAAGGACTACTAGGAATGTTATGCTAAACAGAAGAGGAAAACAAATGCTCCCTCTCCTAAATTAACTTGAAGAGTTTTGGTAAATATGTGATGTTTCTACCATTGAGTTTGGAAAAAAAAAAAATTTTAGAAGCAGATTGCTTTTGCTGAGATATGTTAAGAGAAAGGGTTTAGATTGTTTCCTCTGGGTATTATAGAAGCATTAGGATAAACATTATATATATATATTCTTTTAATACAAAATATACTATACTATCACTAATTGCTGACTTACTCACTTTGGAGGTCCTTAGAGTTCCCCAAGCTGTCCATGGACTGTGTTCTTTCCTGTTTGCAAGACTTCCGCCCTTAGTCAGGACTGTCTTATTACCCTTCTCTCCCTGGACCACCTAAAAAGTTGCCTCTTTTCTGTATCCCTCATAACCTTTTCCCTACCTCTTATTTCCCACTAATGGGCATTCCCTTCCTGGTTCTGTACTGTTTCTATAACTATTTCTGGATTAGATTATATTTCCTTTTTTTGTTTGTTTGTTTGTTTTTGCTTTCTCTTTTCTTTTCTACCACATTGAGGGCAAAACCCAACTTAATCATTGTCACTTTTCCAGTGCTGAGAGGAAGTATTTGAATGGCCTGTAATTACCAGATAGCTCTGCTCAGCAACATTTCCTTTCCGTGGGTCTGCCAGCCCAGCTCTTAGATGTGTTTCACCTTCTTCCTCTCCTGTCAGAACTTTTAGAAGTGACCCAGATTCATGGCTGGAAGTGGAAGGCATGGTGGACCAAGAGCTCCACTAGAGTAAACTGCCTAAAGTGTCACCTTTTACCAGTTTTTTAAGTAATATATTGATACAATGTGTATTAAAACTAAGATGAACAGATGCTAGAGAAAATAATAGGAACTTTGCAGCTGAAACATTAATCTTTATCCCCAAGACTCATAGGGAAAATAATCAAATGATGTTTCCATTTTGCCATTGTCCTCTTCCATAAACTGTATAGATCATACCCTATGTTCATTCTCACTTCCCAAGCACTGTTTTCGGGGACTTTGCTCTACCCTAACGTAAGCAGGGCCTTTCAAAATTTAATCACCCTGGACTCTCTTACCTACTTTCCTCTCTGCTAATCTGAAAAACCTGAACAATTTATTTGAGGATTTTGTTGAAATGTTCTTTTTTGTGGCCTCGTAAAAATGTGTAGTCTCTCTAGGGACTAAATTTTAATGCATAGCTACAAAACCAAAATTATTTATTGTTCCTCCTTTCTTCTGTATCCTTATTTCTTTGGTCTGCTTGATCTGCTAAAGATTTAACACAGTGTGTTAAGAGCTCCACTAAGGAATATTTACTGTAAATAAACTGTTTAAGCTGGGCAAGGCCTTTAGTCAAGGAGGAGTTAGAGAAAAAGGATGCAGTTGGCCCTTTGGGCACCTCAATGATCCTCAGAGATGTTAAGAAGCATAGTAAAATGGGAGATTAGGGGAGACAAGGATAAGCAAGGGAAGAAAGTCTTGGTGAAGAAAGTCACATTGACCTGTTTGTGGAACACCTGCTATTCTTTGACTTCTCAAAGTGATGCTAGCATCTTATTCCTCATCAGCACAAGAAGCAAAATAGTGATTTATAGACTGTTAATCAGCCAGGCTGAGGCCTTATTAAATTGTCTTGGTTCTCTGCTGTCTGGTGAGATAGATTATCCACCGTATTTATTTTCTGTCATTTATCAGACACCAACTACAAAACTTTCCTGGCTCTTGGAGCCCAAAATGAAGTGAAATCAGAAGTAATGCCCCAAAAAACAGTCATCTTGAGAAGCAAAACATACTTTGTCCCTTTTTCCATAAGTTCTGTCTGTTTAATGTGCTTAGGTAATGAGTATTTTAGAGGGGATGAATTAGGAACTCTCTGTGTAGAGAGAAGGAGGTGACATTTCCATAGTGGGTTCCCCATATTTTACCTTAAACAGAAGAAAGAGGAAGATTTATAAGTTTGTAATCTCTTGTAAACAATATCCTTCATGAGGCATGAAACATTTTTATTATCTACTCTTCCTTTGGAACCTCAGTCCAACATAATTTTCATGGACAACTAAATTAAGAATAATATAATGGTAATAATTACATATATGCCAGCATGTTTGAAGTATTATATATCAGTTGGCATTTTTAATACTCCGTAGCATTATTACAATTTTACTTATGAAGAAAGTGAGGCAAAGGGATATTTGTCCAAGTTTAAACAGCTTGTAAGTATCAGAACCAGGATTTGAACCCAGACAGTTTGCTGTAGACCATCAGGCTACCTCATTTCTTAAATGACTAAGTGTTTCATGTCTCTATGATCTTCAGGCAAAGTTCAGCTCAAGAGGTAGTTACTGAGTTTCTATCATGTGGAGGGCACTGGGCTAACTTCTTTGGCATTACTTTTTCTCAGGGAAAAATAAATCCATCTCTTAGTTTAAATTGGTTAGAGTTTAGTAGAGAGATTAAGACAAACATGCACATTGTGCCTACAATGTAGAAAGACATTCATGGTGAAAGAATAAGCAAAACACTATGACAATAAAGGTAGAACAAGTTGCAATGGTCTCTAGTAAAATTTAGTGACTGTGTTCTGTCTTTGCTTATCAGTTACAGATCCTTTTGTTGTGTTTTTCAATGTCTAGTATAAAGAAATAAAGACTTTATTGTCAATTCCTGTGCCTCAGACCTGAGCTTAATCCATCTGAAGTGTGTTACTCTTAATTTCAATGCTTATGTTGACTGTAAGGTTTGTAAAACATGCTTTAGTACTGGCATGATATCACAAAACAAGGCAAATGTGGAAGACAGTGATAGCTCATAAATTGCACCTTATTTATTTACTTTAGCTCTTTTTCTTAACATCATTATTTCTCTTTGACTCTGCCTTGCTCTGAGTCTTTGATTTCCCAGAGTATCAGAGTGTCGTGTACTTTCTGGTGTTTTGGAACAAGCTCAGTTTGTCTTTGCTCTGCAGGGCCTTAAATATTTCTGACAGTTTCCAAACCTTAACACAATTCAAAGTGTCGTGGGAGGACACATGCCGGACTCTTGCTGTGATTATTGTCATAGAGGAAGGCCTCAATTATTATTTTTTTTTTTTAAATCTCTAGCCAGTTTTATTAAGGAAAACTATATATGATTTACTTTTCACCGGTCTGTTTTGGCATGCTTCTAATGATAGTCAGCATTGCCTGGATCAGTGATGGCCAGTGTGCATACTCTGTATTTTCCACGTGCTGTGCCCAATTCAACATTATCGCTACTGTAGTGATGGACACCAGTTTTGGCCAACATGGCATAATACTCTCTGTCAGATTTCCTCAAGACTGGGCAGTTGTTGGTGAGTATTAACCAGTTTTGCTTTGCCTTGGCTGCTCATTTTCAGAGTCTGCTTGTACCCCAGCACATACTTTCCACTTTTCATAAGCAGTTGGAGCCTAGAGTTGACTGACTCCAGTGACTTTTTTATTTTCTTTGTGGCCACCATCATCCTGCCTTAGGTGAGGGACACCCCCAGCCAAGAGCAGCCTCCAAGATGTCCGAGGAGTGAGAAATGCATGCTCAGTTATTACTGGTTGTTATTGCAGGGTTTTTTTTTTGTTGTTGTTGTTGTTGTTGTTTAGGTTTTTTTTTTTTTTGTAATTTCTGTCAGACTTCAAACCTCAGAAACCATTTCTGTCACACCCTCCTGAGCTGAATTCTGTGACAAGAGCAGAGAAAGTGTGTCTGGCAAAAAAAAGTCATGTAACACAAAGTTGGGAAACTATAGGTCATTTTGGTCAAGTCCAAATTGTCAAATTTGGTTGAGATATACTGGTGGGCTAATTGTGGATCCGTGCATTCATGCCTGTGTGCTGTGTCACTTCCGTCGTGTCCAGCTCTTTGTGACCCTGTGGACCGTAACCTGCTAGGCTTCTCTGTCTTTCTATGGGACTTTCCAGGCAAGAAGTGTGAGTAGATTGCCATGCATTCTTCCAGGATATCTTCCCGACCCAGGGACTGAACCTGTGTCTCCTGAATTGGCAGGTGGGTTCTCTACCACTGAGTCACTTGGGAAAGCCCAATGGTGAATATGGGCTGATAAAATAAACACAAGTGTTCGACTGCATTTTGTGACTTTTAACATTTGAGTTCTTACATCTGAGACAGGCAGACCTGTCCTCTGAGAATGATGTGAAAAGTATGATTCTTTAAAATAATAGGCTTGCTGGGAAGTTAAAAAGCAATGGAATTATGTTTGAATTTTGAATCTGCTTTGTCTTTGTATCTTATTCCAGACATTCTTACCTGATTCCATAGCTTGCCCCACACTAATAAGTATCTCAGTCAGTTTCACTATGAATTTGGGTAAAACATCATTAGCTGCATCTGGAAGGGGTTAAATGTGTAACATATTTCATAATTAAGGTTAAGTTATTTTTAGATTATTTGCTGTTTTGGATTATTTACCCCTCTGCTTTCAGTTATTGCAAAAGGAAAATCAAGATTTGACTTACTATTCATAAAATTCTGAGTTTATCTTCAAGATGTTCATCCCCTAAAGTATACAAGTGGTATGAATAATTCCAGTGCATATGTCAGCGTCTATGTGGTGTTCTAGGATGCGCACATTCAATATGAACTGTGTTGGGATTCTGTTTTCCCTGGCTCAAGGCAAATATGTTCTTTGAAATGTAGATATGTATAATTAAATATGATTACTAGATTATGCGAATGAAATCTATTTTTCTTTGTAAAACAAGTTGAAAAACAGGACTTAAAGTATCTTGAGGTTTTCTTTTGAAGTCCTAGTTAGTCTATTTAAAAGCAACAACAATAGATATAATTATCTGCACCTACAGTAGAATATACTCTAATGTTTACTAATAAAATATTAACATGTTTAAGTATTTAAACATTTTATTAAAGAACAGTTACCAATCTTGTTCCTTCCAAATATAAGCCTTAGCGGATATAAAGGGTCAAATTTTAAATGAACAAAACATTTTGTTCATAAGCAGATTCATGACTCACAGGTATAAGGAAATTGAGTTCGTTGCTATGCAGATAAGCAGAATCTTTTGGTAAGAGCTGTTGATGGGCATTGAAGAGGCAAAACATATAAGGAGCCATCTTCTTTTGAATACGAAGAACATATTTATATTAGAAGGAAAAAGTAACCAAATTCATTGCTATGGTCACAGGTGTCACATGCATTTCTGATCTACTCTCTGAGTTTAATAACATCATGCAAGGGCTGCAGAAGAGTGTCATGGACTCCAGCTCCAGAGAACAGGCGGGGCCGGGGCACCTTGGCAGACAGACACCTGTCTAGGATGGCCAGGGATCAGCAGAACAGGGGGCGTCTCCATGGGGGCCAGTAAAGAATGAGGATGGACAATAGCCAGAATCATATTCAACATCTTTCCCCCGGTATTAGGATGGCACCTTAGTCATGACTGACCTTCACAGACCAGAAAAGGCAAGGAATAGGGGAATGCAGAAACAAGTGGGCTTAAACACCAAAAAGAGAGTTATACAAATAGAGTGGTATTGATGAAAGACATGGTATTTTAACATGGAGCTGATGAGAAATACTCCTGTTGGGTGGGGCGGGGAATGTTTAAATCCTCATTCCACCTTCCAGTGTGTATGCGCTTTAAAAGTGTTTCAAGTTCAGACTTTTGTTGTTTTGTTTGCTTTATTATCTGAAGCAAAGCTTCATCAAGTAAAACTCAGGGAAATACAGGAGCAGAGAGGAGAATGATGACGCCACAGGAGATAGGGGAGGATGCGGCGAGGTCAGGGAGAGTTTCTCCAAAGCGAAGTTGTTTGAGCATTATCTCAGCATCAGGAACCTGGATATGGCAGAGGAAATGCCAGAATGCAGGTATCCTTGCTTTTATTTCAGTGTCCTTTATACTGCACTGTCTGTCTTCCTGCAAACCTGCCAATCTACTCATTACCTGGCACCAGGCACAGAAAAATAAATATATGCATTACTCCTATAAGAAAAGAAAATCTGACCAGTTGTAGATTTGATTTTATTACCGGAAAGCAAAGCAAATTCATACAAATTACAGAGTGGCTCAGAACTCTAGACAAGAGGAACACATCCATCACCACGTAAGCCCCCCATGAGTCTCAAGATTCCGTGGGAAACATTTTGGTGGTATGTTATAAACAAGCCCATGTGGAACTGGGGTGTACAAGAAACTGCTTTATCTGCAAAGATTTGTCCACCTCTTAGGAAAAGAATGTAACAGAATAACTAACTGCCCAAGAGTAACATCTGTAAGTCCTAGGGTACTGCTTAGCCCAGCACCTTCAGCCTCACAAAGCTAAAAGCTTTGCTCCCACATCAGCTGGGGCCTCCGCAGGCCTATGTCCTTGGCTCAGGGTCAAATGATTACATAATACTTGTTATAAGTGAGCCAGCAGAACAAGGAACCAGAAGGGCAAGAATGCTTAAAGGCACAACTGTCAAACCCAGGAGATGCTCTCCAGGGGTGCCTGGGTGCTGGGTTTGGGAGCACCGTATTGATGGGAATTAGCACATCTTAGCAGAGGGGCCAGAGGGGCCGAGGTCATGGGCACAGTTGTGAAATGAGATACTGCTGTGCACGTTTCCCCACTCTTACTACCTACTGATTGGAGTTATTTGTTTCCTAAAGAGTGACCAAGAATGGTTTTGTTGTTCTGATTGTGATGAGCTTAAATACCCTTGACCAGAATGTAGAGAGGGTCTTTGTCACACCACAGTACTTAAACTATTAAACACTTGACTTCTGTTCCAGTTTGGCTTCTGGAACGAGACAAAATGGAGTTCATAGACATTGTCTCCTGGTCCCCAAACTCCTAACTTCCTCACTTCACAACACACAGGATTCAATTAGTAGCCCCTTCCCCTCTAGCCCCCACTTAGACAAAATTAAATTCTCTTTTATAGTTTCCCTCATTGCCTCAAGCTTTAAAAATCCTCTCTATTCTAACTTACTTTCTTTTATTTTTTCATTGACCTCTTCTTTTATTCATTCACTGTCTGAACATTTGTCTATTGAGGTGACTATACCAGGTACTTGGGATACAAAATACACATGGTCCATGCTCTTGTGGATTCACAGTGTAGCAGGGTAGACTGTGAGTTTCTACTTCAAAAAGAAGTAGAATCACACATACTAGTCTATAAAGAATCCAACATGGTATGTCATCCTTAGCAAGACCATTGAAAAAGTTACAAATCATATGAAATAAACCTTAGAGTGAGAAAGTATCTCAAGTAACTGGAGAAAGATCTAAACACGGAAATTTACAGGGGGATTCTGAGAATCGATAAATCTTCTATTCTGGTTAGTAAAAATAAGGTTATGTCTATACTCTAACCCCACTTCAGGAGTGAAAGCTTGTCTAAACCTATATTTCAGAAATTGGTCTTAATCATAAAAGAAGCCAATCTCCTCTTATGGATGGCGCAAATGGTACCCAGGGTCACTTCCTCTGGGTGTTACTGAGGCATTTCACTAAGGTACAAGTCACAGTGGGTTCTGCAGGAGAGTTGCTGACATGGCGAGTGGCGAGTTACCCAGGGCTGCTGCTGCAGACCCGTGGCTCCATTAGTATCCTAGCATGCTTCCTTTCCTCCTGCCCCTTCTGCTTTAGGGGATGGCATCTATCTGCAGGGTAACGTTTCAAAAATGGTTCTTGGCGTTCCAGCCATTAAACTTAATTTCCAGGTGGGAAATAGAAAGACAAGGGGACATACATTTAAAGTATATTGTCCATAAACCCTATCCAATAACTTCTGCTTACATCTCAGTGGCCAAAACTCATTATGGGGCCAGATTCATTTCCAGTCCCAGGAAAATCTGTTAGCAAGTGTTAAGGGGAGAAAGAGTGCTGGGTGGACTAGCAGACTTCACCACCCCTGCAGATGAGACACAAGGACTTCACTGAAACCTCTAACCTGGAGGAGAAAAATGTTGTGGGCATGAGAGTGGAAGGTCAGGCAAAGGAGACCAGGGCCTAAGGACATTCCTCGCAGAGACTCCTGTGTCAACTTCTCTCTAGCAAATGTAAAAAGAAATTTGTGACTAAGTTTTAGAATTTGGTGCAAAGAAGCTTCATCACCTTTTTCTCCTCAAATAACTGGAATTCTAGAACATTTTTTAAAATAATTGCAGGTGTATACTGTACATGGATTTTTGTATGAGTATAGATTTCTAATATCTTTGCATAAACATTGAGGCCTGTGGATTCCTCTCTTAGAGAATAAATGATGTGCTGTTTTTAAAATAGTGACCCAGGAGAAAATTTGTTGACCACATTATATTTATTTCATATATGTTGGAAATATGTAATTTTAAAAAATGGTTTATTTTTAGAAGCACTTGTTTCAGCTGTTAAAGATTGTTTCCCACTTACCCGCCATCCAAAATACTCTAGGTTTTTCTCAAAACAAATATTGACAGTAGAGACATGAGGTTACCATTTCGTCCTCCAGGTAATCTTCCTAACCCAGGGATCAAACTCGCATCTCTTGAATTGGCAGGGGGATTCTTTACCACTGAGCCACCTGGGAAGGCCATATGAAAAAGCATAATCTTTAAATATAATCCTATCTCATCTTAAAAACAATGTGGAAACCTGTTTGAAAGATGCAGTCAATTTTAATGAAACTTTTACAGAATTATAATATCTCAGACATTGGTATTAACAAGAGGGCAGCAATTAGAATCCCAACAGGAAACAGTACACTCAAAGCAGGCTATTTCAGGGAGGGTCCATTGTCAAAGGCACTGTTTACAAAGATGGGGATAAGGTATGGGAGAGTCATAGAGTGGTGTAAGGGCCTGGGCCAGGAGTGGAGGGAATGTGGTTACCTCTTCTAGATCAAAAGGGGACCAAAATAGAAAGATGTTAGCAGAACCAGAGGGACAGAGATGAGTAAGGAGAGTTGTCTTGAGCTAAAGTGGTTGTAGGTCCAGGGAAAGCCAAGGAATAAATACCATCTCCTGCTGAGCTTCCATTAGCCACATCCAACCAACAGGCAGAGTGCCTGCAAGTCACATTGATCTGTTGCATACAGGGCAGCCCTGGGGCAGAGAGCAGAGGGCAGAGGGGGAACAGTGGACCTGGAGGCGTAAGCAGAAGTCATCCCACACAGCAAGTTAAGGATGTGTCCATCTGTCATGTGCGATTTTCTACACATTGAGATTCCAAAGGCTCTTCATCTTGAGGGAATATGTAATGCCACACTCTGGCAGCTTAATAGATCTCCTGATATCACCGAGACGATTTTAAAGCTACTCTGCTACCTTTCCAGAAACCACCTCCAAAAGCTAATTAATGGTGCACCCTTGTTAACACATGCAGATTTGGCATTATTAGTATAATTAAAAGGATTTTAATAGTCTCACCTCCCCCCACCCCACTGAGTGCTACATACTCCAGTCAGAGTAAATTAAACTCATTAATCAAAGTGGTAAAAATGATATAAGATACAGGATACAAGCAGAACTGTGAGGAGACTAACAGCCCTCATTATGTTTAATTTTGTTCCCCAGCAAAGGATAATAAATTCAGATTGTAACATCACAATAAAATACTTAATTATTCAGGAGCAGGGCAAGACACATTGTAATTAATTCCCTCTTATGCGTCTTCATTTAGGTGGTAATAGATGCAGTTGAGTAGCCCAGCCAGTCTTAAGTTAAAGATTTGACATGAGATCTCAGCCACTCTATCAGCTTGGAAAATGTACCTGCCACATGGAGCTCGCCTTGGGTTGGGAGTGTGACACTTAACTATTCCCTCAGTGAGTTGTGATGCCCTTGATTCTTTCTCAGTCCAAAAGATCTCTGATGAGTGTCAGCTGTTTCAGAGTTCTGGGCCATGTGGTGCCAACGAGTGAATGAGTAGAGTAAGTACTTCCCCTCGTAGAGCTTACGTGAGGACTGAAACAAAACCCACTCTTTTCTGACCCCTGAAGCTCTCCCTGAGCCGCCCCCAGTTTGCTTTTCTGATTTCATTCTGTGTCGCCTTCCTTTTTGCTCGCTAGTCTGCATTTTGCTGTTTCTCAAGCATACCAAACTCCTTCCTGCTTCACAGGCGATGCATTTGTTCTTCCTGTCTAGAATCTGTTTTCCCCCAAGATGTCTATGTGACTGGTTTCTTCTCATCATTAAGTTCTCTGATTAAGAGAGCCCTATCCTAACCACCTTTCTCTAAAAAGCTCCCTTAAACCCAATTGCTCTAATTTTTAAATATGCTTTATGTCACTTATCACTACCCCAGATGAGCTTCCTGATGTGTCTACTTTTTGTTCATCTCTTCACTCATCCTCAGTAGGACATAAACCTCACAGGAGGAAGGGCCTTGTCTGTCTTCGTGATTCTCAATATGTTTGTAGCCTGGCACATCACAGGTTCTCAGCAAACATTTGTGATTATGGATGATCATATTTTCCAAAGATTATGACAGTAGTATCTCCCAGCCTCCATGTTTTTCTGTTAATAAAATCTAGTCACATCTTCATCAAGAGGTAGAGAATTAGTCTCCACATCTTCAATCTGGGATCTTCCCTGGTGACTCAGAGGTTAAAGCGTCTGCCTCCAATCCGGAGACCTGGGTTCAATCCCTGGGTCAGGAAGATTCCTTTGGAGAAGGAAATGGTAACCCACTCCAGTATTCTTGCCTGGAGAATCCCATGTACAGAGAAGCCTGGTAGGCCACAGTCTATGGAGTCGCAAAGAGCTGGACATGACTGAGTAACTTCACTTGCTTGCTTGCTCTTCAATCTGGAAGGGGNTGGAGAAGGAAATGGTAACCCACTCCAGTATTCTTGCCTGGAGAATCCCATGTACAGAGAAGCCTGGTAGGCCACAGTCTATGGAGTCGCAAAGAGCTGGACATGACTGAGTGACTTCACTTGCTTGCTTGCTCTTCAATCTGGAAGGGGCAGAGGGCACTTTTTTTTGGCTTATATCCAATAGGATATTGTGGAAATGATACTGTGTAACTTCAGAGATGAGGTCATACATGGTGATACATCTTGCCTTTGCAGTCCAAATCAACCCACTTGAAGAGGCCCTGAAACCGTATGAAGAGAATGAGGTACCCATCCATCCCCCAGCTTCCCCAGCCCCGTCCTCTTGTCCCTCCAGCCACCATCTGACTTGAAACCAAATGAGAACCCTGAACCAAATCCACCCATCAGAGCCTTTCTAAAATTCCTGAGCCTTAGAAACTAGGAGAGGTAATAACATGATTATTGTTGATTCAGACCACCAAATTTGGGAGAGATCTATTACACAGCAGTAGGTAACCAAGAGGTGAATGACAGTCTGAATGAATGAATGAACTAGCAAAGTACAGCTTATTACTGCTAGTCTGATTCCAAATGGAGAAAAGGACATGCTATTAAGATGGAAGACAATGCTTCAGAGATCTGTGTGTCTAAATAGAAAGCAAATACTTCAACGGAATTCCAATATCAAGTGCCCCGAATTTAATACAGATTTATTTATCCTGTTGACTAAATAATAGCTTAAAGCATTTTTTCTTCACCACTGCATAGAAATTGTATGGGACAAACTTTGTTTCTAATCACAAGTTAGCACTTTTTCATGGTAGACGTTGTTAATTGTTTATGGCATTCTTTCTTGCTAACTGTGGCCTCACAGTCCTTTCCAGGCCACCATTAATAACTGATTAGCATGGTGCTCATGATTTTTGCCATACAAGCCATAAGGAGACCCCCCGTGTCCCAGATGAGCATCACAGGTTGTCTTCATTCCCTTCCTCCCACTGCACCTTTCCTGGATGTTCTCTAGTAACACCAACACTAGGAACACCTTGAGAATTTTGAAAGCTGAAAACATTTGTGCTCCTTTGTTAACATGTAGAATTCTTTGGAAGTATCTCCTTCCATCTCTGATGAAGGAAGGTGTATTTGATTAAAGGCTTTGGAACGTCTCACTGATTGGCAAGCAGAAATGGAGATCTCTATTGATAAGAATTTGTGGAGAGTTGATAGATGCTAGGTGCTAGCATGGTGCTAGCATTTTTGAGAACTTTCTTAGTTGGTTTGTATTGGGAAACAGTGGATTACTAGTTCTGAAAGGATTTTTTTTACTTATCCATAAAAATGATGTAGTGTCATTATTTACTTCCTGTTAAACTGAGGAAATCTAAATCCTTTTAGTCAAAGGCATTTTTTTATTGTCTCAAATACTAACTTCATCAAACAATGTATCCTAGCTCCCTGTGCTGTTAGTGGTTACTCTTTCAGAATTCCAATATCAATTGGCATTTCTTAGAGACTTTCACTATTCCATGAGATATAATTATTTTTGCAATTACTTTAACTCTTCCAATTATGCTGAAATTCCTTGAGGGCAGAAATCATTTCTAATTCATCTTTATATCCCCTGCAGAGTCTGATAAATAGGCAATTCAGAGGATCCAAAATGTCAGCGCTACTTTGCCACTCAGATTTCTTCTAATGCATACCAACGTCTCCCTTTCACAGAAGTCCATTTATAATCTGACAAGGAAGCATATCAGGGGACCATTCTGATTACTGAGTTATGGTTCTTAATTGGTGGTATAAATGAGTCCATCACCTGCAAAATGTGGTTTTGGGAAATGCAGGGAAGGCATATTTTGTTTGTCACAAAAGTTGGAGTATTTGTAGCTGATATTTAGCACCGAAGATCCAAGAATGCTGAAAATTGACATGTGAGGAACAGTCCTGTGTAACAAGAAAATATCCTGCTAAAACATCAGTAATGTACCTAAAGAAACATCACTGGATGATTTATCTGACTGTTTTAACAGTAGCCCCCATTATTTTCACTTATTTTGTACCAGACACTAACTAAAAAAAATTCACCCTACCCGTAACTTTCCACATTTATTGTGCATACAATCACCTGGAAGGAAGACTACACCACAGATTGCTGGGCCCCACCCCTAAAATTTCTGATTCATTAGGTTTGTGATGAGACTGAAAAGTGCATTTTTTAATAACCTCCTATATGGTACTGGTTTTGTTGGTCCAGAGATTGCACTTGAAGAAGCACAGATTACTGGTATTTAACCTGTGTTAGCCTATCAGTGTTTAACCTCATGATTTTCCTCTGAATTACATTCTGCATGATTCTATTTTTTTAGATGAGAAAGCCAAATTAGGTTAAATCTACCAGTGGTCCAGAACTACACAATTATGGTGTGATGAATACTGTCTAATACATATAAGACTGAGCCAAGGAATTAATTAGTTTGGGCAATGGGCAGAGAGGTTGAAGTGAAGGCTGTGTAGCCCAGTCTACTTGGGTTTACTATTTCTTAACTGTACAATTATGAGAAAATTACTTAAACTCTCTGAGCCTCAGTTTCTTTGATTTCATACAATGATGATAATTGTCCTCTCATTGGGGTGTCATGGATTTGGAATGAGATAATGGATGGAAAACTTAGAATGTTCTAGTGGAGAAGAGTAGAGTGAACAATATGTCTTAAGAAGTTTACATCCCAGTGGAAGAGCCTGAAGATAAACCTATAAAAATATAAATAAGGAATTCCAAACCCAGAGGTGCTATGCTGCTAAGTCGCTTCAGTCGTGTCTGACTCTGTGCGACCCCATAGACAGCAGCCCACTAGGTTCCTCCGTCCCTGGGATTCTCCAGGCAAGAATACTGGAGTGGGTTGCCATTTCCTTCTCCAATGCATGAACGTGAAAAGTGAAAGTGAAATCACTCAGTCGTGCCTGACTCTTCGCGACCCTGTGGACTGCAGCCTACCAGGCTCCTCCGTCCATGGGATTTTCCAGGCAAGAGTACTGGAGTGGGGTGCCATTGGAAATAGAATTTGTGATGACTTGGAGATGGGGAATAGGGATGTTGAGGTCTAAGATGGCTCTTAGATAGCATTTGAGCTGAGATGTGATTGAGAAAAGCCAGTCATGTAAAATCAAAGAATGAGTGTTGCAGCTAGAGGCAGGAATAGGTAGAAAGGCACAGAGGCAGGAATATGTTTTCCTTATTGCAGAAACCGAGAGAAACCTGGAGATACTAGAGTGGAGTGACTGCAGGGAGTTGGGAGTGGTGATGGGGAGATGGAGGCAGGAGAAGATAGTGGAGGGAAAAGGATGGCATCAGACAGGTTGGTTGCCATTGATGACCACCAACCTTCTAAGGCCTTTAAAGTAAGTATTTTATTCCAAAGACAGTGAAAAGGTCTTGGAGGATTTCAAGTGGGTTTCAACGAGTGACTTAACTGGATTTGTTTTTGAGCAGTTCATTTTGTTGCTTGATTTGAAAAGAAATGGATTATAACAAGTCACAAACAACATTTGGAGGTTTACAGATAAGTTCATTTTCTTATCTCAGTTGTGGTGTTGGTTTCACACATGTACACACAAGCTAAAATTCAACACCTTACATGCTTTTAATATGTGCAGTGAATCAGTTAAGCCTCAATAAACCTGTATTTTAAAAAGCTGTAAAGGGAATCATTATATGCCAGACCAAAATATGCCATTTTGGCATAAGAATTATTTTGTACTAAAGGCATCTAAGCTTCTGAAATCCCTTATCTGCCTAAAAGCAGAGCTTCCCAAAAGAACTCAATTGTCATAAATGCCCTCCTCGACTCTAATCTTCTGTCTGAGAGAGAAGTTATTATCACACCCAGAGGGACATTGTCACGAACTGTCACTATCCTGTATCCCATCTGTTCTCCTAATGGTCCTGTTATCTTTACAGAAAAGTCATTTGTATCTCCATAAGGTCCCTTTCTCCCTCTGCTTCTAAGAAAGCACTTGTTCCTCCAGAAGTGCCCTTCTGTTCCTTGCTTTCCTCTATTAAGAGAGTTTGCATGAATGAGTGCTAAGTGCCTCCGTCATCTCTGACTCTTCGCGACCCTATGTACTATAGCCCACCAGGCTCCTCTGAGTATGGGATTTCCCAGATAAGAATACTGGAATGGGTTGCCATGCCCTCCTCTAGGGGATCTTCCTAACTTAGGAATCGAACCAACGTCTTATATCTCCTGCATTGGCAGGCAGGTTCTTTACCACTAGTGCTACCTGGCAAACCCATTAAGAGAGTATATGTAGTATTAATTGCTCAATCATGTCCAACTCTGTGGCCCCATGGACTGTAGCCCACCAGGCTCCTCTGTCCATGGACTTCTCTAGGCAAGAATACTAGAGTGGGTTGCCATTCTCTTCTCCGGGGAATCTTCCTGACCCAGGGATCAAACCTGGGTCTCCTGCATTACAGGCAGATTCTTTATCATCTGAGCCACCAAAGAAGCTGTTGTTGCTGCTGCTAAGTCACTTCAGTCATGTCCGACTCTGTGCGACCCCATAGATGGCAGCCCATCAGGCTCCCCCGTCTCTGGGATTCTCCAGGCAAGAATATTAGAGTGGGTTGCCATTTCTTTCTCCAGTGCATGAAAGTGAAAAGTGAAAGTGAAGATGCTCAGTCGTGTCTGACTCTTAGTGACCCCAAGGACTGCAGCCTACCAGGCTTCTCCATCCATGGGATTTTCCAGGCAAGAGTACTGGAGTGGGGTGCCATTGCCTTCTCCCAAAGCTGTTAAGAGAGTATAAAAGCTCTTGAATCTTACCACTCTTTGGGTACTCATTTCTTTCTCTGATGCCTCTGTGCATAACAAAATTTAATAAATGTGTATGCCCTTTCTCTTGTTAATCTGTAATTTTTTTAATTCACAGTTCTGACAGCACTGAACCTAACAGGGTAGAGGAAAAGCTTTTCTTCCCCTATAGTGTAAAGAACAATGAGCAACAACAGTGAGTGTTTATTCACCAAGTAGAGGTCAGGTATGCTGTTGGACATATGCGTCTGGAACAGAGCAGAACAGCTCAGGAGATTTTTCTTGATAACTTCAGAAACTCAGAGAAGAACTTGGCCACCAATTTATTCTAGGGCTCAGCTTGACTGAAGGAACACAGAACTAGGAGCTAGATTTGGGTTCTGATTCTTGTCAGATATATAATATCTATACTGTGAATATGGCACTTTATCTCTTCATCTAAATATATTCTGCTTTGGTAAAATAAGGAGATTCCTATTTGTTGGGAGGGTAAGATGGATGCTGCTGCAGAATCATTTGGAAAAGTTATATTACTCAACAGGAGAGTGCTTCAAAGGGTGGTAGTTTGGAGAGAGTCTCTGTTCAAAACTGAGACTAAGAGTAAGGCATGCAAGCAAAGCCAATAGCTTAGAACAGAAGCTTTTGTGGTTTTTTTGTTTGTTTGTTTTTTGATGTCCAGAGCGCAAGGCTTTCCTCTCCTGTTAGTTTTGAGTAAGATAGAACTTGGAGATTCTTCCTGGACTGAAACATATCCAGTCATGATCTACAAAGCATCCCTGATCTTGTACCTTTTCAAAATCACTAAAAAATTATTATGAGAACACTGCAATGGGAATGGCAGTCGATATTCTAAATGGTGATTTCTCTGTTTCCAAAGCCTTCTCTGCAAGATTTATTGTATCGTTGAGGTGTGTTTAAAAATAAATAAATAAGACAGTACTGAGCTGGGGAGTTACACATAGGCAACCAGTCGTTTAAAGACTCATTAATCACTGGTTTAAACCCCAGGGTCTCCAATCACCCAAATTAATGCCAGAGATCTTGACTTGAGTCATGAATAAGCTATTAGACCTTGCGAAAGAAAGCCAGTGGTTCCTCAAAAGATGTAAATACTCTTTCATTTCAAACACATACATTTAAGTTNCTCATTAATCACTGGTTTAAACCCCAGGGTCTCCAATCACCCAAATTAATGCCAGAGATCTTGACTTGAGTCATGAATAAGCTATTAGACCTTGCGAAAGAAAGCCAGTGGTTCCTCAAAAGATGTAAATACTCTTTCATTTCAAACACATACATTTAAGTTTACAAATTCCCTGAAAGGTAAATTGATTGATTTCACATATTATACAGAGAGAATCCAGCCTGAAGAGAGAGAAAGGGTAGATTTATCACTATAGGATGTTAAAAAGAACCTACCTTGTTCACATTTCACCTGGACACATGGCCCTCCAAATTATTCTAGTATCTCATCTAATGGCAGAGTGACTAGTCACAAAGCTGTAGGGAAAACTGCCTTTGTTGATTTTTTAAGATGGTAGTGGACAAAAACATTACCTACATTAAATGGGTGATTTAAAGGAATTTCAAGGGTAATTTTAACTATCCACAATTTTAAAAATTATATGCAACCATCAGCAACTTATTCTGCCCAGGAGGTGATGTTTGCTTTAAGTGGCTCATCTACTTTGATCAAACCTTCACATCTAAGTACGGTTAGTACTTGACAAATGAAAGCTGTAGCAAATTAGTAGTAGTAATGGGATCAATAGTATTAATATTAATTATGGTGGCAGATTACACAGCTAAAGAAAGGTTTCTAGGCACCCTAATTAAGAAGTTGTTCTGAATAATTAAGTGGTTTTAGAATTTGACAATTATTCTTGTGGGAGGTTATTTCTATGGGGTGATAAATGGTCATTTATAGAAATTGTTTTTTGTTCTAGCTATAATCTCGTTATAGTGACATTCTACTTTGTGATTTTCAAGAGCTGTTCATTTACCCTGCAGATTGCTTAATTATTAATTTTTCTAGTATAGTCAAAACTAAAGCATAAAAATTCTAGATTATGGGAAATCTGTAGCTTCTGCAAATTCAGCCCAAGTGTTGGGCTGAAACAGAGCTAGAGTTCTGCTCTGTGTGATATGTTATTAACATTCAGAGCAATTTTGATTAGCTTTTAGATGTTAAGGTTAAAAGATCCTTTATTATTTTCTACCTAGGTGTATATTTAGGGATATTTAGCGACTAAACCACCACCACCATAAATATGTAGGGCTTCACTGGTGGCTCAGTGGTAAAGAACCTACCTGCCAATGCAAGAGTTGCGGGTTTGATGCCTGGGACAAAAGATCCCCTGGAGAAGGAAATGGCAACCCACTCAGTATTCTTGCCTGGGAAATTCCATGAACAGAGGAGCCTGTATAGCCCCATGGCTATATCCATGGGGTCACAAAAGAATTGGACACAAGTTAGCAAATAAACAGCAACAACAATGATAAATATATAGGTATAGTGGTAATTGTGATGCTTTTTTAGAATCTAAGTTTGCCCAGACTTCATTAGTCAGCACCATTTCTTTCATATAACTACCCAAATGAGGGCTGGCCGATTTGAACAGGTACATTCACAGTACTGTGTTGCACCATTTGTGTTATACAGGTTATAAAATGCATTCATAGCTAAGATAAAAATCTATTAATATTTCAGCAAATAAAATCCAAAACTAATTGGAATTGAAAAGGAAAGAGGCAGAGTAAGTGGAACAGTCCAGTTTATGCTTTACTGTTGTACACCGAGTTAATTATCTCAATCAGTAGAATATGTTCCAAATCTGGGTCCCCAAAACAAACTGGAAGGCAAGGTTTCTCTTCCCTTTTCCTCTATCACTTCCCCCATTTCCCCTATTCTTTCTTGATTAAGAACTTGCTGGGATGCTTTTATCCGCCTCAAGAATTGGCACAGCTGCAGCCAATACTTGTTCCTAACACACTTCCTGTTAACTCTGTTCTTCATCCCACAATTTAATATGGAGGAAAGAGTAGGGAATCATAGTGTTTATGAGACCTTCTGCATTGCAGGTTATTTGGAGCCCAAGCTTATGGTTGGCCTCATGATGTACATTATTGCCAGAAAGGAATAATTTGCGAATACCAGCTTCTGGGTTCACAGGATGGTCTCTGAAGTCATTTGTTGTAATATTTCAATTAGCTATTGACTTATCCAAAAGGCTTCGATTAATAGATGCACCGAGTTTGACTTTTTTGGTAAAGAATATGTCATATATTTCAGTTCAGTTCACTTCAGTTCATTCATTCAGTTGTGTCCAACTCTTTGCAAGCCCATCCTGCTGCTTCTGCTGCTAAGTCGCTTTAGTTGTGTCCAACTCTGTGTGACCCCATAGACGGCAGCCTGCCTGGCTCCCCTCATCCCTGGGATTCTCCAGGCAAGAACACTGGAGTGCGTTGCCATTCCTTCTCCAGTGNTTTTTTGGTAAAGAATATGTCATATATTTCAGTTCAGTTCACTTCAGTTCATTCATTCAGTTGTGTCCAATTCTTTGCAAGCCCATCCTGCTGCTGCTGCTGCTAAGTCGCTTTAGTTGTGACCAACTCTGTGTGACCCCATAGATGGCAGCCCGCCTGGCTCCCCTCATCCCTGGGATTCTCCAGGCAAGAACACTGGAGTGGGTTGCCATTCCTTCTCCAGGGCATGAAAGTGAAAACTGAAAGTGAAGTTGCTCAGTTGTGTCCGACTCCTAGCGACTCCATGGACTGCAGCCTACCAGGCTCCTCTGTCCATGGGATTTTCCAGGCAAGAGTACTAGAGTGGGTTGCCATTGCCTTCTCCGTTGCAAGACCATAGACTTCAGCATTTCCCTCTCCTGCAGCACAAAGTCCTGGAGCTTACTCAAACTCATGTTCATTGAGTTGGTGATGCCATCCAACCATCTCTCTGTCATCCCCTTCTCCTCCTGCCTTCAATTTTTGTCAACATCAGGGTGTTTTCTAATGAATTAGTTCTTTGCATCAGGTGGCCAAATATTGTAGCTTCAGCTTCAGCATCAGTCTTTTCAATGAGTATTCAGGATTGATTTTCTTTAGGATTGACTGACTTGATCTCCTTGCAGTTCAAGGGACTCTCAAGAGTCTTCTTGAACACCACAGTTCAAAAGCATCAGTTCTTCTGTGTTCAGCTTTCTTTATGGTCCAACTCCTACATCCATACATGATATATTTAGGGAAGTATAAAATACACATGTACATTTAAAAAAGTAATAGTGAAACAAATACTTAAGTACCCACCACCTGGCTTACAGGATATAACATTACCAGAATGCCACATTAACCTATCCAAGAGACATCCACTGTTCTAACCTCCGTGATACTCACTACCTTGCTTTTCTCTATAGTTTTGCTACCTAAGCATGCATCCCTAGACCCTTTTAGAGATTCATGTATACAACTGGACACAATTTGCATTTCTATGAAAAAGAACAATTTGTATTGCTATCAGTTTTATGAGGTTTACAGAGCTATAAAATAGCTCAAAGACAATGAAAGAAATCAGTAACTTGGAGAAGGGGGTACTAAATAGGACAGCTTAATTTTGCCACCTGAGCATGCATCTCTAGACTCCTTCTTGAAGTTTACATAAATGAATTATAAATATATATTCATTTGTATCTGAATTCTCTTACTAAATACCATGTTCTTTATTCATTCATGTTATAGATAGTTGTACTTATTCATTTTTATTACATATTATTCAATCATATGAACATATCATTAATACATTATTACTATATAATGTATATTATATTAATGAATTATTGATATAATTTATTAATTGCTTCTGTGGAGAAAAATTTGGGCTTTTCTAAATTCTTTAGGCTTTTACAAATAGTACTTCTTTTTTTTTTTTTTTTGGCCATTCCATGTAACAAGCAGGATCTTGGTTCCCTGACCAAGGATCACACCTGTGTTCCCTGCATCAGGACTACAGAGTATTAACCACTGAACTGTTAAGGAAGTCCCCAAATAATATTTCATCAATAGTCTTATATGTGCCCTCTGTTACATGAGTGAAAGAGCTTTGCTAGGCTATACAGGACAGTGGAGTTTCTGGATTGATGCTTATCTTTACCTGTTAATAGTCAACTATTTTCTAGCTTTTACTGTTAAAGGATATTTTAAAATATAAAATCATTTGATTTTCATACATTTGTAAAATTAATACATGTCAGGGAGTTAAGTTATTAATTGATGAAGGAAACTGTTAGTGTCACAGTCAGTTCAAAGAAGAATCCAAAACCATGCAAGTATATAGTCATCAAAGATGCTGAAAAGATTTGACAAATAGATGCAAAAAGATCAGTATACATCGAGTAATTGTTAGTACCATCCAACTGGACACAATTTGCATTTCTGTGAAAAAGAATAATTTGTATTGCTATCAGTTTTATGCAGTTTACAGAAGTATAAAATACCTCAAAGACAATGAAAGACAGCAATAACTTGGACATGGGCACTAAATAGGAAAGTTAGTAAACTTATGATCTTTATCAAGGTCTTTCACAATTTCTCCCCATAGGATCACTTTGCACTCCTTAGCAGTACATGTGAATTCCTATTCCCATACATTCTTTTCTTAAAAATATTTTTGGAATATAGTTGATTCACAATGTTAGTTCCAGGTGTACAGGAAAATGAATCCGTTNCGGGAAATAGACTCAAGTTGTGTTTATATTAGCAAGTTTTTAAATAAGAATTTGTTTTGATTTTTTCACCTTGAATTTGGAATTTACCAGTTTACGTAGGAATTACATGGAAATTACATCCGTTTAATTTCTGAAAGTGCCAGGTATACTTAAGATATTCAGCTTGGTAATATTACTATTCTCACACCTTTTGTGAAGACACATGAACAGGTAATATCTGCTAAATCTTCCAGATATTTAATTTTAGTTGATGTGAATAGATCACTAATTCAAACAATCCATGAAAGAATCTAAATTGACTGAATTTGCCAACATAGGTATGATCAGGTTAAGAANGCTTGGTAATATTACTATTCTCACACCTTTTGTGAAGACACATGAACAGGTAATATCTGCTAAATCTTCCAGATATTTAATTTTAGTTGATGTGAATAGATCACTAATTCAAACAATCCATGAAAGAATCTAAATTGACTGAATTTGCCAACATAGGTATGATCAGGTTAAGAAGACACTTTAGTTTTTCCTTTCCTTTTTCTTTCTTTCACGTCTGTAGCCTTTTCCTCCTCCTATTTTTTTAAATATATTTATTTATTAATTGAAGGATAATTGCTTTACAGAATTTTGTTGTTTTCAGTCAAACATCAACATGAATCAGCCATAGGTGTTCATATGTCCCCTGGTATGCCTTTTTAAATAAAATACCAGTGATAAGACTGTGAAGGAAACCAAGCAAGATTAGAGAGAGAGAGTTGAGTAATAAGGGGTGCTCTTGTAGCTAAGATGGTTAGGGAAGGCTTCTTGGAGGAGGTGGCAGGAATCTGAATGAAGGGAATATGTGAGGGAAGGCAGCCCCAAGCAGTGAGAGCAGCAAATGTTAAAAAAAAGAAAAAAAAACAGTTAAAAATATTTCTGGTATTTTATGGAACAGCAGGAAAGCCAATATATCTGAAGTAAACAAGGGAAATAGTAGTTGAACCTGAGATATTAAGTTTTCATGTGTCAAGCAAAGATGTCAGTTAAACAGTTGGGTAGGCATTTAGGTTTCAGAGGAAACTAGAAACATGAGATTTTAAATTTGTGAGTCACATATGTAAATGAACCACCTGCAAAATTGTTGTAGGGTACAGCTTGAAACATGCCCATCAGGCATACACAAAGATAGTTGTGATATGTGTAAATGAAGGAGTCAGTGTTTGTTTCTGTGCAGCTCCTCTGAGAGGCAGGCGCCAAGATTAAATTTCAGCATACAAGAGATTCACTGGGGGAGAGGCCCACGAAGGATATATGAAGAAGGAAACAGGAGGAGGTGGAGGGAAACTGCAGTATAGGTCTGATTTCGAAGAAATGAGAAACGAAAGGAAGGGGTTTGGGGTGGGAAGAGCCTTCATCTGCAGCACTGTTCTGCAAAAGTCTTAGCCAGACTGGTGGTGGGAGTCCCCAGGCATGTGCCTTCCACTGGAAGAGAGTCACATCAAATGAGAATGGCCCAGCTCTGGAACCCCTGCTGTGCTCTAAACACTGTCTGAGTCGCTCTGGGAGCACAGGACACATACATGAAGGTCATGATACATCTGTGAAGACAGCAGTTAGAAGCTGTCAGCCAACTGCATGCTTCTCAGCTCTTCTTCAAGAGAAAGGAGATCAAAGTGACACACTCCATGGCCATCACAGTGTTCAAAGTGCATTTCACTTTGTCAACAAATGCAGTCTTTGGCCCTGGAAATATGACAAGTAAACTTTTCTGTTTACTCTCACTTAACTTGGAAATTTTCTCTTCAAGAAAATTAGAGATACCAAGGGAACATTTCATGCCAAGATGGACACAATAAAGGACACAAATGGACCTAACACAAACAGAAGATATTAAGAAGAGGTGGCAAGAATACAGAGAATACAAAAAGATCTTCACAACCTAAATAATCATGATGATATGATCACTCACCTAGAGCCAGACATCCTGGAATGCAAAGTCAAGTGGGCCGTAGGAAGCATCACTACGAACAAAGCTAGTGGAGATGATGGAATCCTAGCTGAGCTATTTCAAGTCCTAAAAGATGATGCTGTGAAAGTGCTGCACTCAATATGCCAGCAAATTTGGAAAACTCAGCAGTGGCCACAAGACTGGAAAAGGTCAGTTTTCATTCCAATTCCAAAGAAAGGCAATGCCAAAGAATGCTCAGACTATCATACAATTGTACTATCTCACACGCTAGTAAAGTAATGTTCAAAATTCTCCAAGCCAGACTTCAACAATATATGAACTGTGAAATTCCAGATGCTTAAGCTGGATTTAGAAAAGGGAGAGCAACCAGAGATCAAATTGCCAACATCCTTGAATCACTGAAAAAGCAAGAGAGTTCCAGAAAAACATCTATTTCTGCTTTACTGACTATACCAAACCCTTTGACTGTGTGGATCACAACAAACTGTAGAAAATTATTCAAGAAATGGGAATACCAGACCACCTGACCTGCCTCCTGAGAAATCTGTATGCAGATCAAGAAGCAACAGTTAGAAATGGACATGGAACAACAGATGGGTTCCAAATTGGGAAAGGAGTATGTCAAGGCTGTATATTGTCTACCTGCTTATTTAACTTATATGCAGAGTATATCATGAGAAACACTGGGCTGGATGAAGCACAAGCTGGAATCAAGATTGCCAGGAGGAATTTCAGTAACCCCAGATATGCAAATGACACCACTTTTATGGCAGAAAGCGAAGAAGAACTAAAGAGCCTCTTGATGAAAGCGAAAGAGGAGAGTGAAAAAGTTGGCTTAAAACTCAACATTGAGAAAGCTAAGATCATGGCATCTGGTCCCATCACTTCACGGCAAATAGATGGGAAAACAGTGGAAGCTGTGGCAGATTTTATATTAGGGGGCTCCAGAATCACTGCAGATGGTGACTGCAGCCATGAAATTAAAAGATGCTTGCTCCTTGGAAGAAAAGTTATGACCAACCTAGACAGCATATTCAAAAGCAGAGACATTACTTTGCCAAAAAAGGTCTGTCTAGCCAAAGCTATGATTTTTCCAGTAGTCATATACGGATGTGAGAGTTGGACTATAAAGAAAGCTGAGTGCCAAAGAACTGATGCTTTTGAACTGTGGTGGTGGAGAAGACTCTTGAGAGTCCCATGGACTGCAAGGAAATCCAACCAGGCAATCCTAAAGGAAATCAGTCCTGAATATTCATTGGAAGGACTGATGCTGAAGCTGAAACTCCAGTACTTTTGCCCCCTCATGTGAAGAACTGACTCATTGGAAAAGACCCTGATGCTGGGAAAGATTGAAGACAGGGGAGAAGGGGATGACAGAGGATGAGAGGGTTGGATCGCATCACCAACTCAATGGACATGAGTTTGAGTAAACTTCAGGAGTTGGTGATGGACAGGGAGGCCTGGCATGCTGTAGTCCATGGGGTCACAAAGAGTCGGACACAACTGAGTGACCGAACTGAACTCTGAAATGGATAAAGCTCTGTGTATGGGTTGAAAATTTTCTGATTGAACACTCCATGACATAATGAGGTTGAATGAGATTGCTGTCACTTAATATTAGAAGGATGAATGGATGGAAACTGAGGCATTTCATAATAGTCTTTTGACCTCCAAGCAGAAGGTGAAAGTGATGTGGCTGCATCAGCCAGAAAATATGCAAAGAAATCATGATTGTTGAGAATAGGTGAGAATTAAGAAATTCTGAAAGAGGTAAGTGAAAGAAAGACCGGTACACACCTCACCATTCAATCTTTCATTCTGCCCATACAGATAAAAGCCAGCCTAGGTGCTAAAGTCATTTCTCTTCTTGTCAGCCTTAGCTGTAGTTTCAATAGCATCTAGAGTTATTGGCCTGGTATTTCTATCAACCACAGTTGGGCCTAAGAGCCTAGCAGAGTTGCTCTGAAAGTAACATCATTACAGGAAGATGGGGGGCAAATCTGCAAGTATGATTTATTTCAACTCACAGGTAAAGTCAAGTAAACTAAAAGAATTCTGTTACTACTCAGTGCTGGCCAGATATTTTGTGGCCCAGTTTCCTAACATCACCTTAGAAAGGACTGATTTTTTTTTTTTCTTTTCTCCCAGTGATATCCGTCTAGTTTAATCTGAAACATTTTAGTTTAGCAGTCTTCTTCAGGACAGAGGAGAAAAGGAAAGAGGATGCACAGTAAGCCCATGAATGTCAATCAGACTGCCGGGATTTGACTTCCGACTTCACCACTTACTGTGAGACTTTGGGCAAGGGATTCCACCTCTCCACACCTTGGTTTTATTGTCTGTAAAATGGGGGTTATATAGTATGCCTCTTATTCTGTGCTGAAAGGATTTAAAAAATTATGCGTGTATAGCACATTAAGGTAGAAACTGGTCCCTAGTAAGTATTTTGTAAAGTTACCTGCAAGTATTACATACTTTTGATTAAAAATAGACATTTACCCCAACAATCAATTCCCCTAAAAGTATTTCTCTGGTCAACTTGCCATTTTGCTGTTAAACATCAGAAGTTTTTAACAAAAAAGTACTTGAGAGAACTGGCTGTGGTCTTGATACCATTCCTGTCTCCTTCGCTTGCAAGAAGTAGTCCCAAAAACCTCTATGGGGCAAAGTCTGTGAGGAGGAAAACAATGATCCCAACACACTGTGATCCTGTCTTCCAGGAGGTTTTTGGTCTACACTGCTGATGCTTCATAGATGTTACATTTCAGCTATACTGAGCCACGTTAATCAAAATACTACCATGGACAGGTATTACTTGTGCGTGAACAGGAACCAGACAATTCCTTCTGCTACTTTGAAGAACAAAAATGAAGCCTGCATTTTCATCTTATTTTTGTATTAGTAATTCATCTTAAATTGCACTTGGCAGGCCATTAATGGGAGCCAGCTTCGTGGATCCGCATTCATGGAAGTGAGAGCCAAACTGATTCATGATCTAAAATCAGCACATAATGAGGGGTTGATTTACTGATATGGTTATCTCCTCCATATTCTTAAGACTGGTTCTCTTTGGTCTCTGTTTAGACCTTGCCTGACTCACATTGAATTGACACTCACCCACTACAGTGAAATTTGCATTTTGACATCCACACATTAATATTTTAACCACTGTTCACATCCCTTAGTTTTTTTCTCCTTTGAAACATTATCCAACTATTCTTTGTAAGTGAAAAGTCAAGCAGTGGAAAAGATATTAATGGCAGAGATGCCCAGCCTCTAATGGAACAGAGGACAGGATGGTGTATTAGAGAAAAATAAAATATGGTACCCTTGCTCCCACGCAGACCAGTAGTAGACCGAGTCGTTGCTTTCTGGGACATCACTGAACTCTGGGTACCTGCAGCCTCTTGATCTTTGTCTCTTACTCTAATGACTCCATTATTACAGTCCAAAGCTTGTCAGTTTAAAGGCTATTCATCTTAGCAGTCCTTGGCAAGGAGAATACGTCTGTATTTAAAATAATAATAATAATTTAGCCGAACTCTATTCTGTGAAATCTCTAGATTTCTATATTCCCAATGAAGATGCGTATCAACATGCAGAACTCTTTTTTAAAACTAAGGAAGTCTAGCAAAGCAAGGAGGGGTGTCATCTTCACAGCACAGATGTGATCCTGTTGCTGACTAGCTGCTCAGCCTTGTGCATGCTCTCTGCCCGGGTCCGATATTCAGCTTCTCTGGGAGACAGCTTTCCAGTCTCTGGGAAGGGACTGTCAGTCATTATCCATGGGTCAGAATTTCCAGCAATGCTGGATGAAACATTTTGATTAATGCCTACATGGTGACCTGGGATGATGCCAAGGGCTAAAAATTGTGATTAAAATGGGAATAAGGAGTTATCTTTTTTTTCTATGACCTTGGTCATTGTCCTTTTTGTGGCTCTTACCATTAATTCTAAACTTATTCCACAGTATTAAAATCCAGTCTAAAAGTTATTATTAATGAGCTCCTGTATCCTGAAAACCATGAGACAATGCTGTTTTGAGCCCCTGGGACATAGAGTGTTAGGGGTTTATGTACTTTTTTTTCTTTTTTCTGAGGACTCAAAGAAAACTGATTTCATTTGGCCAAAAGAGCCATTAATAGTATACAAAGTAAGGAAGGTTTTACTTCCTTCCTAATTTTGATGTGCTTTCAAGAGGCTTTTTAAGATGTCTTTATCTAAATATTTTTGTGTGGCTCTTGAACACATAAGAAGGTCTGTTTGTTGTTGTTTAGTCACTGTCATGCCCAGCTCTGTTCTGATCCCATGGAATATAGCCCACCAGGCTTCTCTGGCCATGGGGTTTCCCAGGCAAGAATACTGGAGTGGGTTGCCATTTCCTTCTCCAGGGGATCTTCCCGATCCAGGGATTGAATCCATATCTTCTGTACTGCAAGTGAATTATTTACCACTGAGCCACTTGGGAAGCCCCATGAAGGTCTGTTGGGAGTTTTGATAAAAGCGTTTACCAAACTAGAACTGCAAGAGATGTTGAATTCTTCAGTTGTAATGATTAGAGCAGTGTTCTTGTAGGTGGTGGTCTAAACTCCTTTTTGTATATGAATATGTATTAATAAAAAGCAGTGAATCTTATCTATAGATTCTGATGTGTAAGAATCATTAGTTTTCTTTATCAAGAAATAAATGAAAAAATAATTTACTCCCCTGATATGATGAGAAAGGAACTTAACTTCCTGACATTTGTTCCAAACACTCATAATCCCAATCTTAATCATGAGAAAGACATCAGAAAAATTCCACTGAGGGATTTTTCTACAAAATACTTGACCAGTACTGCTCAAGACTGTCAAGACTACAAAAAACAAAGGGAAAATGAGAAATTCACAGAACAGAGAAGATTGGGGAGACATGCCAACTAAACACAACATGATACCTGGACTGATCCTGGAACATTAGAGGATATTAGTGGGAAAATGAGTGAAATCCAAATAAAAATTTAGATAATAGTGATGTACCAATGTCCATTTCTTAGTTTTGACAAATGTTCCTTGGTAAGGTAAGATGGTAGTGATAGGGCAATTGGCAAGATATATATGGAAACTCTATTCTCTTAGCAGTTTTTCTGTAAATGAAAATGTATTTCAAAATTAAAACCCAACTCTAGCCCTCATTCTACTGGCCTGGCTGGAAATTCAGTCCCTGTCATTACTAGACCTCCTGTACCCACAAGGCATCAAGTTTTCTGCCTACTGAAGTTAGTATTAATGTCATTTTTGTCTACACCCACAAGGTCTCATAAAACTAACAACTCTGTTGTTTGGGGAGAACAGACAAGAATGGAAATCCCAGAGCTAGGGTTCTTTTTCTTAAGTGTTATAAAAGTTATGCCCTGAAGGCTTTGAGTCCATCTATAGGAAACCACACCTGGACCTCCTGATTTCCTTCCACTTCCCAGTCTAAAATTGGATGGAAAAAAAAAAGAAGAAGAAGCTCTTTTTTCTCCCTGTCCTCAAAGGCAACTACCTCTCCTTCCCACTTCCTGGAAAATAACTAGCATCCTATTTTCCCTGAGCTCAAACTTTCTCAAGAAGCTTCACTTTCCTGCCATTACCTATGTGGCCCTGCAAAATTCCTTAGCACCAGGAATGCATAGACTCTGGCTACTTGCTTGGAATAGGTAGAAGGAAAACTGCTGCAAAAATAAATACAAATTAATATATAAATAAATCATCCTGCCACTTGTGTAATTGCAAACTACTTTGTTATAGTGGCCTAGTAGCTTATTTGAAGGAACTACACATAGTTGGGATCCCCCGCACGTCTGCCTTCAACCTTTATCTTTGCAGTGAAAGAAGCTGATGCCTGTACAGCTCTCCTCTTGCCTTGGGGCACTTCCTTTCTTGAGTCTGGAGTTCGTAGCATCTTTCTGCTCCAAGCAGAGTGACAAGCCCTGTCTGCTTTTCCTGCCTTGCTCCTCTGTGTAGCGAGAAACTTAATGAGATCACTCAAGGCACAGGGAAGCCTTAAGGCCAAGCAGAGAGCAAGCCCAGCAAGAATGCAAGCAGAGCCAGCATTGGTGCTGAGAGGAGGTCACAGTAGAGAAAGGTCCAGAGTAGAGGATTAAGGGAGAAGAGAGGGCTCTGAAAAGGGGTAGAGACTCTGGCTGGTCTGGGGAAGACAGAAATGGAGCAGATCCCTGAGGCTTGGCAAGGTCAGTGAAAGAGGTATAAACTGGAGTCACTGTCAGTTTTTACAGGAACAAAAAGTTTCCTAAGTTCTTGAAATCCTAAAATCCTTTAAGTTTGTCAAGGTTAATTGAAGAGTGATTCAGTGTTCACAACTTTTTAGCTGTAAAAATGGAGCTGTTTAAGTAGAAGTTTTTGGCTGATGATGAGTCCAAGATCAATAGTGCAAATAGTCCCTTCAGTGAGTGGGCATGGTCACTTCTCAAGAGACATGTGTCACAAATTGTGGGGAAAAAATTGTTGTTTTCCTCATTTATGCTCCTAACATTTGTGAAGTCTGGCTGGAGGCGGCTGCCGCGAGCGGTACAATAAAGCACAGGCCACCCCGTCCAAGGTCAGGGGCAGTGACCAGGGGGAGCCACCCAGCGCCTGAGCCCAAGGATGGCAGCCAGGGGAGCTACCCTACGCCCAAGGCCATAGGTTGCGCCCGAGGCCAGGGGCGGCACCTGAGGCCAGGGACGGCTGGGAGGAGCAACCCAACTTCCAAGGAGCTGTGCTGCGCGGGAAAAGGAGGGCCTAGAAGAGCTATCCTATCTTGAAGGTCAGGAAGGGCGGTGGTGTGGAGATACCCCTCATCCACAGGTAAGGAGCAGTGGCTGAACTTTGCTGGAGCAGCCATGAAGAGATAACCCACGCCCAAGGTAAGAGAAACCCAAGTAAGATGGTAGGTGTTGCAAGAGGGCATCAAAGGGCAGACACACTGAAACCATACTCACAGAAAACTAGTCAGTCTAATCACACTAGGACCACAGCCTTGTCTAACTCAATGNGGGGACTGGAATGCAAAAGTAGGAAGTCAAGAGATACTTGGAGTAACATGCAAATTTGGCCTTGGAGTACAGAATGAAACAGGGCAGAGGGTAACAGAGTTTTACCAAGAGAAAGCACTAGTCATAGCAAACACCCTCTTCCCTGATGATTAGTGGGCATCTTTTCATGTACCTTTCAAATGATGGTACACAGTGCAAAAAATCTGTTGCATTCTCACAATCTGAGAGAAGGATTTGTAGGAGTTAATTTGTCTTATCTTTTACCTAAGATTTTCTATCACTCAAAACCTCTCCATATTCCATAGGAACTACCGACACATTTGTTTTGAATACATAGTGAAAAGAAGACTTTTCCTAGACATGAACAGGGTCAGTCACGATAGTGAATGATTAAGGTTATGGATCATGCTGCAGTGATACAGAGGGCTGGATCCTGAGTGACAGAAGCCCACCCCTCCCCCATGTTCTTTAATAAATACATTTCTGTTAATAAGTATGTTTTGAGAAGAAAGGTCTCTAACATGAGGGTCCCAGAGCTGGAGCCCTTCTTGCCCAAGTCCAGGGGCCATACTGGTTTCTCTTACTGATCTTGGTCACCATTCATGATTACTCAAATCCTGCATCATGTATCATTCATTTTAAAAATGTCTTTGTTATGACACAGGAGGGATTATATTAGTGTCACAACACTCCAGTCAGCAAAATTGCTTTGGAAAGTACAGATAGTCTTGAGGGCCTGAAAATGGCAGAATAAGTATAATCACATGTATGTCTCCTTTGGCAGAGGTTGAGATGGTTAGATAGCATCATCGACTCAATAGACAGGAGTTTGAGCAAACTCCAGGAGATAGTGATGGACAGGGAATCCTGGTGTGCTGCAGTCCATGGGGTCGCAAAAGTCAGACATAACTTAATGACTGAGCAATGTTTCCTTCTCCTTACCCACTGTTTCAGAGAGGTTTACGAATCACAGATAGTGAAACTGTTGGTTGATAACACCTGCTGGACCTCATACTCATAATCAGAGAGCTGGTTATTTGTAGATTCTGTCTCCTCTGTTTGCTGGAAAATGTGATAGAATCCTAATTGACTACCTGGGACAAACTTTCTGGAATAAAGACACTGGCTGTTGAGCAGCAAAATTATGCATATTAACAGCTTACCAAGTACCATACCTCTTTTCCTTTCCCATGAATCCCTTATGGCAACCCAGCTACCTTAAGGATCACCTTGTCATCTGACATTACAGGCAGAGTGTCGTGGCTGGTGAGATTTATTTGGGGATATCACTGAGTTAAGTTGGAGGCAGCCCCCAAGAACAGAGAAGATTGAGCAACCAATGGGAAATGGGATCCCAGCATCCCTCTCTTCTTTCCATGTAGGGCATCCCATGCCTGTCCAGAAGCAAGTGTTGGTCCTAGTTTCAATGGTCCAGACTCTAAGATTTTCCCAAGGCCAGCTCCTGGTAGAGTCACAGCTACAAGCTTCATTTCTCCAAGGAATAGGATTTCTGCCCTTTTAGCTAGAAAGTAATCAGAGTCNTTCTTTCCATGTAGGGCATCCCATGCCTGTCCAGAAGCAAGTGTTGGTCCTAGTTTCAATGGTCCAGACTCTAAGATTTTCCCAAGGCCAGCTCCTGGTAGAGTCACAGCTACAAGCTTCATTTCTCCAAGGAATAGGATTTCTGCCCTTTTAGCTAGAAAGTAATCAGAGTCCTAACACTTCACTTTCTGCATCTCATGGTTCAAAGCTGCTATGAGGGAAATACCTCCTTACTAAGAATAATACTCCAGGCCTCTTTTCTAAGAATGCTATGCCACTGAAAATTATGGCCTTTTTAACTTAGCCCCCAGATCCATAAGGGCCATGTCTTTTTGTGTTTTCTGCTTTCTGCAGAAACTCAGCTTTACAAGTTACACCTATTTTGGTGCACCTTACTGTGCAAAGATCACTTATTTTGAGGTCTGCATCCTCCAGAGGGCTCAGCTGCTAGACCCTGGAAGTGTTGCTGGACCAGAACCTCCAGTCTGCAGACCCTGGTCTAGTTACTGGGGAAACCATAAGAAACATGAACTCCATATGCACCCTTTCCCGTTTCCCTATATGTCTCCAGAGAAAGTCTGAAAAGTTTTGGCCTATGTGGAGAAAGAAACCAGAACTGAGATACAGAAGCATTGAGCCTCAGTGGGCTTCTTATTTCTCTGGTTGAATGAGATCTTTTCAGACCAGGGGGAACTAAGTGAATCATTGCTTGCTGTAAATCGGTAAGGAGAAAGTATCAGATATTGGGGTTTGGGAAAAAGAAAGAAAATTGACTTTGGGCAAGTGGGAAATTCCGTGTTGCTTAGAAGCGTTCTAAAGTGGTGTGTAGAAGTGTGAACCATAAGGCCAAACTTCCATGGTTAAAATTCCGTGTCTGTTCCTTAATAACCATATAACCTGTTCAGGGTATTTAAGCTCTCTGTGTCCTAGAAGTGGGAAGAATCACAAATAATAGGATCGACTTCTCAGTGTTATTACCAGGATTAAATGAATCCATGTGTGTAAAGCTCTTAGATTAGTGCTTGGTCCTTACCAGATCGTTAGTTGGTGTGATTTAGAACTATTATTTTCATTCATCATAATCATCACTAGCTCTTAGAGGTAGGCCATGGTTCCAGCCTGGTTCTCTGTGTAGTGTGATCACCACTGAACAGATTTCCTAAGGCTGAGCTGCTTCCTGGTGCTTGGAGGACTGATAGGCAGCTCCTTTACAGACTATACCTCCTCATTCTGTGGACCCCAGGTTGATGTAAAGACACGACTAGCTGGTGAAGTCCACAGTTTTCAATCATCTACTCGTGAAAGGCTTTAAGGTGTAGGTAGGGTAGGAAGGGACTCTTGAAATGTTATTGCAATCTGAGTTCAATCTCAGTCAAGGAATATGCAAGAACAGGAAGATCCAGAAGGTGCTTAACTGAGCTTGCTGGTGGATAGCTCTCCTCCAGGACCCCATCACTGCTTCGGATAAAGGTTTCCAGCTTAACTGTGTGGGTGTGCATCTCTGCAGAAGTAGCTCAGCTACCTGCTGCAACATGGTCCACCAGCCACAAGTCAGTGACCCCTAGTGATGACACCGGGACTCAGTTTCTTTATAGGAGCAACTGCCAGCAGACCCTGGAACCCCATGTCTTTTAGTAATAATGCTTAAGCAATTTTATCAGGCAGAAGGAAATCAGTAACAGGTAGAAGTGTGACTTTACAAAGAAATGAACAGCACAACAATAGTAAGTCTGTGGGTAAATATAATATTTTTTATGATCTTTAAAAGATATTTGACTATTTAAAGCAAAAATAATAGCATGGCATTTATAGAGTATGAAGACATAAAATATATAATATCAATACAAAAGGTAAGAGGGAAGAATTTATGCTTCTGATGTATTATGTGAAGTGATGTAATTTATTATGAATTCTAGAGAAAACTGAAAATATAAAGAGGAAGAGTCAACTAAGCTAACAATGGAGATAAAATGAAATAAGAAATGATAGTCAATTCAAAGGAAGATAGGGAAATAGTAAGACAAAGAAAGAACAGAAAAGGCACATAGAAAATAAATATTAAAACTAGACTTAAATCCAAACATGTTTATAATCACGTTAAATGTAAATACTCTAAACAATGTAATTAAAACTCAGAGATTGTTAAATTGGATAATTTGTGAGACTCAACTACTTGCTGCTTGAAAGAAAAACACTTTAAATAAAAAAACACAGACAAGTTAAATTTCAAAAGATGACCATGGAAACACTAACCTAAAAGCAGTAGGGAAAAGCATGGACCAGGATTTGGCCTTGAATCTCAGCTCTTGTGCCTTCTTGGTGGTCAACTTGGGTGAGTCACTTAGCTTCTCTGAACCTAATTTTCTTCCATTTGTTTATAATGAGGATAAGATACCTGTCTCAGAGGGTTGTGGTAAAATTTAAACGAGTTAATGTAAAACATATAACTTAGTTCCTAGTGTATATTAAGTACCTAAAAATGTTAGCAGTTATTGAGTTGTTTTTACTGTTTCTAGGTTCTGAAATGCCTACCAAATAGTCATAATATCTAGGAAGTTCTGATTCAGCCTGGGCAGTGGGATTACAGCCAATGTACAGACGGCATTTGTATTTTAGTGACTGCAAAACAAAATTCAGTCTGCAGTACAGGTTCCTTACGCATTCAGGGTTGCTATGGAGCTCTTGGAAAAGATCGATTGGCCTTATCTTGGTGTGGAGCTGGGACTGTCTGTCATCCCTGAGCTGGCTGGAGACTGGCTTCACTCAGCCCCCAAGGAGAAAGGCATGTGTCCCACTTGACAGGGAGATGACTGGATAAGTGAGTGAAGAGAGGCAGCAAAGACACCTGGAAGCTGCATGCAGACTCGCTGTCAGTGGGGGAACAAGAAGGGAACATGGTTCTCCCGTTTCTGTTGTGACATTACATAGAGATAATGTAACACAGATGCTCTGGATAAATAATTCAGGGGAGAACAAGAAATATAAAACCCAGGCACCAGTAACAACAGCTCCTGTGTACCGTGGTTGTGACAAAGTCTGTACTTGAACTTTATATCCAGATGTGAATCCTTAATGGGAAAGGGAAAACAATAATTTCACAGGGCTGGAAGCTGTGTGATGTGTTCAGCCCAGACTGCTGCCTCAGGCACCTGCTTCCAAATACTTGGCCTTTTTCTTTTCAACAAACTGCCCTCTCTCCTGCTTTCCTCTCTACAGCCTTCGCCCAACAAGTGCATAATTACTAGATAACAGACTATTGAATCACTTTCTTAACAAATAAGAATAGATAATCAGCAGTATTGAGCACTTGGCACATGACAATGTACTAAGTACATGGTCTGTTTTATCATGTTTAATCCTCATAAACATCCTTGCCAGAAGATTCTCTTTATTTGTCCCATTTTGGAACCAAAAGAAACTGAGGTCAGAGAGGCTAGGTAGCTTGCCCAAGGCCATACGGATAGGACATGGTACGGTAAGAATTAGAAGCTGGGCCTCAGATCCGGAGTTCTTTTAACCACTGTTCAACTACTCCATAAGCTATGCAGTAGTTAGGACATTTTTTCAATGCAGGGTGATCATACAGTGCTGGTCTTCTTGGGTAACTGTGAGTTAGCAAACCTGTAGCAGAGTGACCGACAGCATGGACTTCAGTGCCCGGGGTTTCTATCCCACCTCTCCCCTTTCCCAGCTGTGTACCCATGACAAGTGTCCTTCATCTCTTTGAGCTTCATTCCCCATCAGAATAACAGGCTCATGAGAGTGCCCACCTCCTGGATCCTTGTGGGAATTTAAAAAAATATCCTGTAAAAGGCACAGCCCAGTGCCTGAAACAAGCTAATCCTCATAGAAATTAGTGAATTGCTGACAAGTGCCTAAGCTTTGGTGAATAGCCTCTCGCTGAGAACAGCAGTAGCCTGAGTTCAGCTCCTGTCCGTCCCTCTACATATGGGAATCAGTTGGGCACTTATCCTGAAGAGGGCAAAGTTGAAAGAACACACGAATAAAGTAAAAGGGAGGATCTGTTCCAAACAACAATCAGTAACTGATATTTTAAAGACTTTTATTTTTGTTATTTTTTGAAGAGGAGGGAGGTAAAAGTTATCAAGGATGTCATCACATCTCTGTAGGATAACGAAAGAAATCTCACAACAAGGCGGCATATGAAACAAACATGACAAGCATACTTTTCGGAAAAGTCAGGTTTACCAGGAATGAAGGCTCACTGAGGCGGTGTTCCTGGAGATTTCTTGTTGGGACTTTGTGGAAAGATATGGTAGAACCGAGATGTCCATTAGGTTTAGAGCGTGAAGTTTTGTACAGGATAGCACTGGCCTTTTCAGTATCCCCTAGCTTGACTGACTGACAGCCATGCATGTGTTTGTCAGTGAAAAAGAAACATACTGGGGAGAGAATAACAGCACTCACCATAATATGTGTATATAACCAGAGTGCAGTTTATGGTGAAATCAAGTCCAGATGCTAACTTTTTATCATTAAAATTGTAAAGCAGATAGAGAAGGACATAGACTCCATCAATTTTCATTACCAAGACTCNTGTCAGTGAAAAAGAAACATACTGGGGAGAGAATAACAGCACTCACCATAATATGTGTATATAACCAGAGTGCAGTTTATGGTGAAATCAAGTTCAGATGCTAACTTTTTATCATTAAAATTATCAAGCAGATAGAGAAGGACATAGACTCCATCAATTTTCATTACCGAGACTCCTGACTGAGGAGGAAATAATACCATCTGACTATTTCCAAACAGTAATAAATATCCCTGCATCATAGAAAGGCCAACACACTTCTCAGAAGCACTTGTTTTATTAATCAACTGATGAAACTAGAAAGAGATCAGTCTTATTAGAAAAAAAGCCCCTTCCCCAAACCATAGATGTTATGAATCCCGGTACCTAATTTAAAACAAATTTTAGTTCATTTTCTGTCCTTTTATGACATAGCACACTTTTTGAAGAAAGGCTTTAACATTAACCTCAGTCAGGAGAGTTCCTTAAATTATGATCAGAGGTCTATTGGACAAGTCAAGCTGTCTAATAAAGGCCCTTCAATATTTCTGTGATTAATTCTTTTAGACAAAGTCCAAATTTTTTGTCCAAGNTCCCCAAACCATAGATGTTATGAATCCCGGTACCTAATTTAAAACAAATTTTAGTTCATTTTCTGTCCTTTTATGACATAGCACACTTTTTGAAGAAAGGCTTTAACATTAACCTCAGTCAGGAGAGTTCCTTAAATTATGATCAGAGGTCTATTGGACAAGTCAAGCTGTCTAATAAAGGCCCTTCAATATTTCTGTGATTAATTCTTTTAGACAAAGTCCAAATTTTTTGTCCAAATTTATTCTAAGACCAGGAAAATAATAGTGAAGTGTATTTTTTATATATACTATAGTACTTGCCTTTTTTCCTCTGATTTTGTGACTGATTGTCTTTCCTTAGACTCTTAGTTATTTTGTGACAGTTTATCTTCTACATCCTCCAAGTATGCTTTAAGCAGTGAAAGTTATATTGTATCTCCGCAGTAACAGAACTAGTAGAGTGTTATTTTCATATAAGAATGGTGTAAATACTTATTAAATAATGTCTTTATCCAGCCATACATATATCTACACATACAAACACACTCATGCACACCTTAAACAGGTAAAAAGAAATGGCCAGTAGGACCCGGAGGGATGGCGTGGAGGGGGAGGTAGGAGTGGGGTTCGGGATTGGGAACCCGTGTACACCTGTGGCGGATTCATGTTGATGTGTGGCAAAACCAATACAATATTGTAAAATAAAAAATAATAATAAAAAGAGCTGAGAGGTGGGATGGGGAGAGGAGAGGGAGGCTCAAGATGGAGAGGATATATGTATAATGACAGCTGATTTGCATTGTTGCGCAGCAGAAACCAACACTACATTGTAAAGCAATTTCCCCCAATTACAAAATAAAATTTAAAAAAAGAGAAAAANAGGTAGGTCCTAAGATCATCTCCATTTTATGGAAGAAGAAACTGAGGTTTAGCAGGACTAAGTAACCCTTGTGAGTTACTAGTAATAACAATGCAAATCCACACCTGCCTCTCCTCTAAGTCCGTTCTATCTTTCTTAGAGTTGATCCGTCCAACTTATCTTCTTATGAGTCAGGGCTGAGATGTGAAACAGTCTTCCCAGCCTCTCAGAACAAATTTGGAGTAATGGAGCCAGGAAGAGAACTGCATCTCCTGATTCTTGGTTCAGTGCTTTTTGCTTGGCTCTTGAAAGTTGTGTGTGTGTGTGTTTCCTCTCCCTCAAGTTCGCAAATCTTTCCATGGTGTCAAAGACTTCAAGGATAACTTCCAGTTTTGCCCTTACCAAGAAAATCAGCAGCATGCAATGGTCACGAGGGCCCCACACTGGCTTTGCCGAACACACTGCATTGATAAAGGCTGTGAGAGGAAGCAACATCTCTGGGAGCATTTTCAAACCACAAGAAAGTCCCAGAGGGCACTGGCTGATGGAACACCAGTTGTTCACCTTGTCCTAAAATTCCCCGAGTTCCTCCAAGATGTCTCACCACATGTTTAAAAGTCCAGGCCTGCTCTTGCATGTACTGTTTCTCATAACAGCATGGTGCATTCTGGAATTGACACCTGGTGATGTCTGGGCATTTAATGGTTGCTGATTGGTAATGTGAACAGCCTATATTGATCACGCTCCCCACAGCTCTTTGAAGAAGAAAGAGAAAGAAGAGAGAAATTATTTATCCATAATAGTTTTTAAAGTTTTTTGTCTTTGATTTTCTCTGTCTCCACATTAAATTGATTACCATGTAGCTAAACAGCTTGTGTAATTATCTGCTCAATGTCTGTCTCTGTCACCAGGACACAAACTCCGTGAGGACAAGTCCTATGTCTTCCCCCACCCCCACTGCATTCCTAGAGCCCAGTTCTTCAATCACACAGTGCAATAAACATGTCTTTGACTTAAAAGACATACTCTGAGGGTGACCGTGAGAAAAATGCAACATTGCAGGTAAATTTACTGAAGCCACAAAACAGTGTCTTACTGTATTTTTGATATCAGGAGTGTGGCTCAAATGTTTGTATATGAAATCCAGCTGCATACACAAAGAGATACAAATCACTAGTGTGGAATTTGAAGAGTGCATTCTTTTCACATTAGAAGGGAAGAGAAGACAAATGGATGAATTATAGAGTAGCAAACTAGAGGAACATGAATCAGAAAAGTGTGTCTTTTGTCTCAAAGTAGGATATGGGTGTTCACATCTCCTGCCAGCCCAGGGCATCACCTACAACTCTGGCATCAGTTAAGTACTTACATCAAAGCCTGTGTAGTAATGTTGTTGGAATAGAAATGTTTCTTGGGTAACCATGATAACTTGTGTCTACTGAGAAGTAGAAAGAAGTCTATACAAATCCCACCTGGCTGCTTGTACAGAGCAATGTGGACAGTTGCAGACAGCTTTTGACAAGCCACTGGTAAAATTAGCCTGGTTCAAATTCTCCTGCAAACTCTCAGTCACTAAAGCGAATTGAATTCTCATCAAGAGAGATTTAGGAGTCTTGTGAGAGAGAGTTGCAGAATTAGATGCTGATGGTCCATCATTGATACAGTGAGTTCTGTTCTGCTGGGAATGGAAATAATGATCGATTATTTACTTTCTTTCTTAGCACCATTGTTAAGTGCATAGTGGCAAGAAAAATATCAGGTCTCTCCTCTGAAAAACAATAATAATAAAAAATATTTTAAAGGATGATAGAACAGTGGCCTCTCTCCCTAAAAAGTTTTTATGAGTTTCCTTTCCTGGATGAAGCTATAGGTTTTTATTCAAGTATGATAAAAGGGAGTTTGATGGGTTTTTGTGACCTTTTCATTCAGAGTCCTATTTTCCACTGGAAAACTAAGAAAATGGTATCTTAAAAGCCTGGGAAATGTTTTTTTCTCCAATTTGTCCTCATTTTGGTAGCAAATTTGAAGGAAAACTAAGAATTATGTTTTGACCTTTCTTCTGGTTAATGGGATTTTTTTTTTTTTTAGCTCAAATCACGTTGGCAAAAGAATTCTACACTTTGCTTCCACAGTTCATAGGCGTTAGAATGTGACATGGATGTGACATTTGAGGTTTCACACCTTGCATATTAATAGAGGGGGAAGTCAGAAAGAGATATCCTGAGGGCAAAGCAAGACTTCTGTTTTTCTTCAAATGTTCATCCCGTTTTGCCCTCATCTCAGAGGGGATTATACCACCTGAATAGCTGCAGGCAGATATGCCTTGCAGCTCAGCCACAGCTCTGAGAAAGAGTTTAAATAACATTTTCTACAGAATCCTCATACTTGCAGTTAATATTTTGGATTACTTCAAAAAAATTTAATCATGAACTCTTTCCAGTTTTTTTTTTTTTTGGTATATGTTGCCATAACAACTGAAATCACATTATCTTCGTAAGTAACTCTGCAGAATCGCATGAATTACACTACCAATGAGTAAATCAATTATAACCGTATCCACCCCCCCAAAAAATGTTCTAGTTACTCACTCCCTGTTCCATGTCACCCTTAGCTGAATTTGTTGTTTAAGTGTCTTGTTTTGATTTTTTTGGGGGGGGGTGATGGTGGTAATATTTTAATTTATAACCAGAAGTATAAAGTCATCTCTTGGAAAGCTTTTAGGGAGATGGTCACCAGGAGATTGATAGAAGATAAAGAGGTCATAAAACAACTGGAAATTGATAAAACTGTTAGAGATCAAGTTTGTGGTCTGATCATTCGTAGCCTGGTCTCATTAAAAGAACTGACTGTGCTTATTCAGGCATATAAATTTCCCCCCTTTCCAGACATTTAACTGTTTGGGTCCGTATTCTATCTCTGTGTTACAGAGCATAGAGAAAAGAGATTGACTAGTTGAAAATGAAAGTAGGAAAATGAAATCCCTATGCTAGAAATCTCTTCCCCTAAGAAGGCTTCTTTTCAGTCATGTAAAGGGAAGCAGCATCCATTGTGTTTATTAAAATGACCATATCCGTTACTCAAGTTAAGGCTGAAATCCTAGTCATATCTACCAAAGGAAAAAAAAAACCCAACGTGTTGTCAGAGAGTGGTGTAGTCATCAAAAGCACCTGTCTCATTTTACCTCTAAAGACTGTCACTCTATCAGTGGTTATCACTCCCAAGATTATTGCAAAGAGAACCTATTCACAATTTAAATGCCTGTGGGAGTGCATTTAAATTCTTGAAGATTTAAGCTCCTCTTATGAAAAAGTCATACTAGAAGGCTCCTATTATATTCTAAAAGGAGCTAATGCCTCTTCCCCATTTCCTTTTTCTCTGTTCCTGCCAGCTTCTAGGTTCATGAAGTTCTAACTTTTATAAGGTAACATGATGAGTTATTATAACAACCACAGTAACAGCCACAAAGACCTCAATGCTAATTACTGTCTTTTCTTTGGGGAGACTGTAGACTATCAGGAAGGAATAAGACATTTAATTTCTTGTCTCTGATATGAGAGTGCATTGCTGGGTTTTCAGAAAAATTAAGTCATCTCTCTGTCTTTCTCCTGTCTCTGTCTGTCTGTTTCTCTCTTTGTCTCCCTCCCTCCCTCTCTGTCTCACACGCACACACACATGCACACACATACACACACACGCGCACACACACACACACACACACAACATAAAACAAACTCAGATATGAGGGAAATAGCTTTTGTGTTTTAGTCCCTGAAGAAGAGTAGACTAGATTACTTCAAAGTTGGAGGATTTGGCTACACACTAGAAATTCAAGGATAAACAGGATTGAGTGTCCTGGCTTGGAACATGGCTTCTGCAGGAAAAAGGAATAATGAGGATATGGCTACACACTAGAAATTCAAGGATGAACAGGATTGAGTGTCCTGGCTTGGAACATGGCTTCTGCAGGAAAAAGGAATAATGGGTTTCTGGAGTGTCCAGGAAGTGATAGGGTCACCAAGTTCCACATATTTGTGAACAACTGCAACGTCTCCATGCTTGCATGCTTCAGGGAGCAGAGTTACTCACCTTTAAATCATTATAAAGGTTTGGATAGGGAGTATTTAGGTGACCATCAAGTACACCAAGGCCAGAGGTCTTTTTCCAAGTGCTGTAGGTTGCATCAGCCTCCTGAGATAGTGCAAGAAACAGGGACACCAATATAATGATTAGAGTTCATTGTCAGGTTTAATGAATTGAAATGTGCTTGGGGGCTTTTGGGTTTGTTTGTTTGTTTGTTTTTGCACCCAAGTGTGGGATGTAACTTTATACCAGTTTACAGAAATAGTTGCTAGAATAGTGTAGTTCAATAAGATGTCACTTCTTTAGTCAAATTCTCCCCTACATCACATCACAAAGTTATTGCTTTGGCTTCTGCTTCATACTTTGCTCTTAAATGTCTTATAGGCTTTACACTAGAGTTTAGATGGTGGTTTACCTACACGCATCTCTCCTCCCCCCAGCCCTGTATTCCATAATGTACGTGCTTTTAAGAGAAACCAAAGTATACCATTCAAGATAGACATGGATTATGCTGAGGTAATAAATGACCCTAAATTTAATGACTTTTTTAAAGTGTTGATTTCTTAGGTACATTTTCTGTCCATCATGGGTTAGCTGGAGCCTCTCCTCCACACTGTCATTGTTCTCATTCAGGGACCCAGGCTGGCAGGGAAAATATGATCTAAATCACTGTGTACTGGTTGAGGAGGGGGTTGGCAGGGAGAAGAAAATCATGGCAAAGCACACAGTAGCTTATGGACCTTTGAGGTAGCAATGATGCATATCACTGCTGTCATTTCATTGGCTAGATCTTTTGTTACCATCTGCCAGAGTGTTTGTAAACTGTCTTAATGACTGCATTTGTATTCACTTTGTCTGGCACAGAGTAGATGTTTAATAAATGCTTGATGAGTGAATAAATAAGCAAGTAAATGGTTATAGACATTTCTTGTATATAAATTTGTTTGATATGTATAAACTACTTTGAATAATGTAAGTTGACATACATCAAGGTCATCATTTCTCTCTATCCTTTCACAATGTAGAATCATCATCATCATTGTAGTGGTCATGATCTCTGGAGCACTGTATGCCAGACGTTAAGTCACATGCTTTCCAGACTCACTCATCATAACCATTCTCTAAGATGTGTATTATTATTTTTCCTATTTCATAATTGATGAAATTAGGGTGCAGAGATGTTATCATTTACCCAGAGTTACACAGAGGGTAAGTGATGGAGTCCAGTTTAAATCCAGATCTAAAGCCCATGTTTTTACCATTTTCATATGTCCCTCCTAGAACTCCCCTTCTTAATATTTTAATAGATTACATAATCCTAGTTCCAAACATACCCTTAAAAGGACATTTATTGCTATCGTTCAATAGGTAAATATGAAGTCAGTCAATATTAATACAAGGGCTATGAAGGGAGTTTCAGATCCAAATTGTCCAAAACTATCTTATGCTTTTTTATATTTTGCACTTGTTTTTTTGCTCTTTGATACTGTGGCTACCAGGTATAAACCCTGAGGTGTCCACTGCAAAAAAATCCTTAAATAAAATAGTCTTAAATTTTAATCCTTAAAATAAATAAAAATCTACATTTATTATCTGGAGTAATTAAGGGGTTTTGACGCTCTCTCTAATCACTGTGAAACTATGAAAATTGAGCTAGCTTTCTGCCTGTTGGAGAATCATGTTTGGCTCTAAAGACTCTAAAAGTAATGATTACTCTGCCCTCTAGTGGAAGGAATATCTGCCTCTGTCCTTGGTTCTGAAATATCAGTTGCCCATAAGTCACAGCTGTTTCTCATTATTTGGGACCTGAAGAGGGATTCTGGTCTGAGCTATACCACTGTCAAGAGTTCTTTGTTTCTTTTTTCTACCTTGATAAATAGTAGAGCTTATTTCATGTAATATTTAAAGTTTTGTCATTTTTCTTACACTTGTTATTTTGATCTAGGAAGCTGGGAACACATAAGCTTTTCTCTATGCATTCTGATCCTAATGTTTAAATCTAATAAAAATATGGAATGATTATATGCAAGAAGACGAATTTTAGAGTAGTAGTTAAAAATACAAGCTATGGAATCAGTCCGACCATTTTTAAATCTGAGCTCTACCATTTACAAACTGGGAAACTTTTGGAGATGTCTAACTTCTCACTGGAAAAGACCCTGATCCTGGGAAAGATTGAAGGCAGGAGGAGAAGGGGATGACAGAGGATGAGATGGTTGAATCGCATCACTGACTCGATGGACGTGAGTTTGAGCAAGCTCTGGGAGTTGGTGATGGACACGGAAACCTGGCGTGCTGCAGTCCATGGGGTCTCAAAGAGTCGGACATGACTAAGCAACTGAATTGAACTGAGGTAAACTTCTCTGAGCCTCAGTTTTCTCATCCCTAAAATGAAAATGTTGCTGAACTTAGAGAGTTATGGGAAAAAATGAAATGAAATATTTCTTATAAATGTTCAGCATAGACCTTAGCTCCCAGTTAAGTAATAGTTGATAACTGTTTCTTTTGTTCTGAGGCAGCTATTATTATTTTTGTTAGTCTTATTAAAATTTCTGCCAGTCGTCAAATTGATTTTAAATAACTCCTGTCAAAAGTTTACTTACTATAATATTTTGAGGAAGAACTCAGAAATGTTAACTATCCATTTTCTTATTCTTCACCCCCATTGTTAAACAAGGTATGCAGTGCACATAATAGCCAAATCACATTATCTCAGCCATTTACCCAGAAATGCCAATTTCATTTATGCTTTTATCTCTTATAGAAGGTTGGTTAAATGATTCTTGCAGGAGTCTGTGCCTCCTACAACATTGTTCTTCACTCTTAGCCCATGACCTTTTAAGAAAGATTCAGTTACACAAAAAATTTCTCTCAAGGAAACTTACCTGCCTTGTTTTTTCTGAAACAAAAATGAATATTATGTAGCTTAGCATGGTTTCTTAATTATGAGGTAATATATAGTCTAGGTTCATATAGTCAAGGCAATGGTCTATCCAGTAATTATGTACTGTTGTGAGAGCTGGACCGTAAAGAAGGCTGAACACTGAAGAACTGATGCTTTAGAACTCCGGTGCTACAGAGGACTCTTGAGAATCCCTTGGACCACAAGGAGATCAAACTGGTCAATCTTAAAGGAAATAAACCCTTAATACTCATTGAAAGGACTGATGCTGAAGCTGAAGCTCCAATACTTTGGCCACCTGATGAAACAACCAGCTCATTAGAAAAGGCCATGATGATGGGAAAGATTGAAGGCAAAAGGAGAAGAGGGTGACAGAGGATGAGATGGTTGGATGGCATCACTGACGCAATGGACATGAACTTAGGCAAACTCCGAGGGATGGTGAGGGGCAAGGAGACCTGGTGTGCTGCAGTCCATGCGGTTGCTGAGTCAGAGACGACTTGGTGACTGAACAACAATAACAATATACAGTCAAACTCATCTTCTAACAGGAGTAATGAGTTCATTTCAAATACCTAATACCGGTACTTCACATAATCTTTATTTTATTTTTATCAATAATTGGTTTATTCGGCCTTTCCATGCACAGCCAACTGAACATTTCTTTATAATTTATAATTCTTTCACACAGTTTGTTTTGCCCAAAATTCTGTCAACTGCCGTAAATATTTTAATGTAGAAGGAGTTATGTATTCTCGACATGTGAATAAATCATAATTTCAGTTAGCTTAGTAGATGGGGAAACAATGGAAACAGTGAGAGACTTTATTTTTTTGGATTCCAAAATCACTGCAGATGGTGACTGCAACCATGAAATTAAAAGATATTTATTCCTTGGAAGAAAAGCTATAACCAACCTAGATAGCATAATAAAAAGCAGAGACATTACTTTACCAACAAAGGTTTGTCTAGTCAAAGCTCTTATTTTTCCAGTAGTCATATATGGATGTGAGAGCTGAACTATAAAGAAAGCTGAGCACCTAAGAATTGATGCTTTTGAACTGTGGTATTGAAGAAGACTCTTGAGAGTCCCTTGGACTGCAAGGAGATCCAACCAGTCCTTCCTAAAGGAGATCAGTCCTGAATATTCATTGGAAGGACTGATGCTGAAGCTGAAGCTCCAATACTTTGTCCACCTGTTGCGAAAAACTGACTCATTGGAAAAGACCCTGGTGCTGGGAAAGATTGAAGGTGGGAGGAGAAGGGGACAGCAGAGGATAAGATCACTGGATGGGATCACCAACGTGATGGACATGATTTTGAGTAGGCTCCAGGAGTTGGTGATGGACAGGGAAGCCTGGCGTGCTGCAGTCCATGGAGTTGGACATGACTGAGCGACTGAACTGACTTACTGAGAAAATTATGTTAGCATGGTTCACTCGATGTTGTCTCCTTCATGAGCATTACAGTGTATAGCAGGGACACTCAACAGAAGCCTTCTGGTGGGCTGAAGAAGTTGGATCGAGGCTCAGAATATCTACACTTTTTTCTTAATCTGGATAAGGTGGACAAGGTGTATGGTTTTCCTGATTGTTCTTTCCTTATCTGTGAGAAAGAGTGGTGAAAGTGAAAGTGAAGTCACTCAGTCATGTCCAGCTCTTTGTGACCCCGTGGACTGTAGCCCACCAGGCTCCTCTGTCCATGGGATTCTCCAGGCAAGAATACTGGAGTGGGGTGCCATTTCCTTCTCCAGGGGATCTTCCCAACCCAGGGATCAAATAAGCTCTAAATTAAAGGAAGCTGTTATATATTAATAGTAAGTGTTCAACAAGTATAAGCTGTGCTAGTGCCTGTAATGACACAATAATAACAACTACTACTATTATCACCATTATAACTAGTATCTTTCCCTGATCATCTTGTTTTAAACTGCAAGACAGGCACACAGAGCAAGATGACACTCCTTATCTTCCTTCCCTTTTTTATTTTTCTCTGTAGAACTTATCAGCATCATACATACTATGTTCCCCTCATTTGTGTTAATTTTTCATCTCCCCTGCCAGGTTGTAGACAGAGATTTTTACTGCTTTAATTTTATTTTTGTTTTACTTCCTTCCATATTCTCAGCACCTAGTAATGCCTTGTATGCAGTAGGTTCTTAATAAATACTCGAGTGAATCAGTGAGCGAATGAACAGCTCATCGTGGGTAATTACTGCAGTAGTCTTTTCTGGGAGGCAGGATTGTTTAACCCACGGTCTAACACTGACAAGAAAGAGGTTAGTTAGCACTTCCCACTGTACCGTGGAGTGAGAATGCAGATAATTCATCATAGAGCCAACCTGAGCATGATTATCTGTCACAACTGCAAATACCAACTGTGAGTTTTCAAGAGGGGTTTCAATATTCTCCTTTAAAAACCAGTGTAAGTTTTAGGCACTTGACAGAGGAGAGAAGTTCTTCTGTGACCAGGCTCTGTGTCCTAGAGGTAGAAGACATGAAGGACACATCCTTCAGCTATTTGAGTCACATATCTGTCTGTTACAAAACCCCAGTAGATGGTAAAGTTCACCATTATTATATCTTGTTTATCATCTAATTACTGCTGATCTTGTCTTGCAAATTTTTTCACTATTCTGCCTAGCAATGGCCATTCTTTTATATCAGAGTTGTAATGATTCTCTTCATTCATAACTTCAAATAACTTCTGACCATATGATACGGAACTCTTATCCACGACAATGTTCAGCTGGGCATCTGGGTCTGACACCTAGCTCCACCATTTACCATCTGTCCCTGCATCCTAAGTTGCTTCAGTTGTGTGCAACTCTTTGCCACCCTATGGATCACAGACTTACAGGCTCCCCTGTCCATGGGATTTTCCAGTCAAGAATACTGGAGTGGGTTGCCACTTCCTCCTCCAGGGGACCTTCCCAACCTAAGGATCGAACCAGCATCTCTTAGGTCTCCTGCACTGAGGCAGGTTCTTTACCACTAGTTTAGGCGTCTGTTGTTGAATTACTTCTATTAGACTTCACTTATCTGGAAAATGAGACTGAGGAGCCACCTTAACTCAGTTGTGAAGGCAGTTGTGAAAATGACATGAAATATTAGTAGTTACTATATACATCCCTCACTTGGCATGGCATCATTTTTAGAGGTCCTGGGAATTATCGCTTGATTCTTAGCAAAACTCTGAAACATTTTGTCTTTGGTGCCTCTCTTGTCAATGTTCTTTTTCTTGCCACTGAAGTTATTTTCCTGCCACTCACTTCTCCTCAAAAGACAAGTGATGGAAAAGCACACTTCACGCTTATTAGTACTTTAATTTGTAAAACGGGGCTGAATCATTTGTAAAACAAAAACTAGGCTTATATCGTTTCTATAGTGCAGTGGTTATCACATTTGCCTAACCAAAACTAGGGTTATAAGATGTCATTTTCCAATTTTTCCTGTCTTTTGTCTAAAAGCGAATATTAGCTAAGTCAGTATGGCTTTCTCTCTGTCCTAACTGGGTCCAGCCTCAGGGAGAACCTCTTTATACAGGGAAGATGAACTCATTTCAAGATATCCTTCAAGTGTTATCTATGACACATAAGAAATACTGCAAAGAGTAAGACCTTTAAGAAGCTAGAATAATGATACATACATGCCTACATCCGAGTTTCTAAATTCTAAAGTCATTTTCTAAATTCATTTAGTTGAACTGTTCCAGGCACGTGTGAGAATATTTGTAGAAACTGCTTATATAGAAAGCAAAGTTTGGGATTTTGGTCTCATCAAAAATATATTTGAAGACAATAGGTACAAAGAAAGGTGGTAAACTTAGTTATTGTTTAAGTTGGAGCTCACAGGCTCATGGAGAAATCTAACTTATTTTTGCAAAGTTCTTTTGAAAGGAATGATTAGCTCTGAGGCCCAAAACAGCAGTTGTATTTACTGTAGCTCTTGGTGCCCTGCCATGAACCCAAGCCCCCAAGTTCCACTGACCAGAAGCATAATCTCCCATAAATCAGCCAGGTAATTATAGCTGAAGATTTTACTTAGAAATGAACAAACTGAGTCTAAAGGAAATGGTTTCTTAACAATTGAAAAAGTAGTTGTAACAAAAACATTCAATAATTTTATACTTGATGACAATACCAGCCGGGAAATCTTAAGTATGTTGAAAAGGCACATTAATAAAGTCAGCTCTTAGTAGCCAAAGGTCAGGATTTAAATTGGAGAAAGCACTTTGGGAATTTTCTTTTTGTTTTGTTTAAGGGGATCGGTCTTCTGTTTTTCTTCTTTGAGATAGTCTAGATAAGAGCAAGATTGAACTCTAGTGGTGAAAAGCTGAAACTACAAGCTATTTAAAAATCCTACATATGAAATAATCCTGGAGAAGGAAAGGACAACCCACTCCAGTATGCTTGCCTGGAAAGTTCCATGGACATGGACAGAGGAGCCTGGCGGGCTACCGTCCATGGGGCCAAAAAAACTGGACACGACTACACATGCACGCACATATGAAATAGTAGCCCTGGAATTTTGTACCTAAATAAAGAGGTTCAGGAGGCTACAAGCCTGAGCGACAGCAGCAGACTTGATCCTAAAAGAAAAGTCTGTTTGAAAGTACCCAGGTTTCCTCCCATATGGTGGGACTGTTATGGCTATGTCAAGGCAGCACACTGTTCTAGGGCAAATGCCAAGGGACGGTATTTTTAGATTTCTCAAAAGCAACCACTGAGTATATACCGAATATATATGAATCTACAAGGATAGCATTCATGAAGTAATGTGCTGAAAATAAAGTTTATTAAGAATTCCTTAAGTCAACCTTGACTGTAACCATGTTAATAAGGAATAGGACCAGCCTAAGTTTCATTCAGTCCACAAACATGAATTAAGCTCCTTCTCTGAGCGCTGTTTTGAGGACAGCAAGAGGTGTTAGGCAAGTGTCTTGTTTCCCTGGGTGGAAGATAATAGAGGTATAGAGAACTTGCACAGCTAGGTCTGCCAGACGAGAAAGACTCCTAAGATTGCTGTGAATAGCTCCCACCACATCCCATGAAATTGCCATCCCTTAGAGTGTACTTCAGAGTCTGCATGTTCTTGTCCTCATCTTTGCACAATATCACGCTGTGTCTGAATATCTGGCTCCACCTTGAAGCTGAGAGTCTATGCAGATTTCATCCAGGAAGTATATCTGTGTTTATGAAATCTGTATGTTATTCAGAAACAAGAGTCATTTTCTCTGATTGGTTGGTTGGTTATTTGTTGTCCTTTCCAGTTTGAGTTCACTGATCAGCAGCTCAGACTTATTGCTGAGGTTGCCATAGGAGAGGATTTCCCAAAGAAATTCAGTTTTTAAAAAAAGGTGTTGCACGTGTATTAGTGAACCAGTCTAAAAAAAGGAAGTTGTTGTTGTTTGAACTGCCAAGTCAGATCCGACTGTTTGCAGTCCCATGGGCTGTAGCATGCCAGGCTCCTCTGCCCTCTAACTATCTCCCAGAGTTTGCAGAAACTCATGTGCATCGAGTTGGTGATGCCATCCAACCATCTCATCCTCTGTATCCTTCACCTCCTGCCATCAGTCTTTCCCAGAATCAGGATCTTTTCCAATGAGTCGTTCTTTGCATCAGGTGGCTAAAGTATTGGAGCTTCAGTTTCAACATCAGTCCTTCCAATGAGTATTCAGGGTAGATTTCCTTTAGGATTGGAGATGGGGGTATATTTTCTTTTGTGACAAAATATTAGGATAGAGTATACCTAGCCTCAGGGATAACTGGACTTAGAGGCTTAAAGGACCAATGGGTAGTATTTACTTTCTCCTTCTTTCTTTCTCTAAATCTCAAATGCAGGTCTGTGTCTAAACTGTCTTCTTTCTTACTACACACAAGCTTTCTCATGTAACAAAAAATATAGAACAGGCTACTTAAAAGTTATAGCATTCAATTCATGACCTAAAATACAAGGGATGTCTGTCTCCAAGTTTCGGCCTTTAATTCTTACAGATGTCCTGATTGGCCTGGCCTGGTTTGTAGGCCCACCCTTTAGACAAATCATGAGTCACTGTAGTTGGTCCAGCATGGATCATACCTGCCTACCACAGTGCCCAGATACACAAAGTCTATATCAGAAGAAGCTGGGGTGAAATTATTGCATGTCAAGTGACTCCCAACTACAGAGTTCTTTGCAAGATGATTTCTTTGCCAGTATATATTTAAGACATTTTAAAATAAGACTGCTGCTGCTGCTGTTAAGTTGCTTCAGTCGTGTCCGACTCTGTGCGACCCCATAGACGGCAGCCCACCAGGCTCCCCCACCCCTGGGATTCTCCAGACAAGAACACTGGAGTGGGTTGCCATTTCCTTCTCCAGTGCATGGAAGTGAGACGTGAAAGTGACGTCGCTCAGTCGTGTCCGACTCTTAGCGACCCCATGGACTCCAGCCTACCAGGCTCCTCCGTCCATGGGATTTTCCAGGCAAGAGTACTGGAGTGGGGTGCCATTGCCTTCTCCGACTAATCCAGGTCATTTACTGCAGGACTGCTCAGAACATTCCGCGTGGTAATGGGAAGATTGCTTCTCCATGAAATGGATACAGAATGCAGCATTTGTTAATATTTTTTGTCCACATGACACTTTTCAACAATAACTTGTGCAGGACAATTATTCACTCAAGCACTCTTTGGGAAGTAGAACTCCATAGAAACAATACTCATAACATATATAGATTGTTTCTACTGACAAATATGTTTTGCCATCCTGGATTTCTGTCCCTTGTAACTAGGTTGTCTGATTAACAGAGCTCTTCTGGTTTGTATTTCACATTTTTGCATTCATTTAGCCAATGTTTACCAGTAATCTAGACATGATTCTAGGTGCTGGGGATATTAGTGAATAAAACAAATAATCATGGGCCCTTGTAGAATTATATTCTAACAAGAAACTACAGAAAATAGATATGTTGAGTGATGATAAATGCTTCAAAGGAAAATAAATCCAAGTATTGGAAAAGAGAATAAAGGGGGCACTGGATTAGATAGGCTTGTCACAGGCAGTCTCTCTAAGAGGGTGAAATTTAGCAAAGGCTTTCCTGCAAGACAGGAGCCACTACTGAAACACCGGGAGAGTATCATCTTTGGCTAGTGGGTGCAAAGGCTCTGGAAAGAAAAGATCCAATTTGCTTGGGGAAAAAAAAGAAGGTCAAGGATCAAGAAAGTTAAGAAACATTACTATTACAATGTAGTGGGGAAGGTAGGAAAAACTTGGGTGAAGGAGTAATGAGTAATTCTGAGCTGCTGAACTTCACTAGGAAAACCAAGCCAGTAGCTTTGGGAAGTATTTTTAGAGGTGGGTTATAGGAAAGAAGCAGTTAAAGGACTGTAGTGGTTTGGGTAAATTGGACTTAAGCTAGAGCAGTGCTTGTGGGAATAGAGAGGAGATCATTCAGCCTCATGTTACTAGGTTGGTGTTTTATAAACAAGCTTCAAGGGAAGGGAAGGGAAGGATTAGGAAGTATCTTTCTTTGGCCAACTTTTCTATTTATCCCCGTTCTCTATGTTCCAAATCCCTACCTTGCATAGACCATCAAATGAGAAGAAAAGCTAAATTGATCCTCACAACAAAGAACAGAGAGAGAAGGGGGAAAGCTACTAAATTTGGGGTTAGAGAAAATTGAGGGAGGAGTGGGAGCAGAGTTTTATGTTTTTTATCTCAACTGCCTAATATGGCAACCACTAGACACATGTGGCTATTTATTAATAAATTTAAATTAATTTAAATAAAATTAAATTAAAAGTTCATTTTCTTAATCACATGTTCCCTTCAATGACCACACTGATTAGTGGCTACCATATTGAAGAGCCCAATCTAAAGGGGCTTCTCTGATAGCTCAGTTGGTAAAGAATTCGCCTGCAATGCAGGAGACCCTGATTTGATTCTTGGGTGGGGAAGAACTTCTGAAGAAGGGATAGGCTACCCACTCCAGTATTCTTGGGCTTCCCTTGTGGCTCAGCTGGTAAAGAATCAGCCTGCAATGAGGGAGACCTGAGTTGGATCCTTGGGTTGGGAAGATCCCCTGGAGAAGGGAAAGCCTACCAACTCCAGTATTCTGGCCTGGAGAATTCCCTGGACTGTATGTATAGTCCATGGGGTCACAAAGAGTCAGACACCACTGAGCGACTTTCACTTTCAGTTCTAAAGCATATAATTCCACCCCTGGCTAATTTTCTCTAACTTTTACTGACTTAATAACTCATCCATTTTTACTGAAAATTATCTCATTATATGAATAATGCAGTTTGATAAATTATACAGTTTGTATATACAAACTGTTTTCTCCATTCACCTATTGAAGGACATCTTGGTTGCTTTCAGTTTGTGCTGTTTAGAAATAAGACGACTAAAAACACTCACATGCTGGGTTTTTTGTGGACATGCATTTTCATATTACTTTGGTAAATACTAAGAAGCATGATTGTTGGAATATATAGTAAGCCTATTTTAGCTTTGCAAGAAACTGCAAAACACCTCCAAAGTGACTATACTATTTTGCATTCACTTCAGCACTGAGACTTTCTATTGTTCTGTTATCTTTTCTAGAAATTAATATTGTGATTGTTTAAAATTTTTGTCATTTTAATAGATCTTTAGTGATATCTCATTGTTATTTTAATTTTCATTTGCATAGTAATAAATGATATTTAACATATTCTCATGTGTTTATTTGTAATCTGTATTTCTTCCTTTGTGAGGGGTCTATTCAAATCTTTGGCCCACTTTCTCTCTGGGTTTCTCATCTTCTCATTGTTGAATTTTAGTATACATATGTATTATAGATACAAGTCCAACCTTAGATATACATTTTGCAAATATTGTCCCCAGGTATGTGACTTATCTTTTCATTATATTAACAATGTCTCTTGTAGAACAGAAGTTATTAATTTTAATAAAATCAATGGGTCATTTTCTCTTCAATGTACTGTGTTTCGGTGCTGTATCTAAAGAGAACGAGTATGCTGTTATCTTTACTCTGTTAAATTACCTTTGCATCTTTGTTGAAATCATTTGATTACATTTGTATAGGTCCTCTTGATAGATCTTGATCTGCGTCTACTTTTTGCCAGTACCATGTTGTCTTGGTTTCTATAACTTTATAGTAAATCAGGAATTGTGAATCTTCCAGTTTTATTCTTCTTCAATATTGTTTTGACTATTTTAGGTCTTTTTCATATATCCTTTAGAATCACTTTGTCAGTATCTGCAGAATTTCTTGCTTGGATTTTTCTTAGTATTATGTTGAATCTATAGCTCAAGTTGGGAAGTATTACCCTCTTAATAATATTGAGTCTTCTAATCCAAGAACATGGAGTATCTATTTGTATTGTTTTGCATCCTATAAATCCCCAAAATATTTTAATTTATACCATATATTACTCTTTGTGTGTATGCATGTTTGTGAAACTGTGATTTTTTTTAAAAATTTTAAATTCCAAAAGTTCGGTGCAGACATATAAGGTAGCAATTGCCTTTGTCTCTTGACATTTTATCATACAACCCTTGCTATACTTCCCTATTAATAGTTCATTAATTTTTGTTGATTCTTTAATATTGTCTGTGTAGATAATTATGCCGAGCATAAAGAAAGGAAACTTTATTTCTTTCCTTCCAATCTGTATACATTTTCTTTCTTTTCTTTCTTTTTTCTTTTTTTTGAAATTTATTTAGCTGTGCTGGTTCTTCATTGCTGAGCATAGGCTTTCTCTAGTTGCAGGGAGCAGGCTTCTGAGCCTGGGGGGATACACCCCATGGGGCTGCAAAGAGTTGTATATGATTGAAATGACTAAACACAGCACCCTTGTTGTGGGGCACAGGCTCTCGGCACTGGGGTTTAGTAGCCGTGGCACTCGGGCTTGAGCTTAGTTGCTCTGGGTCATTTGAGATCTTCCTGGATCAGGGATTGAAACCATGTACTCTGTGTTGGCAGGAGGATTCTTAACCACTGGACCACAAGGGGAGCCCTACATTTTTTTTGTTTTTCTTATTAAGCTAGCAAAGACTTTCAGCATAACATTGACTAGGAGGACTGAGCCAGGACATCCTTGCTTTGTTTCTAGTCTTAGAGGAAAAGTGTACAATCTCTATAAGGCATGGTGTATAGTCTCTCTTAAGCAGCTTTTTTAGAGCTGTTACTGATAAGTTGAAGAAGTTGCTTTTAATTCCTAGTTTACTGAGAATTATTTTATGATGACTTGATCTTTGATTTTGTCTAATACTTTTTCAGTGTCAACTGATACAATCATATCTTTCTTCTGTAGTGGTTACATTAACTAATTTTCATATGTTGAACCAGCTTTGCATACTTTGAATAAATCTGACTTATGACTTTTACACAAGTATATTTGTACCTGTATGCATTTATAAATATGGATTTGATTTGTTAATATTTCGTTGAGGATCCTGCATCTGACTTCATGAGAGATACTGATCTGTAGTTTTCCTTTCTCAGTCAGTGTGTTTACCTCGTTTGATATTAGAGCAGAACTAGACTCAATACATTTCAGAAGTTTTTCCTCTGCTGCTGTTTTCTGAAAGATATGAGATTGTAGAGAACTGGTATAGTTTCTACATTAAATGTTTGGTTGAATTTACTAGTAAACACCTGGATCTAGTTTTTTTTCTTTAGAGGGCTATTAATTATTCAAGTTACTTAATAGATATAAGGTTATTCTGGTTATATGTTTGTCTATGTGCATTTTGGTAGTTTGTATCTTTTGAGAAATTGGACTGTTTCATCAGAGTTAACAAATGTGTGGGTCCAGTGTTCTTGCCTGGAGAATCCCAGGGCCAGGGGAGCCTGGTGGGCTTCCATCTCTGGGGTCGCACAGGACTGAAGCAACTTAGCAGCAGCAACAGCAGAGCTGGTTCATAGCATTTCTTTATTGTTTTATAAATGTCCAGGAGGTCAGTAGCGATGTATCTTTTCTCATCTCTGATGTTCTAATTTGTGTCTTCTCTCCTTTTTTTTTTTCTTAGTCAGGCTAGAGTTTTATCAATTATATTGATTTTTTTCTAAGAACTGGCTTTTAATTTCATTGATTTTCTCTATTGTTTTGTGTTTTCACTTTCATTGATTTTTGCTCTAATTTTTATCATTTCTTTTTCTTTTCTTCTCTTTTTTTCTGCTTGCTTTAGATTTAAACTGCACTCCTTTCTGTAGTTTTCTATGTGAGAGCTTTGGGTTAACAATGTTAGATTGTCCTATTCTAATACATGCATGTAATGCTAAAATTTCTCTCTGGGAACTATGTTGACATGTATCTCACATGCTTTCATAAGTTGTAATTTTCATTTTAATTCAGTTCAAAATAGTTTCGAGATTTCTCTTGAAACTTTTTTCTTTGGCCTATGATTGATTTTTAAATGTACTATTTAAAACACAGAGTTGCAGAGAATAGAGTAGTGGCTACCAGAGGGAAAGAAGTCAAAGGCTGGAGGAGTGAAGGATAAAAGGGATCAACCGAATAGTGACAGATGGGAAATAGGATTTTGGTAGTGAGCACGTTGCTTGGCATATAGAAATAGAAATGCAGTGTTGTACACATGAAACTCATATAACATTATAAATCAATGTCACCTCAGTAGAAAAACAAAAGTGTGTTAACTTTCAGATATTTGGGGGTTTCTCAGATTATCTCCCTGTTGTTGATTCCTAGTTTAATTCCATTGTTGTCTAAAGATGTATTTTGTATAAATGCTGTTATTTGGACTTTGCGAAGATGTGTTTTGTGACACAGAATGTGGTCTGTCTTGGTGAATTTTCCATGTGTGCTGGAGAAGGATGTATAGTGTGCTGTTATTGGATGGATTATTGTATGAGTATCAGTTAGACTGAGATGATTGATGGTTCAGACTGTCTGTGTCCTTATAATTTCCTGCCTCCTTGGTCTGTCACTGACAAACAGAGATTTTGGCATTTCCTGCTAGAATGGTGGATTTTTCTATTTTTCCTTAGAGTTCCTTTTGGTTTTTCCTCATACATTTTGTTGCTCTCTTTGTAGATGCCTAAATATTTAAGATTGTCACTTTTCCATTTTATAATTATGTAACACCCCTCTTTATCCCTGGTAATTGTTCTTGTTCTCAAGTCTTGTTGTTCAGCCACTGACTCGTGTCCAGCTCTTTGTGAGCCCATGGACTGTAGCACGTAAGGCTTCTCTTTTGTTGGGGTTTCCCAGGCAAGAATACTGGAGTGGGTTGCCATTTCCTTCTTCAGGGCATCTTCCTGACCCAAGGGTCGAATTTGCATCTCCTGCATGAGGAGGCAGATTCGTCACAACTAAGCCACCAAGGAAGCCTGTTTTCAAATATGCTTGGTCTGGGATTAGTCTAACCATTGTGGCTTCCTGTTGATTAGTAGTAGTTTTGTGATTTTCTCCACCCCTTTTCTTTTAACCTGAGTCTTTATAAAATGCATATCTAATAAACAACATGTAGTTGCAATGTGTTTTTATATCTGTAGTCACAATCTCTGGGTCCTCCCCCAGTTTTATTGGTAAATAATTGCCATATAACATTTCAAATTTTGTAAATTTAAAGTATATAGCATGATGGTTTGATTTAAGTATATTGTGAAAAAATCAGGTTTAGTTAGCATCCCTCATCTCATATAGATACAATAAAAAAAAGGAATACAAAAGAATAACAGCAATGTCATGAGAACTTGTGGTGACTTGAAAACTCTTAGGGGATTTACTTTCCCAACAAAATAATCTCTGTTTTTAATTGATGCTTATGGACCAGTCACACTTAAAATAATTGTTGCTATGGTTGAATTAATATTTACCCATCTCTGCTTTATATTCATTGAACTTATTCTTGTTTTTCTCCTTTGTTTTTCTGCCTTTTTTGTTGTTGTGTTAATTGAGCATCTTTTATAATTCTGTTTTCTCTCCTCTCTTGGAATGTGAACTATACTTCTTTTTAAAATTTTAAATGGTTGCCTTAAATTTACAGTATACATTTTTAGTGAATTTAATTCTGTTTTCAAATAACATGATACCGTGTTGCCTATAGTGTAGGTAAATAATAAAAGAGACAATATTATCAACTATTTCACTTATCCATCTGCTATAAACACCCAATACAGTGTGGCTATTATTACTCTGAACACACAATTATCTTTTAGAACAAATAAAAATGATGAAAGGTAAAATATTTTATTTTGCCTTAATATAATCTTTATCTAATGCTACCTATTTTTTACAGAGTTCCAGTTTTCTGACCTGCATCATTTTTATGCTACCTGAAGAAGATTTTTTGACATTGCTTTCAGGAACAGATCTTCTGATGAGTTCCCTTAGTTTTTGTTTATATGATAAAATATTCCTCTACTGGTAAAGGATAATTGCACTGGATATAGAATTCTAAATTGGTGTTCTGTTTGTTTTTTTTAATTTCAACATTGTATTTATCTTCTCCAACTGCCATCAGTAAATGCCATAGATCAGTGGGTTGAACAACAGTAGTTTATTTACTCACAGCTCTGGAGGCTACAAGTCTAAGAACAAGATTCTGGCCAATTAAGTTGCTGATGAGGGTTCTCTTCATGGTTTGCACATAACTACCTTCTCTCTGTGTCTTACATGATCTTTCCTTGGTGTATACACTTGAACAGGGAGGAAGAAAGAGTTAAAGGAAGAGGGAAAGAGAGAGGGAGGAGAGAATTAGAGAGAGCATGAAACGTGAGTGAGTAAAAGTGATCTGATGCCTCTTTTTATTGGACACTAATCCCACTAGATCAGGTCCCCACCTTTATGCCTCCGTGTAACCTCATGCGAAGAGATGACTCATTGGAAAAGACTTTGATGCTGGGACGGATTGGGGGCAGGAGGAGAAGGGGACGACAGAGGATGAGATGGCTGGATGGCATCACTGACTCGATGGGCATGAGTCTGAGTGAACTCCGGGAGCTGGTGATGGACAGGGAGACCTGGTGTGCTGCGATTCATGGGGTTGCACTGAGCAACTGAACTGAACTGAACTGAACCTTAATTACTTCCTTAAAGGCCCCATCTCCAAATACAGCCTCACTGGTGGTTAAGCCTTCAACATAAGAGTATCGGGGAAACACATTCTGTTTATAACATATACTTTAAGTATTTCACTACACCCTCTTCTTGTTTGCCTGTTTCCTGATGAAACATCTACTGTAATTCTAATCTTCTTCCTCTGTAGGCAAGTTTTTTCTCTCTTTGGTTTCTTTTGAGATTTTGTCTTTCACTTCCTGCAGTTTAAATATGATATGCCTATTTGTGAATTTTGTAGGGGTTTTTATGTTTCTTGTTTATTTTTTTTATCTTTACCTTGCTCTGTAACCTTTGAGCTTCCTGCATCTGTAATTTTGTATGTCTTTAAAAAGTTTTCAACCATTATTACTTCAAATATTTCTTTTCCACTGTCTCTTTTTTCCCTTCTAGCACTACAAATACACATATAAATTTTGTGATTGTCCTATACTTGTTAAACACTTCTTTTACTTTTCTCTCCCTTTCTCTCTCTCTATATATTTCCATTTGAGAACTTTCTCTTGACCTATCTTCAGTGTCACTGAATTTTTTGTCACTTTGAGGGGACATTATTTCTGTTACAGTGTTTTTGATTTCTAGCATTTTCTTTTGGTTCTTTCTTACAATTTCCATCTCTGTTATTGTGGTACACATATTTTCTTACATATTGTCTACTTTCCAATTAAAGCCCATAACTCCTTACTCATAGTTATTTTATATTCCTGTCTGACTATTTCAACATGTATGTCAGATATGAGTCTGGTTTTGGGACTTCCTTTGTCCCCTCAGTTCTAGTTCAGTTCAGTTCAGTCTCTCAGTCGTGTCCGACTCTTTGCAACCTCATGAATTGCAGCACGCCAGGCTTCCCTGTCCATCACCAACTCCTGGAGTTAACCCAAACTCATGTGCATCGAGTCTGTAATGCCATCCAGCCATCTCATCCTCTGTCATCCCTTTCTCCTCCTGCCCCCAATCCCTTCCAGCATCAGGGTCTTTTCCAATGAGTCAGCTCTTCACATGAGGTGGCCGAAGTATTGGAGTTTCAGCTTCAGCATCAGTCCTTCCAATGAACACCAGGACTGGTCTCCTTTAGGATGGACTGGTTGGATCTCCTAGCAGTCCAAGGGACTCTCAAGAGTCTTCTCCAACACCACAATTCAAAAGCATCAATTCTTCAGTGCTCAGCTTTCTTCACAGTCCACCTCTCACATCCATACATGACCACTGGAAAAACCATAGCCTTGACTAGATGGACCTTTGTTGGCAAAGTAATATCTCTGCTTTTGAATATGCTATCTAGGTTGGTCATAACTTTCCTTCCAAGGAGTAAGCATCTTTTAATTTCATGGCTGCAATCACCATCTGCAGTGATTTTGGAGCCCAGAACAATAAAGTCTGATACTGTTTCCACTGTTTCCCCATCTATTTCCCATAAAGTGATGGGACCAGATGCCATGATCTTCATTTTCTGAATGTTGAGCTTTAAGCCAACTTTTTCACTCTCCTCTTTCACTTTCATCAAGAGGCTTTTTAGTTCCTCTTCACTTTCTGCCATAAGGGTGGTGTCATCTACATATCTGAGGTTACTGATATTTCTCCTGGCAATCTTGATTCCACCTTGTGCTTCTTCCAGCCCAGCGTTTCTCATGATGTATTCTGCATATAAGTTAAATAAGCATGGTGACAATATACAGCCTTGACCTCCTCCTTTTCCTATTTGGAACCAGTCTGTTCCATGTCCAGTTCTAACTGTTGCTTCCTGATATGCATATAGATTTCTCAAGAGGTAGGTCAGGTGGTCTGGTATTCCCATCTCTTGAAGAATTTTCCACANGCCCCAAAACCTTTGTGAGAATATATATATGTGTGTGTGTGTGTGTGTGTGTGTGTGTGTATTCAAGAGTTCTATTAGGTTTTCAAAGTGACTGTCAGAGAAAAATTCCCTCAAGCTTTCCACAGGAGGAGGGGAAAAGGAACCATTTGAAATATACCATTGACATTCTGTTCATCCTAGTAAAGTCTGCCCTTAATTGTTGATGTTTAGTCTCTAAGTCATGTCCAACTCTTTTGTGACCCCATGGACTAAAGTCCACCAGGCTCCCCCAGGCAAGAATATTGGAGTGNTCTATTAGGTTTTCAAAGTGACTGTCAGAGAAAAATTCCCTCAAGCTTTCCACAGGAGGAGGGGAAAAGGAACCATTTGAAATATACCATTGACATTCTGTTCATCCTAGTAAAGTCTGCCCTTAATTGTTGATGTTTAGTCTCTAAGTCATGTCCAACTCTTTTGTGACCCCATGGACTAAAGTCCACCAGGCTCCCCCAGGCAAGAATATTGGAGTGGATTGCCATTTCCTTCTCCTGGTGATCTTCCTGACCCAGGGATCGACCCTGCATCTCCTGCACTGGCAGGTGGATTCTTTACCACTGAGCCACTGGGAAGCTGGACGTTAATTAGGAGAGACCAATTAACCAGAGCTGAATCAGCTGGAGTTTTATCAGAGTTTAATTGCCTTAGGGAAGGGAAAGGGTTAACTCTAGCTGGCTCTGACCTTCACTTGGAGAAGAGAACAATCCCATTCCAGCCCACGCTAGACATCTTGTCCCACTCAAAGAGGAATGAGAGGGAGAACTGAGAAATGCATGTAAAGTCCACAATTCAAAGTTGCAGCCTCACTAAAAACTGAAGCCTAATCATAGGAGTGGGGCTTCCCTGGTGGCTCAGTGGTAAAGAATCCACCTGCCAATTAGGAGACACAGGTTCAGTCCCCTGGGACTAGTGATCTCCTGAAGAAGGAAATGACAATTCTCTCCATTATTTCTTGCAGGGGAAATCACTGGACAGAGCTTGGTGGGCTACTGTCCATGGGGTCACAAAGAGTCAGACATGACTTAGCAACTAAACAACAGCAATCATAGGAATATAGAACACTTCCCCTCCCCCTGTGCTTTACTACCATATCTAAAGGCCAATTTACTGTGATGCCTTTTACCCAGTACATACCTTTCTTTGTCTACATGTCTATTCCTTATATCTGCATCTCTCTCTGTACCAGACAATAGAGCATCAAAGTACATGAGGCGAAAACTGTAGAAGTACAAAGGGAAACAGATGAATCTGCTCTAATTAAGAGGATGAAAATAATAGTTGGAGACTTCAACATTCTTAAGTCAAAAGACAGATCCAGCAGGCAGGAAACCAGGAAGCACATAACCACTGTCCTCAATAAGTATTTGAGCGGTTATGGAGAAATCAGGACCCTCTTTCATTATAGGTAGGATTGTATTACCGTGCAAAACAATTTGGAAGAAATTACCTCAGAATGTTAAACACAGAGTTATAGTATGATCTAGCAGTTTCAATTATATATATATATCTCCCCGAGAATTGAAAACTTAGGTCCAAGAAATACTTGTACACTAATTACTGCAGCATTGCTCATAATAGCTAAAAAAGTAGAGCCAACCCAAGGTCTTTCCTGATAGCCCAGATGGTAAAGAATCCATCTGCCAACAAAAGAGACATAAGAGACTCGAGTTCGATCTCTAGGTCAGGAAAATCCCCCAGAGAAGGGAATGGCAACTCAATCCAGTATTCTTGCCTGGAGAATTCCATGGACAGAGGAGCCTGCTGGGCTCCTCTGTCCATGGGGTTGCAAAGAGTCAGACACAATTGAGTGATTAACCCTCTCACTGACTCAGAACCAATCCAAATGCCCATCGACTGATAAATGGATAACAGGATGCAGTACATTGACATTAAAAAGCAATCAAGTACTCATGCATAATACAACATGGATGACCCTTGGAAACATTATACTATCGGAAAGAAACCAGTCACAGAAGATGATGTATTGTTTGATTCCATTTATAAGAAATGTTCAAAGTAGGCAAGTCTACACAGACAGAAAGTGCATCAGTGGTTGCCATTCATTGAGAGAAGGAAGGGAGAAGGTGTAGCTGCTAGCAGGGGTGTTCTTTTTGCACTGATGAAATGTCCTGGAATTAAATAGTGGTGATGACTGCACAGCTCTCTGAAGAGACTAAAAAGTACTGAATTATACATTTTAAAAGAGTGAATTCTATAGTGTGTGAACTATGTCTCAATAAAGCTAATGCTTTTAAAAATTATCAACCAGTAAATATTAGTCTTGCATTTTTTTCACTTCTCTATCCACTTATAACCAACTATAAGAGAGTTTTTCAGATTTGGCAAAATTTTTGAAGATCATTAAAGAATAATTTTTCTCATTGATTATTAAGATCATTTTGCTTAGTTTCAGCTTACATAGACATTTTTACAGTCCCACACTGCCACGCAAAGAGGGAACTGCCTGGGTGTGTGCTTATCACATAACATATTTCTATCATATGCATTTATATTTCATGAACAATAATCTGGATCCAAAATTATAAAATCCTGGAATCAAAGAAAAGAGAATTAGAGTGAAAAGTAGAAGTAGCATTCATTTTCCTAGTCACAAACTTATTTTCCAGATTTTTTGAAACTTTTTTGAGTTTGAAATATTATTCTACCATTCAAATTATTGGAATAACTAGAAACAAACAAAATGATCAAATCATTAAGAAAAATAATAACTAGGATGAAAACTTCAAAATCAGAAAGCAAGGGCAAGATGATTGAAACAAGACCAAACAGGTCAATAATTACACTAATTTAAGTAGTTTAAACTCTATTTAAAAATCAAATATGTCACATTTAACTAAAAATCACATTGTTTATGAGCCACACTTAAAATTCATGAAAGAAAGCTAAAAATCAAGTTTAGATATGCAAAAGTGAGTATAAGGGAAGCAGTATTGGTAAACAGGTTTCAATAGACTTTATGGTATAAAGCAATAGAGCAGAGAGTAAATTAGTACTAATTACTGGCTCCATTTACAACAAAGATATGAATCATAAAAGTCTCTGTGATAAATACTATTATCTCTGAAATATATAAAGTAGCTTTCTAGAATTTTAAGAAAAAGTTAAATACATTGAGGAAGAATTTTTCCATAACTCACAGTGAGTGTCATGGTAATCGATAATCTGAAACACATAAGATTTAATCAATAGGTACCTATTGAATGCTGTATTTTACAAAAATACACAACCTTTTCAAGTGTCCATGGAATATTTATAAAAATTGATTGAATACTAACTAGGAAGAGACCTCAGTACTCAGCACACACATCGTAGAGACCGTATTCTAACAGTATCATCAAGCAAATTTTTAACTAAAAATCCAAGTGCTGAGAAATAAAATATTTCTATAAATTACTATAAATTATCATTAGGTCAAAGGGGACATTATATATATATATAATAGAAAATAACAAAAAAAGAGAAGAATATTATTATTCTAAATTTATAGGCTAGAACAAGCTATATTCATAGGTATTGTTAGAAAGAGTGAGAGAAAAAGAAAGGAGGAAGGGAGGAAGAGAAAAAGGAAGGAAAAGAAGGTTAAAAGAGGCTGCATGTTAAATTTTAAAAGCCATAATTCCTACCACCATCAACAAATTAAATAAATAAGGGAATTCATAAGGGAAACAGAACTTTTAAAAATTAAAATAAAGCAAAATTAATAAATTTTTAAAATAAATTTTATTTTTTAAAAGAGAACTTGATATTTGGAAAATAACCAAAATTATAATATCAGATCATAAAGACTCTTGTACTACCAAGCCAAGCTGGTACCAGTCACAATACCTGCTTCAATTTATACTCCCAAAACTAGGCAATGTGAAAAAAATCAAATGTGTTCCAGTTTAAAACAAAACAGAATGTAAGAACTTAGTCAAGCTTATGAGAGGATTAAGATTCTTCAAAAACATATCTTGAATACTCCTTTCAATAACCATTTCAATTACTAAATTATTGAATGGTTGAAAACCTAACATGCAACAAATCACTCAGTTGCTAAAATGGATTTAGATCTTGAGACGCAAAAACAGAAACAAATGTCTGAATGAATACTAGTATCAACGCTTAGCAACTGAGCAACTCAGTCACTGCTTCTGAGTGTGTTCTGGTTGGTTCACTGGTTTCGGTTTTTTGCTTGGTCATCTGTTTTTCCCAAGAATTACCTTCACATATAGCAAAGGTAGAACTTAGAAACATTCGGACCAAAGAAGTTCTGGCTTTGGCAGCTTGTATTGTCTNCAACTCAGTCACTGCTTCTGAGTGTGTTCTGGTTGGTTCACTGGTTTCGGTTTTTTGCTTGGTCATCTGTTTTTCCCAAGAATTACCTTCACATATAGCAAAGGTAGAACTTAGAAACATTCGGACCAAAGAAGTTCTGGCTTTGGCAGCTTGTATTGTCTTTAATACAAAATGTGGTCCATTGGAGAAGAGAATGGCAAACCACTTCAGTATTCTTGCCTTGAGAACCCCATGAACAGTATGAAAAGGCAAAAAGATAGAACACTGAAAGATGAACTTCCCAGGTCAGTAAGTGCCCAATATGCTACTGGAGATCAGTGGAGAAATAACTCCAGAACGAATGAAGAGACAGAGCCTAATCAAAAACAACACCCAGTTGTGGATGTGACTGGTGATACAGGTAAAGTCTGATGCTGTAAAGAACAATATTGCACAGAAAACTTAGAACGTTAGGTCCATGAATCAAGGTAAATTGGAAGTGGTCAAACAGAAGATGGCAAGAGTGAACATCGACATTTTAGGAATCAGTGAGCTATAATGGATTGCAATGAGCAAATTTAACTGAGATGACCATTATATCTTCTACTGTGGGCAAGAATCCCTTAGAAGAAATGGAGCAGCCCTTGTAGTTAACAAAAGAGTCTGAATAGCAGTACTTGGGTGCAATCTCAAAAATGACAGAATGAACTCTGTTTGTTTCCAAGGCAAACCATATCACAGTAATCCAAGTCTATGTCCCAACCAGTAATGCTGAAGAAACTGAAGTTGAACGGTTCTTAGAAGACCTACAAGACCTTCTAGAACTAACACCCAAAACAATGCCCCCTTCATTATAGGATACTGGAATGCAAAAGTCGAGAGATACCTGGAGTAACAGGCAAATTTGCCCTTGGAATACAAAATGAAGCAGGGCAAAGGCTAACAGAGTTTTTAGCCAAGAGAACACACTGGTCATAGCAAACACTCTCTCCCCATAACACAAGAGAAGACTCTACACATGGACATCACCAGATAGTCANGACAGAAAAGTCTTTCCAGAAATGAAGTTAGAGAAGGTGTGGGAAAAGTCATTGGCTTCTCCTGCAGCACTAAAATCTAATTAGGAGTATTCCATCAGATTTCTGCCACGTGACCGTGTCACATGTGGGATTCCCATGCTGGCCCCCGGCACAAGGTGACAATATACAGTGTTGCCATACTCTTTTCCCAATTTGGAACCTGTCCATTGTTCCATGTCCAGTTCTAACTGTTGCCTTTTGACCTGTATACAGATTTCTCAAGAGGTGGGTAAGGTGATCTTGTATTCCCATCTCTAAGAATTTTCCACAGTTTGTTGTGATCCATACAGTCAAAGGCTTTAGCTTAGTCAATAAAGCAGAAGTAGTTGTTTTTCTGGAATTCTCTTGCTTTTTGGTGATCCAGTGGATGTTGGCAATTTGATCTCTGATTTCCCTGCCTTTTCTAAATCCAGCTTGAACATGTGGAAGTTCTTGGTTCACGTACTATTGAAGCCTAGCTTGAAGAATTTTGAGAATTACTTTGCTAGCATATGAGATGAGTGCAATTGTGCAGTAGTTTGAACAGAAATTTCCAAAGGTCAGGAGAAATTACACTACCTTAAAAAAAGTTTTTGGTTTGTTATTGACCTTCGGTTGATACAAAATAATTGACTATATTAATATTAGTGTTAGTTGCTCAGCTGTGTCTGACTCTTTGTGACCCCATGAACTGTAGCCCATCAAGCTCCTTTGTCCTTGGGGTTCCCCAGGCAAGAATACTGGAGTGGATTGCCATTTCCTCTTCCAGGGGATATTCCCAACCCAAGGACCAAACCTATATTTCTTGAGTTTCCTGCATCAGCAGGAAGGTTCTTTACCACTCGAGCCATCTGGAAAGCCCTAATTGACTATATATCACCCTATAATATTGAGACCTTAAGTGCCAATCATGCAATGGTACAAAGTTTCTCTGGTACAAAGTACCATTGGGTACCATCCTTGTACCACAGGATTGGGTAAGTCGAAGTGTCCATCATAATAAAATGGAAATGGTATATTCAGGACTGAACCAAACCTGGACCACATGGAGTCACTGCCTTGCCTGAAAAGGTTTCTGTAATTCCTATAGAAGGCCTTGAGCAAGAAGCTATAATTAAGCCTAAGATAACTGAGTCACCTGTAAAATGGGAAAAGCCCTTTGACTCTTAAATCACACAAGAAAACAACCTACGTGGTTCACTGATGTGTCAGCTAAATATATAGGATCTACTCGCTATTGGAAAATAGAGGCATATAATTCAATCACTACTAAATTGCTAACAACTACTGGGAAGGATAAAAAGTAGCCAGGTTTCTGAGTTATATGGTGTTCATAGGTATTAAAGCAGGAAAATTTAGCTGAATGTCATATATACACAGATTCATGGTCAGTAGCCAATTGATTGGCCACTTGGTTCCCCCTATGGGTAAAGAATAATGGAAAATTCAAACCAAAGGTCTATGGGGAAAGGAATTATGGTCTGATATTTGGGAAACTGTTCAAACTAGTAAAGTTTCATTGTTTCATGTATATGCTCACAGTGTTCCAAATTCTACAGAACCAAGGTATAATTCTATTACAGATGAATGAACCGAAATCCAAGCTGTAGAAGTTGATCCAGACTCCAGTGACTTAAAAGGCTTGACTTCGTTAGCATACCAAAAATGTGGCCATCTGGGAGAAAAAGCAACATACAGGTGGGCTCAGGACTGAGATATTTCTTTTACTATGAATCTAATTAAATCTGTTACTTTACAATGTCCATTTTGTCAATATGTTAAGCATAGAAGCTTGCCACAGCTTGTTAAAGGACAATTGGTATATGGCAAGTTGCCTGGGAAAATATGGCAAATTGATTACATTGGCCCATTAATTCAAGATAAAGGATGCCAATAAGTGTGGACACGTATTCTCGATATTTGAGAACACCTATTTTGGATGTTTGGTGGCCATTCCCTTTAGGAAAGCCAATCAGACTTATTAAAACTTTGGAGATAACTAATTTATATTATGGTGTTCTGCTTCAAATTCAAAGTGAAAACTGGTCACATTTTAAATGTAAGTGAATACAAGAGTTTGTCCAGGAACATAACATACAGTGGAATTTTTATATTCCTAATTTTCTTAAAGCTGTTGCTTTGAGTGAAATGAAAGGTTTGCTTAAACAGCAATTAATTAAACTTGGAGAGGGTTTGTATAAAAATTGGAAGACCTGAGTTCTGCCCTCAATATTTTAAATAATGAACCTATAGGAAAATCAGAAATTCTTTTGATGAAAATGACTCTTCCAAATGTACATATTCATAAAATAGGTTTCCACTCTGAAACAATTAAGAAATTAGCCCTTTCCAAGCTACTCCTGAGGCCACCAGACTGGATTAGTACTCTATATCTGAACATATGCTTACTAAAAGATTGATATGTGCTATTTCAACTAGTATTGGAATCAATGCCTCCTAGACACTTTGAATTAATCAAAGGATGCTACAGTTTATTGTTAAAAGGGATCTATGTCAATGGGGAGTTATGGACCCAGACTACCAAGGAGAAATCTGAGTAATTCTACAAAATGAGGGAAAGATTGCTCTATTTATTAATAAACATGATCAAATTGCCCAATTGCTGATTCTTCCATGTGTAATTGGCAAAGTACAAAAAGGAGAACCTCTCACCTTACTAACATTTAGAGGTGAAAGAGTGTCTGGATCCACAAATGAAATAACTGCAATTGGAACTAAAGTCTAGGTGAAGCAGCCCAACAGCACTCCTATAGCTGCTGATGTGACTGTGCTTGGGAAAGACAATATCATATCAGTGATGATCCTCAGACAGGAAAAATGTGCCTTAGCTCACTGTTATTCTCATGAATTGATTTTTCTTGGAGGCCTGACTGTAATATGTATTGAGATTTACGCCTCCATCTTTCAGGAGAGGCTGCAATTAAGAAGAAAAGACATAGGAGACCTCTATAGTATTTTCCGCTGGAGAAATGCAAGCCAGGTTCAAACTCAAGATAATTTCACTTGCCTGGAAAAGCAGCACTGTCCACTCCTAATGGTAACTTACTATGGACAACATTTATCTGTCTGGTCAGGGATAAATCCTGACAGCATATGTGACTGAGTCACACTATGTGATCTCCACACGCCTCCTCTTTGGTAGCTGAATTAACTCCTTGTGCATCAATAATGTGCTGTAATGTCTTAAAAATTCCTCCTGATGATCCTGCTGCTCACCATATGCACAAAAGCATAAATTCCTATAAAAACACTGCTGCTTTGCAGCTATACAATGGAGATACTGTACAGAATGTGTCTTTAACACAGATTTCTGTCTTCGTATGATTGAATAATTCACAAATTTATGGGAGAGGTCGCCGAACAATCTCATTACCATCATAAGCTATCCCCCTAAAGTTATGCCCCACTTATTAGTCAAGATTCCTCACTATGTACACAACTAGCTCAACATTATCAAAAGTTTGCATTATATTTGTAACATATTTTGAAATGATAAAAGTATGGTAACACATTTATAAGAGACTTGGAAAATATGGAATAAGTTTACATATAGTCCCACCATATATTGCAATTATATTTTTAACTAGATAAATTAATATTTTAGTTGTGGTTTCAATATCAAACTCTCAAAAATTAATAGAATGAATGAATTAATTAATTCAATAGAATGAATTAATACAAAAAAGTAGAAGGATATAGTAGACCTGTAAAGCACCATGAACCAATTCAATACAATTAAGATTTATATGATTTTTAAACAACAGTAGGATACAAGTTTTATTCAAGATACCATAGACTGTAGACTAGGAGACACTGGAACATAGGAGACTAGGGACTAGGGACAAAAAAACACAGTGCAAAGTTTTCATATTCCAAAGATTTGAAATTATACAGATGTTGTTATCACTGTGGAATTGTTAGAAATCAATGTCAAAAGATATTTGAAATACCTTTTGATATGTCAAAAGATATTTGAATATCAAATTCAATATCAAAAGATATGAAAATCACCCACATATTTTCAAGTACAATGTGACAGTTACTAAGAAAGATATTTGACTTAGCTATTGAAAGCCTCAATAAAGTTAGACTGAAAAAAACACAAAGGGTGATTGCAGAGAAGAAAGAATTTAAACAAGAAATTATTATCAAAATGATAAATTAATATTAAAGATATTTTAAACAAAATCCTATGTATTTAGAAATTAAATGTACACTTTTAAATCAAAGTGTATCTAAGAAGCCATAAAAAAGAAAATTAGAAAATTCTTTATAATAGAATAAAAATGAAGAGAATTGACCAGAATTTGTTACATGCAGCTGAAGCTGCTCAGTTAAATTAAATACATTGTGAAGTCTTGAATAAGGCATGGTGGGAAAACAAATAATGAACACTAGCATAAAATTTTGTGAAATTTGAACAAAATCTGTACTTTAGTTAATAATACTATATCACTTTTTAATAACTTGCTTTTTTATAAGTTTTCTTTACATTCTCAGAATTGGATTAGAAATTTCAAGCCTCATTCAATTTTTTTTTAAATCACTAAGATAATAAATATTCTAGACTTTTAGTAGTAATAGAAAATACCTAAATACATGGAACTATATGAAAGTTTTGAGTGAAAATAAATTATAAATCTAGCATTCTATTCATACTAAGTCATACAAGTGAAATCAAAGTGTCATAATTTTTTTTTTAGCTAGGCAAAGATTCGTAGATTTTCTAATATATATATTATACATACTATATATATATTGGGCTTCCCTGGTAGCTTAGACAGTAAAAGAATCTGCTTGCAACACAAAGAAACCTCAGTTTAATCCCAGCTCAGGAAGGTCCCCTGGAGAAGGAAATGGCAACCCACTCCAGTATTCTTGTCTGAAGAATTCCATGGACAGAGGAACCTGGCGGGCTAGTCCATGGGATAGCAGTGTCGGACACGGCTGAGCAATTAACTATAATTAATATATATGGTAATATATATATACAAAAACTTTTCTACTATGCTTAAGGATTGAGAAAGAAAAACAGCAACAACAAAAAGAGATGGAGAAATTGTAAAACATAAACTTAATGAAATGAGGGTACTAAATATGAAGCCTAAAAAGGGAAACAACCTAGATAAAGGTAAAAGATCATCATATACTCCAGTTGCTTTAAAACATGGGCTGCTCATCAGAAACAGATCTGGAGAAGGGAGGTTCCCAAGATGGTGGAGGAATAGGATGGGGAGACCACTTTCTCCCCCATAGGTTCATATAAAGATCGTTTGAATGTTGAGCAACTTCCACAAAACAACCTCTAAATCCTGGCAGAGGACACCAGGCATCCAGAAAGGCAGCCGGATCTCTTTGAAAGGAGGTAGGACAAAATATAAAAGATGAAAACAGAGACAAAAGATTTAGGGATGGAGACTTGTCCTGGGGAGAGAGTCGTGAAGGAGTAGAAGTTTCCACACAATAGGAAACTCTCTTAACAGGCCTATCTGTGGGGAGCTTTGGAATCTCAGAAGGCAACATAACATGGGGGAAAAAACACACACACACAAAAACAAAAAACCCACAGAATATGCATGTAACTGCAGCTAGCAGTGGAGAAGAGGCTCAGTGGATATGAACATCCACTGCCATTGAGTTGGGGCTGGACAGGGAGCTGTGGGCTGCATCGTTAATCCTTAGGGTAAGGACTGGGCTTGAATGCCCTGAGGACAATCTGAGGGAACTAATGTGTCTTAGCAACCCAAACCATAGGATCGCCAGAGAGACAAGAAAAAAAAAAAGACCTTTCCTGTGAAAGACTCTAAGCCCGCAAGGTTGAATACCAAAGGAGAGCAAGCTGGCTGACATTTAGGGCCCTCCCTCCTCCTCCAGGAGGTATTATCTCATACCAGTCCAGAAACAGTAAATAAATGCTGGAGAGGGTGTGGAGAAAATGGGACCCTCTTATACTGTTGGTGGGAATGAAACCTGGCACAGCCACTATGGAGAACAGTGTGGAGATTCCTTGAAAAATGAAATAGAACTGCCAAATGACCCAGCAATCCCACTGCTTGGCATACACACCAAGAATGAAAGAGACCCATGTACCCCAGTGTTCACTGCAGCACTAGTTACAATAGCTAGAGCATGGAAGCAATCTAGTTGTCCATCGGCAGATGGCTGGATAAGGAAGTTGTGATATATATATACACAATGGAATATCAATCAGATGTAAGAAAGAGTGAAGTACGTCAGGAAGAGAAACACCAATACAGTATATTATCACATATATATAGAATTTAGAAAGATGGTAATGACGCTCTTATTAGCAAGGCAGCAAAAGAGACACAAATGTAAAGAACAGATTATTGGACTATGTGGGAGAAGGCTGAGGGTGGATGATGTGAGAGAATAGCATTGAAACATNAAGTACGTCAGGAAGAGAAACACCAATACAGTATATTATCACATATATATAGAATTTAGAAAGATGGTAATGACGCTCTTATTAGCAAGGCAGCAAAAGAGACACAAATGTAAAGAACAGATTATTGGACTATGTGGGAGAAGGCTGAGGGTGGATGATGTGAGAGAATAGCATTGAAACATGTAATTACCATATGTAAAATAGATGACCAGTGCAAGTTCGACACATGAAGCAGGGCACTCAAAGCCAGTGCTCTGGACAACCCAGAGGGATGGGATGGGGACAGAGGTGGGAGGGGGGTTCAGGACGGAAGGGCACATGTACACTCCTGGGTGATTCATGTTAGTGTATGGCCAAAACCACCACAATATTATAAAGTAATTATCCTCCAATTAAAATAAATAAATCAATTTTTTAAAAAAGAAACAACTGGACCTTTGGAGAAAAATAACAATACTTGGGCGAAAAAATTCCAAAATGATTCTCTTATTCATCTGGATTTTAAAAAGCAATTACAAATTTTTCTAGCCAGGACATGGAAGCAACTTAGGTGTCCATCAGCAGATGAATGGATAAGAAAGCTGTAGTACTTATACACAATGGACTATTACTCAGCCATTAAAAAGAATACATTTGAACTAGTTCTAATGAGGTGGATGAAACTGGAGCCTATTATACAGAGTGAAGTAAGCCAGAAAGAAAAACACAAATACAGTATACTAATGCATATATATGGAATTTAGAAGGATGGTAACGATAACCCTGTATGTGAGACAGCAAAAGAGACACAGATATATAGAACAGAATTTTGGACTCTGTGGGAGAGGACAAGGGTGGGATGATTTGGGAGAATGGCACTGAAACATGTATATTATCATATGTGAAATGAATCGCCAGTCCAGGCACGATGCATGAGACAGGGTGCTCAGGGCTGGTGCACTGGGATGACCCAGAGGGATGATATGGGGGGGAGGTGGGAGGGGGATTCAGGATGGGAAACACATGTACACTTGTGGCAGATTCAAGTCAATGTATGGCAAAACCAATACAATATTGTAATGTAATTAGCCTTCAATTAAAATAAATAAATTTCTATTAAAAATAAGCAATTACAAATTTTTATATTAGATGGTAGTTTTAGTGATATAAAATTCTATTATTTTCTGTTGACCAATCATGATGCAATGGTATTAAGTGAATAATAGTTACATAATCACAATTGTTAAAGAAAATATGAGAACTAAGAAAATAATAATTACATAATTGCAATAATAAAATAAAATATGTTTTCACAATCAATAGCCAGACCAAAAATGATAATTACAATTGCAAGCCATAATGGAAACATAATTAACCAAACAATATGAAAAATTACATACAATATGAGGGGTTACATAGAGTGATGTGGTAAGTGGAAGTGCATATATGCTCATGTTCTCATTTCTCTGATAGCTCAGTTGGTAAAGAATCCACCTGCAATGCAGGAGACCTCGGTTTGATTCCTAGGTCAGGAAGATACACTAGAGAAGAGATAAGCTGCCCACTCTAGTATTCTGGCCTGGAGAACTCCATGGTCTGTATAGTCCATGGGGTCACAAAGAGTCAGACACAACTGAGTGATTTTCACTGTCTTTCACTCATTCTCCCAGACACTCTATGTCTTTTGGTTGATGCATTTAATCCATTTACAGGTAGATAATTATAGAAGGCAATGAGGATCTAAAGAGCCTCTTGATAAAGGTGAAAGAGGAGAGTGAAAAGCCAGCTTAAAACTCAACATTCAAAAGACTAGGATGATGGCATCTGGTCCCATCACTTCATGACAAATAGTTGGAGAAATAATGGAAACAGTGACAGACTTTATTTTCTTGGGCTCCAATATCACTGCAGATGGTGACTGCAGCCATTAAATTAAAAGATACTTGCTCCTTGGAAGAAAAGCTGTGACCAAAAGCAGAGACGTTACTTTGCCAAAAAAATTCCATATCTTCACAGGTATGGTTTTTTTTAGTTGTGTATGGATGTGAGAGTTGGAAGGCTGAGCACCAAAAAATTGATGCTTTTGAACCGTGGTGTTGGAGAAGACTCTTGAGAGTCCCTTGGACTGCAAGGAGATCAAGCCAGTCAATCCTAAAGGAAATCAACACTGAATATTCTTTGGAAGAACCAATGCTGAAGCTGAGGCTCCAATACTTTGCCCACTTGATGTGAAGAGCTGAGTTATTAGAAAAGACCTTGATGCTGGGAAAGATTGAAGGCAGGAGAAAGGGATGACAGAGGATGAAATGGTTGGATGGGATCACCTACTCAATATACATGAGTTTGAGCAAGATCTGGTAGATCAGTTCAGTTCAGTTCAGTCGCTGAGTCGTGTCCGACTCTTTGTGACGCTATGAATTGCATCATGCCAGGCCTCCCTGTCCAACAGCAACTCCCAGATTTCACTCAGCCTCACGTCTATCCAGTCAGTGATGCCATCCAGCCATCTCATCCTCTGTCATCCCTTCTCCTCCTGCCCCCAATCCCTCCCAGCATCAGAGTCTTTTCCAATGAGTCAACTCTTCACATAAGGTGACCAAAGTACTGAAGTTTCAGCTTTAGCATCATTCCTTCCAAAGAACTCCCAGGGCTGACCTCCTTCAGAATGGACTGGTTAGATCTCCTTGCAGTCCAAGGGACTCTCAAGATTCTTCTCCAACACCACAGCTCAAAAGCATCAGTTCTTTGGTGCTCAGCCTTCTTCACAGTCCAACTCTCACATCCATACAGTGAAGGACAAGGAAGCCTGGTGTGCTGCAGTCCATGGGGTGGCAAAGAGTTGGACACGACTGAGCAACTGAACAACAATAATAAAATAAACCATTTTCTTAATTGTTTTGGATTTGTTTTGTATAGGTCATTTCCTTCTCTTGTGTGTCAGCCTAAAGAAGTTCTTTTAGTATTTGTTGTAAAACTGGATTTGTGGTGCTTAATTTTCTTAATTTTCGCTTGTCTGGAAAGCTTTTGATTTCTCCGATAAATCTGAATGAGTCTTACTGGGTAGAGTAGACTTTGTTGTAGGATCTTCCCTTTCATCACTTTAAATAATCATGCCATTCCTTTCTGATCTGTAGAGTTTCTGTTGAGAAATCAGCTGATAACCCTACAAGGATTCTCTAGTATGCTGTTTGTCATATTTCCCTCGCTTTTAATATTTTATTTTTGTTTTTAATTTTCATCATTTTGATTACTATGTGTCTTGATGTGATCCCCCTTGGGTTTATCATAACTTCCTAGAACTCTGCGCTTTCTGAACTTGGTTGAATATGTTCTTTACCATGTTATGGGAAGTTTTCAGCTATTATTTCTTCAAATATTTTCTTGGGTCCTTTTTTCCCACTTCTTCTTTTGAGGCCCTGTAAAGTGAATGTTGGTGGTTTACAGTTGTCCCTGAGGCCTCTTAGGCTGTCTTTATTTTTTTCATTCTTTTTTCTATTTTCCATTCTGCAGCAGTGATTACCACCATTCTGTCCTCCAGGTTACTTTTCCATTTTTCCACATCAGATATTTTCCTATTGATTCCTTCTAGTGTATTGTTCATCTCTGTTCTTTAGTTGGTCTAATTTTTTGGCAAACTTTTTTTGTATCTTCTCAATCTTTGCCTGCATTCTTTTTTCTGAGTTCCTGGATTATCGTCACTGTCATTATTCTGAATTCTTTTTCTAGAAGGCTGCCTATCTCCACTTCATTTGGTTGTTTTTCTGAGATTATGTCTTGTCCCTTCATCTGGGACAAAGCCCTCTCTTTTTCATTCTGGTTAACTTTTTGTGATGTGGTTTTGGTTCTAGCTGTAAGGGATTGTGGTTCTTCTTGTTTCTTCTGTCTATCCTCTGGTGAATGAGACTAAAAGGCTTGTAAAAGCTTCCTGATGGGAGGGACTGATGGTGAGGGAAATTGGATCTTGCTCTGGTAGATGGGGCTGTGCTCAATAAAACTTGAATACAATTGTCTGCCGACTGGTGCAGCTGCTTTCCCTCTCTGTTATTGTTTTGGCCTGAGGCAATCCAGCCCTGAAGTATATGGGCTCTGTGGTAGGGTTAATGGTGACCTCCAAAAGGACTTAAGCCAAGGGGACACATCCAGAACTGTTGCTACTAGTGCCTCCATCCCCACAGCGAGCCACTGTTGACCCACACCTCCACGAGACCCTCAGTCACTCACAGGCAGGTCTGGTTCAGTCTTCTGTGGACTCACTGCTCCTTTCCCCAGGTCTTGGCATGCACAAGATTTTATTTGATCCCTTTCCAAAAGTGGAGTCTCTGTTTTCCCCAGTCCTGTGAAAGTTCTGTAATCAAATCTCACTGGTCTTCAGATTCAATGGGATTCCCAGTCCTTTTACCAGATCCCTAGGCTAGGAAGCCTGACATGAAGCTCAGAACCTTCACAAAAGTGGGAGAATTTTCTTGGTATTATTGTTCTCCAGATTGTAGGTCACCATCATGGTGGGCATGGGATTTGATTTTATTGTGCTTGCACTCCTCCTACCATTTGGTTGTAGCTTCTTCTTTGTCTTTGCACATGGGGTATCTTTTTTTTTTTTTTTTTTTTTTTTATGGATTCCAGCATCCTCCTGTCTATGGTTGTTCAACAGCTAGCTGTGATTTTGTGCCCTTGCAGGAGATGAGTGCATGTCCTTCTACTCTACCATCTTGAACAGGACTGTATCATATTTTAATGTTAGTTTTCCTGCCTGCCCTAAATGTAGGCTCAAACGACATGGTATGACATTCTGTTAGGACTGGTTGGTACTGGTCAGGGTATGAATAGTGCTGTCAGCAGAGAAACCTTGGGTAGTAGATTACATATTGCTGGCAAGGATATAGCTCAGGCCTTAACTCTTAATGCTAAATGGAAACACGCCACATTAAAGCCACATGAACTCAGCTTAAGGTATGATAAAGAATTTTTCTACTTGATTAATGACTCAATAATAATTCAACTAAACCAAACTAATCCTTAATTATATGTTTGATTGGAAAATGTTTGTTCCATACAGCTATTATATTAACTAGCTCAAAGAGATAAAGCCCAGGGGATTTTGGTGTCTACTAATACCTATGCTTGGACTTTCCTGGTGGCTCAGATGGTAAAGAATCCACCTGCATTGCAGGAGGCCTGAATTTCATCCTTGGGTTGGAAAGATCCCCTGGAGAAGGGAAGAGCTACCCACTCCGGTATTCTGGCCTGGAGAATTCCATGGATAGAGGGGCCTGGCAAGCTATGGTCCATGGGGTCACAAAGAGTCAGATACAACTGAGCAACTTTCACTTTCAATTCCTATGCGTGAAAGGACTTATTTAAGGAATGGATTACTGACAATCATTGGGTTCTTATTCCTGAAAGTGAAAGTCGTTCATTCATGTCCAACTCTTTGTGACCCCAGGGAATTCTCCAAGCCAGAATACTGGAGTCAAGCAGCCTTTCCCTTCCCCAGGTTTCTTATTCCTGAAGGCATTACTAAGTGCACTGAACCATGTGCCAGGGAACCATATATTATTATAATACAGCTAACACAAGCATCATGGGCCAATTTCATGCATTACCCATTATATTTAAGAAAGAATATTGGTTACATTAGGGTTTCCCTGGTAGATCAGCTGGTAAAGAACCCATCTGCAATGTAGGAGACCCTGGTTCAATTCCTGGTTGGGGAAGATCCCTTGGAGAAGGGATAAGCTACCCACTCCTGTATTCTTGGGCTTCCCTGGTGGCTCAGACAGTAAAGAATCTGCCTGCAATGGGGGAGATCTGGGTTCGATCCCTGGGTTGGATAGATCCCCAGGAGGAGGGCATGGCAACCCACTCCAGTATTCTTGCCTGGAGAATCCCCATGGACAGAGAAGCCTGGCTGGCTACAGTCTGTGGGGTCACAAAGTTGGACATGACTGAGTGACTAAGCACACCACACAGCATTGGTTACATTTTACTGGAAATTATTTGGAATTTGATAATAACATACACTTATGGACTGACTGTGATAAAACTACTAAAGGACTTCTATGTGGAGCAACTTTTTGCATCTGGGAGACCTATTTATTGGAACATTGCATCAAGCATTATGGATCGACTTATTCTTAAATCCTATAATATTTTTAATAGCCCCTCAATTAGTGTATATTGTAACTGATAATCTAAGCACAACTTCTGTGTATCAGTTAGGATCGCCTCTTTCCAGATGTCTAACACATATTGATCATTTATATTGGGAAAGGACCACTTACTACTTTTCTCCCTATGAAAACTCAGGTATTGTGGACCCAAATATTATTCCCCTATGTTGTCTGTTTCTAATATTAGTTTCTCCTTAGAATCCTTATGTAGCATTTTGTAGGGAATTAAAGGGTTCATAGATAGATGTACTTGTACCTTGATTGAACATTCTGTTTTTATTACAATGACAGTCAATAAGTTCATGAATATAGGGTTTAATGTTCAAAAACATACTTCTCATTGATGGTGGGACTTTTTCTTCAACATGTTCCCTACTGTTCACATCTGGTTTTATACTTTGTTTAATCCCTTACTTGTTTATTATGTTTCTTCTATTTGGAATTATTTTACTTAAGAAAACTGCTCATGTTATTTTGCCTTTTTCCTATGCTCTTTGGCCTAAACAATCCTGAGGCCAACTGTTAAGAAAATTAAAATCAGACGGTCTTGTTCAGGCTTCAGGAATGGCACAGCAGATCTCTAACCTGGTTCTGACCTGCATGAACACTGCCTGTGTGAGCACACGGTTGTTACCAGCAAGTCAACCAACACTTTAGATAAGAGAAGGATGGGGTCCTGGAATTTTCTTAAGCCTCAGGAGGCCTAGCCAGCCCCTCAGGTTCTGGAAAATTCAATGAATCACAAGAAGAAACAAACAGCTGTAAAAGAGTTAAAGTAAAACCAGAGCTGCATTTTTGTGTGGAAACTGATTTTGGTATTAATTTGTGGCCTGAGATTATAAGTTGGAGTCCCCAAAATTGAAATCTGAAGTTTCACCAGTGGAATGAAAGCACACCCTGGGTCTGTTTCCCAGTTGGAGCTCCAAATTGCTGTTACCAAGGGACTTCCCCGTGAGTACTGTTTAAGTCTGGATGTTTGTTGGCCCAGTTTGGCTATGTATGTGCTGTTACATTTTGTATTTTTTTTCTATTTCTCTTCTTTCAGTAACTATGTATTGAAATCAAGTCCAACAATACTCCATTAAATGTTGAACTTGTTTATTGTGTGTGTGATGAGTGGTTTCTTTTGTTAACAAATCCTTTGAACCTAAAACAAAAGCAAAACTTTCTGCAAAACACCACACTGACACAGTCCAAATAAAAGCCTTTCTGTGTGAATTACTAAGTATCTAATTCAATTGAGTTCAGTTATGTATCCAAGTAATTTTCATTTAGATAATTATATATGAATAATCATGAATTCAGAATGATATTATGGTTAGCTGTCTAAATTAGATAGAAAGGAATTCTATTTTCAATTGCATAGAGAAAGTTTTATTTAGCATTTAAGGTCAGATGACAGACATTTCTAAATGGCACTTCCAAAAACTGCGATGCTTTTATTGCCAAAAGATATAATTTTTATCTAAAAATTATATTTTCCACATAATTTTGAAGGTGATAAAATGGAAACAAAAGAAGTAAATTCCAGCTTCATCTTTTAGCTGAATGTCACTGGTCTGTATGAATCTTTGCTAAAATATATTCTTTAATAGCTTTGTATATTATCTTTTGCTTCAAAATTATAATGACTATAGAGATGGTAGAACAGCATCATGCTGTTCTTTTTAAAATGGCTCTCAAAATGTCTTTTGAGGTTTTTTTTTTTTTTTGCTTCTGGTTTCCTGATCCAGTATTTACATGAAGATTTTCTTTATTTAGCACAAGTCTTCTATGAAAACAATTATACTGAAAGAAGTGGTTCTTCTTTTTTTTTTTTTCAAGCAATCCAAAATAGTTCACAAACACTTTTGAGTGTTTTATTGATACAACTAAGAAGTAGGAAACTATTGACTCAGTGACCACTTCTTTACCTTAGCCCAGTTTTGTTTGCCCTAACCATTACTAAGGATAGTATCATTTACGCTTATAGTTTCAAAAACACAATGGGACAATGAGTACTTTTATTTACTTATTTTTAAATTTACCTTTTAAATGAATTTTTATTGATGTGTAGTTGCTTTACAATACTGTGTTAGTTTCCACTGTACACCAGAGTGAACCGGTTAAATATATACATATATCCCATCTTTTTTCCTTCCCATTTATGTCATCACACAGCACTAAGTAGACTTTTTTGAACTATACAGTGAGTTCTTCCTATGTATTTTATATGTCATATCACTAGTGTATATATCAGTCCCAAGCACCCAATTTATTGCTCCCTCCAGTTCCCCCCTTTAGTGTCCATGCATTTGTTCTCTATGTCTGTGCCTTTGTTTTTGTTTTGCAAGATCATTTATACCATTGTTTTATAGATTTCATTTATATGTGTTAATATACAATATTCATTTTTCTCTTTCTGACTTCACTCTCTATGACAGGTTTGAGGTCCATCCATTTCTCTACAAATGATCCAATTTCATTCTTTTCTATGGTTGAGTACTACTACATTATATATGGGTACATGTATATACCATACCTTCTTTATCCATTCCTCTGTTGATGGACATTTAGGTTGCTTCCATGTGCTAGCTATTGTAAATAGTGCTGCAATGAACATTGGGGTGCATGTGTCTTTTTTCATACTGACAAAAAGAAATCAAAGAGGCCACAAACAAATGGAGGCATATACTGAGTTATTGGAGTAGAAGAATCAATATTGTGAAAATGACTGCAGTACTCAAAGCAATCTACAGATTCAAGCAATCCTTGTCAAATTGCTAATGGCATTTTTCACAGAACTAAAACAAAAAATTTTACAATTTGTGTGGAAACAAAAAAGATCCCAAATAAACAAAGCAATCTTGATAAAGAAAAATGAAGCTTGAGGAATAAAACTCTTTCACTTCAGACTATACTATAAAACTACAATAATCAAGACAGAATGGTCCTGGCACAAAAACAGAAATATAGACCAATGGTATAGGATAGAAAACCCAGAGATAAACCCATGCACATATAGCCACCTAATCTGTGACATAAAGGCTAGAATATACAGTGGAGGAAAAACACTTTCTTCAAACAATGGTGCTGGGAAAACTGAAGAGCTACATGTAAAAGAATGAAGTTAGAACACTTTCTAATACCATACAAAAAATAAACTCAAAATGGATTAATGATATGAATATAAGTCCACATAGTATAAAACTCTTAGAAGAAAATGTAGGCATAACGCTCTTTGACATAAATTACAACAGGATCCTTTTTTACCCATCTCCTTAAAGAGTGAAAAGAAAAAATTGGCAAATGGGACCTAATTAAACTTAAAAGCTTTTGCACAGCAAAGGAAGCCATATACAAGACAAAAAGACTACCCTCAGAATGGCATAAAATATTAGCAAGCAAAGCAACTGACAAAGGGTTAATCTCCAAAATACAGGAACAGTTTATGCAACTCAATATACAAAAACCCAATCAAAATGTGTGAAAGACCTAAATAGACATTTATCCAAATAAGACATACAGATGGACAGCAAACATATGAGAAATACTCAATAACACTATTAGAGAATTGCAAATAAAAATACAGTGAGGTGTAACCTCACAGCTGTCAGAATCAGTTCCCAGTTCAGTCACTCAGTCGAGTTGTACTCTTTGTGACCTCATGGACTGCAGCACGCCAGGCTTCCCTGTCCATCACCAACTCCTGGGGCTTGCTCAAACCCATGTCCATTGAGTCAGTGATGTCATCCAACCATCTTATCCTCTGTCATCCCCTTCTACTCCTGCCTTCAATCTTTCCCAGCATCAGGGTCTTTTCCAATGAGTCACTTCTGCACATCAGGTGGCCAAATTATTGGAGTTTCAGCTTCAGCATCAGTCCTTCCAATGAACACCCAGGACTGATTTCCTTTAGGATTGACTGGTTTGATCTCCTTGCAGTCCAAGGGACTGTCAAGAGTCTTCTCCAATGCCACAGTTCAAAAGCATCAATTCTTCGGTGCTCAGCTTTCTTTACCATCCAACTCTCACATTCATAGATGACTGCTGGGAAAGCCATTGACTAGATGGACATTTATTGGAAAAGTAATGTCTTTGCTTTTTAATGTGCTATCTAGGTTGGTCATAGCTTTTCTTCCAAGGAGCAAGCATCTTTTAGTTTCATGGCTGCAGTCACCATCCTGTCAGAATGGCTGTTATAAAAAAAACTACAAACAATAAATGCTGGAGAGGGTGTAGAGAAAAGGGAATCTTCTTGCACTCTTGGTTGGAATGCACACAGATACAGTCACTATGGAGAACAGTATGGAGATTTATTTAAAAACTGGAAATAACGCTACCATAGGACCCAGCAATCCCACTGCTGAGCATATTCTCATAGTAAACCATAATTCCAAAGGAAAATGAGAGTTCAGTCACAGCTTCCTTGACTACCACAAGATGGGGCTAAAGTGGACAGCTAACTCTTGCCTATCAGAGTAAGTAGTTACCTAATTTTATTTTTACTGTTGTTGTTGCTGTTATGAGAGGGAAAATTAGTTTGTAACAATATAAAATTTATAAATTTAACTAGCAATTAAAATACTTATAAAATGACTGTGGAAGAAAATTTTATTTTCAGATAGTCTTTTTTAATGGATGTATATGCATTTTGCTTGCCAAATAGTGAATCTAAGTTTTTGCATTTACTATATAGAAAGACTTGATGCTTTTGAAATGTGGTGTTGGAGAAAACTCTTGCGAGTCCCTTGGACTGCAAAGATATCAAACCAGTAAATCCTAGAGGACTGCAAAGATATCAAACCAGTAAATCCTAAAGGAAATCAGTCCTGAATATTCATTGGAAGGAGTGATGCTGAAGCTGAAGCTCCAATACTTTGGCTACTTGATGTGAAGAGCTGAGTCATTACAAAAGACCCTGATTCTGGGAAAGATTGAAGGAGGAGGAGGGGATGACAGAAAGTGAGATGGTTGGTTGGGATCACCAACTCAATGGACACGAGTTTAAGCAAACTCTGGAAGATGGTAATGGACAGGGAAGCCTGGTGTGCTACAGTCCATAGGATCACAAACAGTTTGACATAGCTGAGTGACTAACGACATACAGGTATTCTGAATTATTGTACTGATTCACTATATACCTACATATATAACACACAATGATACTTAAAGAAATTTTTATAGGATTTCTTAGGATAAAATACCTCTTCCTAGTTTTTGTGTCTTCCTCTATCCCTTCTTCTCCTTCCCCCTCCTTTTTTGTCTCCTTTTTTCCATATGTCTCCCATTTTAACCAGATGACTAACATGCTAAGTATGTTTTTACACTTCTTATACCTCTTCCCAACACTGTGAATGGCAAAGCTGGGCTAGAAATAAGATAGAACTAGTTTCAGATAGAACAAGAAATTTGCTGGGTTGAAGGAGTATATATCCAGAAGATTTGGATTCTGATCTTCTGTGCCAGATATTGATGAAAATAAAAATATATGGACAATGATTTATTAATCAACTGAGTCTGGGCTAGGTATTATACTATATACTAAAATATTATTTAATAAGTATTAAGTATAAATTGCTTAATTGTAAGTATTAAGCCTATATACCAGATGGTGGAGTAGAAGGATGTGTGCTGATCTCCTGTGGGAACACCAAAATTGCAACTAGCTGCTGACCAAACATCAACAGGAGGATGTTGGAACTCACCGAAAAAGATACCTCACCCCGAAGGACAAAGGAGAAGCTGCAACAAGATGGTAGGAGGGGCGCAATCACTTGTAAAATCAAACCTCATCCCCACCAGTGACACTTGGAGGGCACAAACAAAACCTTGTAGCATCAGAACCCAGGGAAAGGAGCAGTGACCTCCCCCTCTCCCCAACAAGAGAATGAACCAGCCCTCTCTGTGACTGTCTGAGAGGCATGAGTCAGCATGGCCTGTTGTTGGGACAGGGGCTCTGGCAGCAGCAGTCTTGGGATGTGTGGCATGTAGCATACGTCCTCTTGGAGGAGGTCACCATTAGCTCTACCATAGAGCTGCTGGGTGGGTGACCCACACTGGAGAAAAATTGTACCAAAGAAATTCTCATACTGTTGTGAAAGTTCTAAGCCCCACAGCAGACTTCCCAACATGGGGATCCAGCAAAGGGACTGAGAATCCTCAGGGATTGTGACTTTGAAGATCACCAGGATTTGATTACAGAACTTTCACAGGACTGGAGAAACAGACTCTTGGAGAGCATGAACAAAAACATGTGCACACCAAGACTCAGGAGAAAGGGGCAGTGACCCCACCTGAGACTGAGCCAGATGTGCCTGTGAGTGTTTGGGGGTCTCTGACAGAGGCCCAGGTCGACAGTGGCATGTTGCAGGATGAAGGGCACTGGCAGCAGCAGTTCTGGGGTGCATGGTGTGTCTTCTTGGAGGAGATTGCCATTACTCCTACAATAGAGCCTATAGCCTACCATAAAGCTACAGAATTTAGGATTGGGCTGCCACAGGCCAAACTGCAGGAAGGGAGCATAGCCCTAACCATCAGCAGAAAATTGGGTTAGAGATTTATGGAGCATGACCCTGTCCACAAGAGCATGGCCCAGTTTTCCTCTCAGCCAGTCCTTCCTATCAGGAAGCTTGCACAAGCCTCTTATCTTTATCCATCAGAGGGCAGACAGAATGAAAACAATTACAGAAAACTATACTCAATGATCACATGGATCACAGCCTTGTGTAACTCAGTGAAACTATGAGCCATGCTGTGAAGGGCCACAAGTCATGGTGGAGAGTTCTGAAAAAACTTGGTCCATGGAGAAGGAAATGAAAAGCCACTTCAACATGCTTGCCTTGAGAACCTCAGGGACAGCATGAAAAGGCAAAAAGATATGACACTGAAAGATGAAACCCCAGACTGGTAGGTGTCCAATATACCACTGGAGAAGAGTGGAGGAAGGAAGGAATGAAAGATGCCACTCCAGAAGGAATGAAAGACTGAGCCAAAGCAGAAAGAACACACAGTTGTGGATATGGTTGGTGGTGAAAGTTAAGACCCATGCTAGGAACTTGGAGTGTTAGGTCCATGAATCAAGGTAAATTGGAAGAGGTCAAACAGGAGATGGTGAGTAAACTTTGATATTTTAGGAATCAGTGAACTAAAATGGATGGGAATAGGTGAATTTAACTCAGATGACCATTATATCTACTACTGTGGTCAAGACTCCTTTATAAGAAATGGAGTAGTCAATGAAAGTCAACTCAGCAACACAGGAGTCTGAAATGAAGTGACTGGGTGCAATCTCAAAAACGACAAAATGATCTCAGCTCCTTTCCAAGGCAAACCATTCAATATAACAGTAATCCAAGTCTATGCCCCAACCACTAATGCAGAAGAAGCTGAAGTTAAACAATTCTATGAAGACATAGAAGACCTTCTAGAACTAAAACCAAAAAATTATATCATTTTTATCATAGGAGTTAGAATGCAAAAGTAGGAAGTCAAGAGATACTTGGAGTAAAGGAAAGTTTGGCCATGCAGTGATAAATGAGGCAGGGCAAAGGCTAACAGAGTTTTGTCAAAAAACTCACTGGTCATAGAAAACACTGTCTTCTAACAACACAAGAGATGAGCCTACATATGGACATCAATACTGAAATCAGATTGATCATATTCTTTGCAGACAAAGATGGAGAAGTTCTATATGGTAAGCAAAACAAAACTTGGAGTTGACTGTGGCTCAGATCATCAGCTCCTTATTGCAAAATTCAGACTTAAATTGAAGAAAATAGACAAATCCACTAGACAAGAATACTGGAGAGGGTTGCCATGAACCCAGGGACTGAACCCAGGTCTCCTGCATTGCAGGTGGATTCTTTACTGTCTGAGCTACCAGGGAAGTCCAGGACATTCAAATGTGACCTAAATTGAATCCCTTTTGATTATACAATGGAAGTGACAAATAGATTCAAGAGATTAGGTCTGATAGACAAAGTGCCTGAAGAACTATGGACAGAGGTTCATAACATTGTATAGGAAGCAGTGACCAAAACCATCCCTAAGAAAAAGAAACTCCACAAGGCAAAATGTTTGTCTGAGGAAGTCTTACAAATAGCTGAGAAAAGAAGAGAGTGAATGGCAAAGGAGAAAGGGGGAGATATACCTATCTGAATACAGAGTTCCAAAGAATAGCAAGGAAAGGAAAGAAAGCCTTCTAAAATGAATAATGCAAAGAAATAGAGGAAATAGAATGGGAAGACTAGAGATTTCTTCAAGAAAACTAGAGATAACATGGGAAAATTTCATGCAAAGATGGGCACAATAAAGGACAGAAACAGCATGGACCTAAAACTAGAAGATATTAAGAAGAGGTGGCAAGAATACACAGAAGAACCAAACAAACAAGGTGTTAATGACTCAGATAGCCATGATGGTGTTATCACCCACACAGAGCCAGACATCCTGGAGTGTGAAGTGAAGTAGGCCTTGGAAAGCATTATTTACAAACAAAACAAGTGGAAGTGATGGAATTCTAACTGAGCTATTTCAAATCCTAAAAGAGGATGCAGTTAGAGTGCTGCACTCAATATGCCAGCAAATTTGGAAAACTCAGCAGTAGCCACAGGACTGGAAAAGGTAGTTTTCATTCCAATCCCAAAGAAAGGCAATGCCAAAGAAAGTTCAAGTTTACTTCAGTTCAGTTCAGTAGCTCAGTCATGTCTGACTCTTTGCAACTCCATGGCCTCCCAATCCATCGCCAATTCCTGGAGTTTACTGAAACTCATGTCCATTGAGTCAGTGATACTATCCAGCCATCCCATCCTCTGTCGTCTCTTTCTCCTCCTGCCTTCAATCTTTCCCAGCATCAGGGTCTTTTCAAATAAGAGTCAGTTCTTCCCATCAGGTGGCCAAAGTATGGAGCTTCAGCTTCAGCATCAGTCCTTCCAATGAATATTCAGGACTGATTTCCTTTAGATTGGACTGGTTGGACCTCCTTGCAGTCCAAGGGACTCTCAAGAGCCTTCTCCAACACCACAGTTCAAAAGCATCAATTCTTAAGCTCTCAGCTTTTTTTAGAGTCCAACTCTCACATCCATACATGACTACTGGAAAAACCATAGCCTTGACTAGATGGACCTTTGTTGGCAAAATAATGTCTCTGCTTTTTAATACACTGTCTAGGTTGGCCATAACTTTCCTTCCAAGGAGTAAGCCTCTTTTAATTTCATGGCTGCAGTCACCATCTACAGTGATTTTGGAGCCCCCCAAAATAAATTCTGTCACTGTTTCCACTGTTTTTCCATCTATTTTCCAGGAAGTGATGGGACCTGATGCCATGATCTTAGTTTTCTGAATATTGAGTTTTAAGCCACTTTTTTCACACTCCTCTTTCACTTTCATCAAGAGGCTCTTTAGTNCTCTCAAGAGTCTTCTCCAACACCACAATTCAAAAGCATCAATTCTTCAGTGCTCAGCTTTCTTCACAGTCCACCTCTCACATCCATACATGACCACTGGAAAAACCATAGCCTTGACTAGATGGACCTTTGTTGGCAAAGTAATATCTGTGCTTTTGAATATGCTATCTAGGTTGGTCATAACTTTCCTTCCAAGGAGTAAGCATCTTTTAATTTCATGGCTGCAATCACCATCTGCAGTGATTTTGGAGCCCAGAACAATAAAGTCTGATACTGTTTCCACTGTTTCCCCATCTATTTCCCATAAAGTGATGGGACCAGATGCCATGATCTTCATTTTCTGAATGTTGAGCTTTAAGCCAACTTTTTCACTCTCCTCTTTCACTTTCATCAAGAGGCTTTTTAGTTCCTCTTCACTTTCTGCCATAAGGGTGGTGTCATCTACATATCTGAGGTTACTGATATTTCTCCTGGCAATCTTGATTCCACCTTGTGCTTCTTCCAGCCCAGCGTTTCTCATGATGTATTCTGCATATAAGTTAAATAAGCATGGTGACAATATACAGCCTTGACCTCCTCCTTTTCCTATTTGGAACCAGTCTGTTCCATGTCCAGTTCTAACTGTTGCTTCCTGATATGCATATAGATTTCTCAAGAGGTAGGTCAGGTGGTCTGGTATTCCCATCTCTTGAAGAATTTTCCACAGTTTATTGTGATCCACATAGTCAAAGGCTTTGGCATAGTCAATAAAGCAGACTCAGACTGTGTTATTTTGGGTTCTTTTTTAAAATTTTTTAGTTTACCTTTTGAAATGCCTTACAATTTTTTTTATTGAAAGCTATATTGTATCAGATAATAGGAATGGGTGCAAATTGACCATTAGTATGTGAGGATTTATGTTACTCTTGCCAGGAATTAGTCTGTCTGATGTACCTACAGATGTACCTACAGATGCCAGAAGCTTCAGATTGTTCTAGTGTCCTTGTTTGAGTCTCCCCTCTTGACCTTGGATTTTCCTAAGTTCACCTACTTAGAAAAATTTTGTGTATCACAATACTTGAAAATATCATCCACTGCCCTTATACCAGAACCGTTGATGTGGTGATAAGATGTGGAGAGAGGAAGTATTCTATAACCTTCTGATTAAACCTCCATGCTTTATTGGTCCAGTGACTTGGGCTGTTGCTTTCACTTGTTCGTTTCCTATGGTATAGCTTTTTGCCTCCTGTCTCCTACTTCCTTCGATGGTTGAAATGTTTCCAGTCTGTTTTCTTAAAGCATGACCAAAATTTATTTTTTATTTCCTCTTAGATGAAACAGGAAGGCTAAAGAGGGTTGAGAAAAAAGTCCTTACCCCAACTAGGGTAAGACTCCTGCAGATCTTTTCCTGTGGATTAGAGACCTTTGCTTGTTATGTGGAAGGCTCTGGGCATAAGTCACAAAGATTATTCTTCTACTCCTTCCAGAGCCACCAGATCTCTTTCTTGGATCTTCACTGTGAGAGTCTGGTAGATTCCTAGCTGCAAAAGCCAAGAAAGCCTTTGGGCCTCCTAAGACTGGCACCCAGGAGTTTCTTACTCTCACGCTGGTCTGCACTCAGCCTCCAACAACACATCACACTTTCCGCTGAAATGTTCTTCCCAGTTCATGGCTCCAGCAGTAGCCCTGTCTCCCCATATTTTGTGGTGTCAGTTCGACTTGCAACTTCAATACTCTAGTGGGCCTAGCAAAAAAAAAAAATCACTAGTTTTCTGCTTGTCCATGTTTTTCCTGTTGTAATAACAAGAGTATTGATTCCCAAGTTCTCTGCATGTCTCACCTGAAACCAAAAATGATAGTATAGACTTAAACACAGTCCTTGTAAGCTATTACAGATCTGCAACAAACTTTTATAGCATGAAGAGACATTCTAGGGTCCTCATCCCTTCTGTGACCTCTGTCCAATTTGAAATAAACTCCTGGAAGTGGAAACAAAGCTGTTTCATCCATCCTTTTGTGCTCCAGTTACCAATCAGCCACTCAAGAAAGGGACTGTATTACCTTTCGTTTCCACTCTGAAGGTTGTAACCCTGAGGTTACACAGATGGTTGTTTACCTGAGTCCCCAGCACATGGCTTCTGTGACTCATTGACTGTCCTCTGTACTTCCTTACATAGAAGACTGAGCGAATTTATGTTCATGTGATGTTCTGAGACTCTCCTGTTGTTTAACAAGGTAGTTAGCTCCAAGCAGTGTTCTCTATGCCTCCAAATAGCTTCTGGAGAAACCTTGGCCCTGACTCTGACAGTGACAGACACCTAATTCAAAACCGTCCTGGACTTGCTTTGTGCTTAGTGACTGTTTCTATGCAGCTGAGATACATTTGGGGGGCTGCCTCTCATTAGCTTGCATTTCACCTATTCAGAAGTTACAAGGTCATTACCCCAGGAGGTAGAATCATACGCAGTCACTTCATCTATAAAAGCAGTCTCCACGGATCACAGGCGTGTGGGGCCTCGTCGTGTGTACTAGCTGAGGAGGGGCATTTTTTACCTGCAAAAAGCCGCAGGGATTGCATAACCAAGAGCAGACATAAAACACGGAATCTCAGTGCTCTATATAAAATGGAAAGAAAGCCACAAGAGAAGAATAGGATTCATCACTTATGCTGCGCTCTAAGTTGTCTGGATAGTTTATGATCCTTCATTATTCTTCACAGCACACTTAAGGGACAAAGTATTGGGTTCATTCAGAGGAAGGAGTATAAACTTTGAATCAGACATTTTAGCCTTTCTGATGCCTCTTCCATCCCACCCTGCAAGAATCCTTGGAAGGTTGTAACCCTCAAATGATGGGAGAGCCCAGATTAATGGAGAGGTTGGAATTTTCTGTTGACAGCTTGAGTCTGTCAGTAATAGGAATTCTCCTTCAGAGACCTAAACAAAATAGATCTGACTGTGGTTCATTGGAGTTGAGGATGTTTTTATTCAGGCCTCCAACCATTATGCTTCTAGATTTGGGCTCTAATATTTCTCTTTAAGGGATTCCCCAGTGGCTCAGCATAAAGAATCAGCCTGCAATTCAGGAGACACAGGAGATGCAGATTTGATCCCTGGATCAGAAAGATCCCCTGGAGAAGGAAATGGCAACCCACTCCAGTATTCCTGCCTAAAAAGTGCCAGGGACAGAGAAGCCTGGCGGGCTACAGTCCAAAGGGTCTCAAAGAATCAGACTCGACTGAGCACACACATTTCTCTTCAAAGACATACTACCCTTGGGTTGTTTACCCTTGTTCCCAGTGATGGAAACTCTCCCTGTGGATTCAGTTTTTAAAAAATCAATTCATCAAGCTATGGAATAGTCGAGAGTTGGACAATTACTTGGCTAACATGAGCGTTGGATCATTCATCTGAAGTTTTTCCATAAGCTGTTCTCGAACATTGCTTCACCTCTCCACTTTACTCTTCCTGGTAAAATACTGTCCATATGTCTGTGAGCTGGAGACCTGTGGGGTGTGATTGTCTGAGAGTGGAGCAAAATGAGGTCTGTTCTGAAGGCCAACCTCAGAGGTAGCCATTCCAGGGAGCCATGCTGCCTGTCTCCAAATTAGGTCAGATCTGAAGAACCAGTAAATAGCTTCCTGGAAGAAGGCCAGGGGCAGAGCAGACTCTCTGAGCTCTGGATTGAATCAAGGGCTTTATGAGCAATTTGGAATATTTTAGGAGAGCAGAGGCCTGCCCATTTGAGGAACCACCCTCCCCCGAAATGGGAGTATGTTCTGGCTCAAAGGAAAATTAACTCCTGTTAACTGTGGGTCTTTGAAATTTCCTCTTAACACCTCAGCCGGTCAACTCCTGCTCCCCGAGAAGTACACACAGCTCGGTGGGAGGGGAGAACTTGGCTTTGGGTGGAGCAGTAGAGTTTCATTCATTCAAAACACCAGGTCATTTCTTAGTTTTGCCAAGTATTTCTCATGTACGTGGGGTATTTATTGCTTCTAAGTCTCTGTTCCCAGATCCTTTTTTTTTTTTTTTTTGAGTAATAATAGTCTATTTTGTAGAGTTAAAAAATTGAAATAAACAATGAACAGTGTGTTTCCTAGTACATAATCTGTAGTTAGTAAAAATCTAATGCTATTATAGCTTCATCATCAATCGTCAACCTTGTAGTTGCCATCTTACTTGATAAATTGCCTTGTTATAAACATCTAATGCCTTCTGCTAGTTTGAGGGTACCTAGTTAGTTCAGATCCTAAACAATATTAGGAAGTTGGCATTTTGATCACCTTTCCTCCCTCTTTAATTGGAGATTTACCCTTTAATCCTAGTCTCTTTTTCTCTCAGAAATGTAGTCCACTCTAGTAAGTTGACCACACTTCATTTTAAATTACTTTAAGTAAAAATCCTGCCAAGCATTTTTGCAGTTGGAAAGAAAAAGCAGACTTTATAGAGGTGCTCCTTCAACTTCTCTTTCCTTCCTTCCCTTTCCCTCTCCCATTTCATTCTCTCTCTCTTTCTTTCTCTCTCTGCCTCTCTCTCCCACTCATTCTCTCCCTCTCTGTCTCTCTCACACACACAGAGTGAAAAATCAGATACAGACATAGACATTAAAGAAAAGGCAGAAAGCTTTGGAGACTCTCAGATCACACCAGGTGGCACAGCTACCTGATGCATATCTATGGGATGAATTCCAGGTAACAACATTCTCCTCCCATGGACAGAGGAGCCTGGCGGGCTACAGTTCATAGGGTTGCGAAGAGTTGGACACCACTGAAGTGGCTGAGCACGCATGCACACTCTATTTCTAGCAGACAAGTTTGAAGTTAAAATTGTCCTGACGTTCCACAGGCTTTTTAATTTCTGTATCCTGTAAGTATCACTTTAAATAAAACTACATTCCTACCAAAAGTATTCTTTATCAATGTTGCACCCATTTAAAAACTACTCCCTACCCCAAGTAAGAAAAATGTTGGTTAAAGACCATACATTAAAAATAAGTATAGCTTTGGAATTCAGCTCTTTTGTGGAAATTGATCTATTTTTGTACCTTTGCACCTCTTTGAAGTCTTCAATGTTGGGATAACTCACAGGGAATGACCATGCCTCCTTAACTGAAAAATGGCAAAAGTTATGCAAGTATTTGTCTCACAATTGAATTAACTTGGATGATGAAACAATAGGCCTCCTAAAAGACACACATGCTCTACTGAGACTTTGAAAATACTGTCTTGATGATCTAAAAAGAAAAGAATGCTTTGGAAGTTGTTCCTAATTGGACAGACATTCTTGACTGTTCATAGCTGAATGATTTCAAATGACCCTAAAGACTTCTTCAGGTTGAGAAAAGTTTCTGTTTTGTTCCTGAGATACAGGCATCTTCACAAAACCATGTGTACAAAGTCAGCTGTGGTTGTTGACATTTTCAATATATTTCTGGATAATTTTCAGTGTGAGACTATCTAAATTTTTACTTAAAGGCTAAGTATTTTTTGATACAACTCCTCATATAAGCATATTGGTTAATGTTTTGGCATCATTAAATACAAGTTAGTTCATTCAAATCATTTATTCCTCCATGGAGTCGAGATCCTTACATCAAGGAATTGAAATTACTGTTGAACTGATGTCTCAGTCCACTGCTCTTGGGAGCATTGAGGACTCACTGCCAGACAACTGCCTTGGCTTCTGGTTGTCAATGAGATCAAGACCTAGCTTTGTTGGTGAGTGGAATGCCTCCCCTCAGACACTTGGGGCAGAGTCTTCTTTGGATGCTGAAAAAGATGACAGACCCAATCTTTTTTCTATAAAACACAGGAGAGAATCTATTAGATTAAACAAAAAGGATGTGATGTAATTTGACTCAAAACCAGGACATAACTCGTCTGTTTTACTGGTCCATTCTTCACTTCCCCTTGACTGAATTCATTTGCAGGATGCCCTAGGATTTAGGGTGTCTGTTTCTGGCAACATGATTGAAGCAAAAATCTATTATTTAAGTTGCCTTAGTTTTTATGGTTTCTCTATGCAAGAGGATTTTAAAATCATTTGGAACCTTAATCAGTGTCAGAAATAAGGAAGAATCTATTATCAATGACTAGTTATTGGCTACTGGTTATTGGTATTACAGGTGGGAAAGAGTGACAGGCATGTGGAGAAAGTAGGTGTAGCCATCTATGCCCTTCCCATCTGGTGTGCCAAGACATGGTCCCTGAATACTGAGAAAGTGACATTTTAGCCCCTTGATTTGGCCCTAAGTAGCCTCGTCCGTTTTCCCCACAGGCTGTATTTTACATCGTCGTGTTTTATGTAGGAAGGATTGGTCTCAATCTATGGTTCTCAACATTTATCACTCATCAGGATCTTTTGAAGGATTTGGTAAAAGGCAGATCTCTACTGCTCCTGCAGAGTTTCAGATTCTGTAACTCTTGGGACTGAGAATTTCCTTTTCTAGTGAATATTTACAGAGAAGGCAATGGCACCCCACTCCAGTACTCTTGCCTGGAAAATCCCATGGACGGAGGAGCCTGGTAGGCTGCCGTCTATGGGTTCACACAGAGTTGGACACAACTGAAGCGACTTAGCAGCAGCAGCAGTAAGTATTTAAGTGATGCTATTGCTGTCGGCCTAGACAACACCCTATGAGAACCATTGCTCTAGATATTCTTAGAAACAAACCAAGTAATCTAGTGGGATAGAATAAGCAGATAAGAGGGTCACAGAATCTAAGTCCTTACCTTGCCTTGTATTGCTAGTTGGGCATCAACTTAGAGATTACCTTTAAATGATTTCTTCCTGTTTCTAATTCTGGGCCTCTTGTGCACTTTGCAGTCTCTCCAGTTCCTATATTTTTCTGGTCATTTTTTTTTTATCCCTATCCTGTATCTTGGAAACCTATGTTCCATCCTTAAGAACACAATCTGGGCTTCTCAGGTGGGTTAGTGGTAAAGAACCTACCTGCCAATGCAGGAAATGCGGATTTGATCCCTGGCTTGGGAAGGTTCCCTGAAAAAGGAAATGGCAACCCACTCCAGCATTCTTGCTTGGGAAATCCCATGGACAGAAGGGTTTGGTGGGTTACAGTACATGGGGTCACAAAAGAATCTGACATGACTGAGGGACTAAACAATAGCATGGGCACAGCCTCAGACTAGCCCTGACTAAATTCCATGTTACAGTATTCCTCATTTTCCCAAATGGAATCTGTTTAAACTCAAATCTTCTGACTTAGGTAGACTGACTAGTCACCACAGGGCCCAGGACTGCAGGAGTTTTTTAGGACACAAGACTTTCAGTGCTACGACCAGGAGAGTCTTAGACAAGCCAGGATGAGGTGGTCTCCTTACTAACAGTGTGACCAAATTTTGATCCCTTCTAAATTTAATGAGTATCTGCCTTTGTTTTCTAAGTCATTTAGGTAATACTCATACCAGAAATGCGCACTGTTCTCTTTAATCTCAAGACACAGTTGAATGAAGAACACATTTTTATAACATATCTTATCTACATATTGTCTTTATGGTAAAAAAATAAAAATATCATTTACTTCCTTACCAGATCATAGGAACCATTTGAGAAGAAGAATGTTTTTTTACTGCAGGCCCCCGTTATCTGGTGGGAAGAAGAAAATCTTTGACTTCATACAGTTTTCTGAAAGACAAATTTGAAACACTAAATTAACCCTGACCTATAGCCAAAATTGGCTCTTAAAACTCACATGTTTGGAAGTAAACAAAACCATTTATTTCTGCAGGTTTTCTATCTCATCTCTCTTCTGAGAGATTAATTCCATGAACTTCTGTAAAACAGTGTGATTTGCCAGCAGCAGGAAAAGTGTAACAAATTAATTATAGATGTATGTTAAATTAGTTTCATTACCATCCCTGTTTTAGGGATAGGCTCACGTGAGTGGAAATGCTGATCAAAGAGTCTTTCAGTCCATCCCCGTGGCGATAGCTACTTATGTTCTGCTTGTAATGCTGTTTTCAGATAAGGGAAGAAGCCAAGCTCTGATTTGAAGGGCTGGCTATTTACAGATTTATGAGGAAGGAATGTGGCTTATCCAGTATGATGTATCCATGTATACAGATGTGATATAACCTTCGTTCTCATGAATTCTACTAGTCTGGCATTTCTGAAGTCATGCAAATATCAAAACATTTGCTAACTTCTAGCAACCCCTCAGTTTTCCTTACTGCCTTTTTGCCGTCTCACTTTGGGGAAGGCCTTGTGATTCCTCATGCTGCCCTTCCAGTTCTTCAACCAAGCCTTCCTAGTCGTTGCTACTTGCTGGGTCTTGGGATCTGCTTTACTTCCTAACCAAAAGAAACTTTACCTTTTTACAGTGAAGCTAAAGCTGGAATTCACAGGAGATACAAAGATTTTCTTCAGCCACAATATGTGCAACCTCAAAAAAACTTAGTAACCTTAAGTCTCAGTTTTGAGAGACTGAATAAACAAACCAGCAAACAATGGCTAGACACTATATAAACATAGAATTTTGATCCATAACTTGCAGCAACTGGTCCAGGAAACCAAACCACATTTTCTGTAGCAATCGGTCCAACATAGTCTCTTAATAGAACTTAATAAGGTTCTCTAATACTTGACTCCATTTCCAACTTCGGACCAGAAGGAAAATACGTTTCCTAAGGCAGTCACATAGATGCGCTGTTTGTGGTCACCCTGCCTTCAGCATCACGTGCTGACAGCCTCCGTTGGGGCACGCTTGAAGCCGTCCCTTTCTCCGCTGTAAAGCTTTCCCACTCCTCTGCCTGCCTTTAGTCTCTGGCAAATTCAGGTGATGGTGGCCAACTCCTTTGTACAACAATTCTGAATAAATAGCCCTTGCTTCATCATTCAGGAGATCTCTGTCTGTTTTCAGTTTTTTTCCTCTATCAAAGAGGAGTCTGAAAGCAAAAAAGAGCCAGAAGGGGCCTGGGGGATTATTCAGAAGAGCACTTGGAACATCCGAGAGCTAGACTGCTCGCTTGCTTTGTCCTGCGAGGCTTGGAGGTGAGCGTGTCTGTGCGCCTCTCCCTGCTCACCCATCTTTTTCACAAAACACAAGTCTATGTTTCAGAAGGGTTTCACAGCTAAAACAAGATTTTGAAACCTACCTCTGCCCTTCCAAAGTGGTTAAATAGCCCAGGCAATAGAAAATCAAGCTTAGAACTGCACTAAAGGGGTTTGTAGTAATTCATTTGCCTATTTCTAAGTGTCTCATACTTTTTTCCCCCCTGGAAAAGCCCTAGTTCAGATGAGAAAACTAAGATTTGGGGAGGTTCTCTAACTGGCTCAAAACCACAGGGCTCCTTAGTGCTGAGGCTGCAGGCAGAACTAGTGACTGTCAGCGATAAAGTCTCCATGAAAGAGAAGAAGCCAAAGTGTTGCCCTTCTCTTAGGCTGCGTCTGGGTCCACACAGAGCGTATGATCAGTGCTCTGTCTCCTCTGACGGCGCCCACCCGCGGAGCACCTTCTGCTTGTCTCTGCCTGTGGATATCTGCATCCCACTCTAAAGATGGCTGGGATGCCCGAAACTCAGTGTCCCTGGGCTGACCCTGAAGCAATGACAGAGAAGTGCTTAGGGATAAATAGAACTCATACCCAGTTTACTTGTCTTTAAGTGGGACATTTCTTTCTTTCTTTGTTTATTTTCTTGAAGTATAATTGATTTACAATGTTGTATTAATTTCTACTGTACAGAAAAATGATTCAGTTACATATGCTATGCTATGCTAAGTCACTTCAGTCGTGTCCAACTCTGTGTGACCCCATAGATGGCAGCCCACCAGGCTACCCCATCCCTGAGATTCTCCAGGCAAGAACACTGGCGTGGGTTGCCATTTCCTTCTCCAGTGCATGAAAGTGAAAAGTGAAAGCGAAGTCCCTCAGTCGTGTCTGACCCTCAGCGACCCCATGGACTGCAGCCCACCAGGCTCCTCCATCCATGGGATTTTCCAGGCAAGAGTACTGGAGTGGGGTGCCATTGCCTTCTCATATAACTGAATATATATACCAACATATATGTTATTTTTCATGTTTCTTTCCATCATGGTTTATCATAGGATATTGAATAAAGTTCCCAGTGCTATACAGTAGAACCTTGTCTGTTATCCATTCTATACATAATAATTTGCATCTACTAATCTCAAACTCCCAATCCATCCCTCCTCCAGCCCCCTGGGCAATCACAAGTCGGTTTTATATGTCTCTGAGTCTGTTTCTGCTTCATAGATATATTCATTTGTGCCATAATTTAGATTTCACGTAAGTGATATCATATGACATTTGTCTTTCTCTTTCCTACCTCACTTAGTAAGATAATCTCTTGGTCCATCCATGTTGTAGCAAATGACCTAATTTCATTATTTTTTTGATAGCTGAGTAGTATTACATTGCATATATGTAACACATCTTTATCCTTTCATCCATTTAGAATATAGATGGACATTTACAGCATATAGTATATTTAGGTCTTGACTATTGTAAATAGTGCTTCTGTGAACATAAGGACACATGTGTCTTTTTAAATTACAGTTTCATCCAGATAGAGGCCTCGGAATGCGATTGCTGGATTATGTGGCAGCTCTATTTTTTTGAGGAACTTCCATGTTGTTTTCCACGGTAGCTGCACTGGTTTACATTCAGTGGGGTATTTCTAAGGTGTGTTCCACAGAGACCTCTGAGGGCTGTGGTTGCCCTCAGAAGTAGTATGGTAATTAACATCTGCTTCTTTATCTTCCTCCTCAGTCCTCATTGTGTCTCCTGAGATTGGATCCCAAATAATTTACTTGCTCCCAAATCCTTGGCTCAGATATTGCTTTAGAAAGAACCCAAATCAAGACAGAGATGAAGCCAGGTTTTGAAGATAATTCACCCTCCCAGCTTCACTAATCAAAGCATCCATTGTCTATAATGGTTTGAATGAAATGCAGGCATTATAATCAAATAGGAAAATGCCAGATGTTACAGAAAATACAGCTTTTCAGGGAAGATTCTTTTGAATAAATCATTTGTCATCAAGTTACACAGCCATCTTTCTGAGGGTTTTGGAGCCAGAATTACAAGGGGTGTGTGTGTGTGTATGTGTGTGTGTGTGCACCCGGATCCTTTAATCCTATGTAAATATTCAGATTTTCAGACTGAAGAAATTTAATTAACCTTTGATGATTGCACATTTCACTCACATTTTGAAGGCAAATATTTTAAAACTTAAAATAAGAAGGAAAGTAAAATCAAAATCTCAAAGGCAATATAAAAGATATTGTGAATACCTTAATAAACCATGCTTCAGAAATAGACATAAATAACCCCAAGATCATAAAGGAAGGAAATAGAAAGAAGAGATGGAAAATGTAATTACTAAAATAAAACAGTTATACTGTTAAAAGTACCTCTTTGAATGAATGTTGATGATGGCGAGTCATACTAGGTTAGTGCCAGCTAAGGATCAGTGAGTTCTCCAAATGTCTTTAGTGAGAGTTGATCTTTTCATATTTACATATATACTTTATTTTCATTCATGAGTTTCCTATATGATGTCTAATAAGAAATCCTTCTCTCAACAGCAGTTATTGGTCAGTGATCAAGTAATAAAATAAATCAGGGTATACATGTTTATTTGTATGGATATATATTCATGCAGGAGTGTGTGTGTATATCCTAATTATAAAATATACTCATTTTAAAAAGCACATAAAAATTTTAAAAGACCAATGATCCCGTAAATAAACTCTTCAAAAGTAATGATCATTATTATTTTAGCTTATATATCTCAAATTTATTATGCTTTTAAATAAAACACATTTATATATATAAACCCACAAGTATATATTAACAGACTTTAGATCAAGTGTATTAACTTTTGGAAATGTTTAATTTTTCACTTAGAATCCTCAGTGTTTTTCCATGTCAAAAAATATTTATTGAGTAATCTACAGTTGACTTCTTAATATCTCATTGTATTTATATCCCATGATTTATTTAACCTTCCTCTATCATTGGACATTTATGATGTTTGCACATATTTACCATTATGAATAATGCTGCAATTAGCATTTTTATCTATTGTCTTTTAGTCTCATATTAGTTTCTTTTGATAAATTACTATAGTGGAATTTTCTAAGGCATGATAATGAGCATTTAATACTTGACAAACATCACTAAATTGTTTATTTATAAAACATACATTTCTTGTCAGCAATGTATAATAGTTACTATTTAATCAAATTCTTAACTCTATGTATTAACATTTAACTTTTATCACTTTGATACATGAAAAAAACTATCAGTTTTTAAATATAAATATATTGCTTACTAGTGAATATTTGTTTATGTCATATGCCCATTTTTCTTTATAGTTTTAAGAGTCCTATATATTCTCACAATATTAACCCTTTGTCTTCATTTAACAAATATTTATTGAGCATCTACTTTATGCTAAGCTTTATGCTAGACACAAGAGACACTTTATTGAATAAAATAGAGACAGTTTCTTCTTTTCTCTCAGATCTCAGCCTTTCTTCTTTGCTCATGGAGGTTATAGGTACCCCAATGAAAATTCTAGAGATGAAAATTATAATGTCTGAAACTTTAAAAAATGCACAGGATAGGAAAATAGAGTGATTACAGATGAGACATTGCTGCAGGAAGATCAGTGAAATTGAAGATATAACAGTAGAAGTTACTCAAAATAAATCACAGATAATAAACAGCTATAAAAATTGAAAGAGGTGGTAGCAAACTCTAGGAAATGCCAGACAGCCACATATTTGTGTAAACAGAGTCCAAAAAAGAAGATAGAAAGGAAATTTGAAAAAATTTGAAAAGACACAAAGTGCCACAAAAGAGAAGTATGGAGGAGATGAAACAGACTCTGGCCAGAGATGAGCAGGAGCCATTAGAAACATCCCTTTTCATTCCCGATCCCTTCAGACTAGCCCTGAATACCTGTGTTCTGTACAGCCTGTGAATAGATATTCTACATGAGTAAGTAACTGACTATATCTCTTTTCTTCCCAGGAAGAAGCACACAGCTGCATGATGCATCACCTTGTGTTTTTTTCCATACTTCTCTGTCTCACATCCCTTCTTCCTCAAGCTGAATGCTCTGAGACTGCACTTCTCTGTAAAGCATGAAAATGTGGATATTACCTCAGGCCTTTGTTTTTAGAAAACTCCACTTAAGCCTCTCTCACATTCCAGAGATGGTCCACACTCTGTCCACAGAGTGTGTTTCCTCCCGGAATAAGCCTTTTTCCCCTTCACTCTGGCCTTTGAATCCTCTCCTGCACAAAGTCAAGAACCCATACTTCACTGTCCCAGGGACTCAGACATGACTGAGGATGTGACCATCCCCTGGAGACCCCCTCTCTCTTGCAGCAGTCCTACCTGCTCAAAGGAAATGCTTCCTAAGGCGTCAGGCAGAAACATGATTTTCTTCATCAAGTTGTCTTATCATGCTACTTGTACACAATTACTATGATACACTACTATACAGCCCTCTGAAAAACCAAGGGTCTTAACTGAAACCCACATCAAAAGGGTCAAAAAGTGACAAAACTGTTCAAGAAGTGTACAGAATAGAAGACTCCAGTTTTAAGACAGTGCAATATAGGAATGGAAAGAATCACATAATGTGACAATGGTGTAGGGAATTGAAGGCTTACGAAGAGTAGAGTACATGACATGAGTGCTGTGGAATATGGGCATGAACTGATTCAGAATAAAAATAAGATTGTTGGAAGAAAATACTCAAGCTGTTTGAGGTCAATGATTGCAAATGTATATTGGCCCCCATTTGCACAGTTGTATCCACCACTTGGCAGTAACCTGGGTATGGAAAGGGGGACTCTGGGACTTATCCAAATAAGGATGGAGTTTTGGTAGGGCAAGTGTAAGAGAAGGACAAGAGGTCAAGGAGATTAAGGATATTTGCAAATTACTTTAAAGAGAAATAGATCCTAAACTGCACAGTGAATAGAAAAATAAATTAAGGAGGCTGCAGGGGAGTCTAGAAAGTATGTTGGGTCTCAGTGAAAAACAAAGAATGAATTATTGGGAATAATGGAGAGAACCAGAAGAAAAGAAGCTTGTGATCTGGGAGGAGAATGTCTGAGTTTAGAGTGTCAAAAGTGGGAAAATGTCCCAAGTGTAAATGGATTGTCATACATGGGTGGCTGACATGGTGTAAAACCAGTAACTCCAAAAATTAGTGGAGATGTAAAACAAAACTGTAGAGCAAAAGCAAGAACCACCTTTTAGGACATTTTATTGATCATGTCGACTTATTTCATATTCTTTAACTAGAGTGCTTATTTTGAGAATTGTATATTGACTGCTTTGCTTCACTAACTTTCCTTCACTGAGTCATATATGCTCACTTGAGTTCAGAAGAACAGAACATAGTGTTTAGGTAAATAGAAGATGAAATTTGGAGGAAGGAGAAGGAACCCACTTGTTGTCAAGGTTGGGAGAGGCAAGCACAAGCTGAGTCAGGTTGGTTCAGTCACCCTGGTTCAGATAGTTTCTAGGTCTTACTTCTCTCCTATGTAAAATGAAAATAATACTACTAGTTAAGTTGCTTTAAGGATTAAGTAAATGAAATTAATACGTAATGCTTGATATATAAAAAGAACTTAAATAAACCAGTGCACATGGGTTGAAATGAAGTTCTATTAGTATCATCTGATATTAGTGCAAGATTTTAGTGATAGATGATAAGTAGCATTACTAAAGTATGAAAAGAATGGTTTCTTAATCACAATGATTGTGCTTTCTGAGGGTGTGTCATGATGTGTGTCAGACTCAGCTCTTCAGTATTTCTTAGTATTTCTTCTGTTCTATTTGGTCACTCCTTCTTGAAAATTGCATTCATAAGTTCATTACTTTTCAGTCTGGTGTGGTAGGTAATTAATTCCTGAAGATTTTCTGCCTGGCGATTCCTGAAGACCCATTTAACAGAATATGTAATCAAATGTAAAAATGATTTTATTTAAATTATAAAGTTATAGGTTAACATTTTCATTTCTGGTGAAGATAGAATAAATGATCTTCAGATCTAAGACGGAACATTGCCAAAGCAAAGTGGTGGCAGAAGCGTAACAAAGAAAGTGAATTGCATTGAACTCTGCTTCTGATCTTTACTTCTGCTTGTTTGAAAGCTCTTGAATGGCACATTGGGATGCTGAGCCTCATTTTATCCACCTCAAAATACAATCCAGTTGCTGCTACTTACCCCCAAGGTTTTGTAGATGCCCAAGTGAAATAATACACATACCATGTGATTTTTCTTAGTAACTCCACAGAAAAAGGAGATACCATTCATTGGTGGCAGCCCAGCCAGCTGGCTCATATTTTTCAGTTACATTTGGGCTTTCAGCTGTTGCTGGGAAGGAGCCATCTCCCCTACATTTTTTTTTAAATCACTCTGTAAAACATTCTAGTTTACCAGATGGTTCTCTTTATATTGTAAAGCCCATTGTTTGCTGTTAACCCGAGTCATTGTTTTTCCCAAGGTAAAGAAAAAATACATATTGAATGCAAAAGAAGTTTCTTTCATAGAGTACGAAGTTGATTTAATATAAAATGAGCATCTAACCTGGCACATTTTGTTGCAGTGCTGACGTCCTGGGAATTTACTTGAAAATGAGCCAAGTGCATTTAAAATTCCTATTACCCGGCAGTGGGCAGTTCTGGGTTACATGCATATTAATCAACAGGGACTGCTGGAAACCCAGATGTGCAGGTGTTTTGCCTACATAAATGTGCGTGTAAAAATGATTTGCATATTCAATTTCTCCTGGCAACTCATTGGAGCAGCCTGTAGTTGGGTGATTTCCTGAAAATCCCAACTGAGAGTTTCCATTTATTTAGAAAAACAGAAATAGGAAGGCAGCCTTAAATTATAAAGTAATCCTTGGTTTCTGTGAAAGGCACCATGAGCCTTACTAATTATAAAATGTTTGTGTCACACAGGATAGTAAAATAATTATGATGATATGAATATAAAGGAAAACTAAACAGTTGAGTAACTTTTATAAACTATGGATTAAATATGAATATGAAACTAAAGGTAAAAATGGTGGCAAGTGATCTTTGGCTTAAATATTGATAGTTTTAGATGTTCTCATTGAATATGGATAGACCAAGATATATACAGCATTTTCACAGAAGACCATTTGCAGTATACTATCAGATACAAATCACACTGAAAAGCTATAAGATTAAATAAGTAACCTGAAAGATGACAGCTAATGTGTTCTTAATACTCTCTTTAGCTGTTTTGAGAGACTCTGGAAAACATTCATGTGCCTTGTATCATCTGTGCCTCTGTGTGTGCGGGCACATGTATATGCCTATATATTTAATAGCCGATAAGATCATTGATTTCTTTCTCAAGAAATCGAAAAAGACAACTGATTTCAAGGAAACAGTCAGACTCTGGTCAATCAAGGCATGTGTTCCACAGTTTGATCTTCTTGATAAATCCTGTTGTTTGGCTATGGAGTATTATTCTTTGGCATACCTCAGTAAGAATAACTTCAGACAGTTCACACAAGCACTTTGGCTGTCGTTAACTCGAGTGATTAAATATGGAAAACCAGTCTTGAACCCCTTGCCATTCCCCTCTCACTGAACTTGCATTCACTCAGTTGCCACATTTTAATCATCTTCATAGTTGTTATTTTGGCCGTCAGTGCTGAATCTAGACCATGAGGCGCAGTGTTGAGTGCCATTTCTTCCCCGTCAATGAAGCCATGTGCATTCTGGCCCCCTTTTGTTTCCAGAGCCATGCCCTTTCTGGCCCTTATATCTCTGCCTTCCCACCAGTGTTGGCCAGAGTGTACCTTTTCTAGTCTGCAGCTGGCCAGCATTTGAACACTGGCTGACTGGCGAATGGCTTCTCATATGGCATGGGTGACAAGCAGAATTAAAAGCCATCAACACCCCTCATTCTATATGTCCTAAGTGTGTGCATACAAAGGAGATTCATATTTTGCATTTTAGAGATTTCAACCAACTTTACACACACACACACACACACACACACACACACACACACACACGTAAGTCTACCATACCAGGCATAACTGGGATTGTGCTATCATCCAGTACTGTGATTAAGGAATCTGCCAGGAAGCTTTTCTCCTTTCCAACCAGACTTTGTATGTCATTAATGTTGTTGTATTTACGTGCTTGTTAGATGAAGTATGGCATTTACCCTTTGGGGCGCCATGGAAAGCAACAGACACAAAGGCGTATTCTCAACGTTTCTTAACAGACAGCATAGTGAAGACTAAGAGAAAATATTTAGATTATCTTTTTAGTGTACATTCACACTCTTTCTACTACCTGAGCAAAATCCTTATATTAAAGATTCACGTGTCCCTTTATGATCAGGCTCATGTCCTATATACCTTCATTATATCCACAGGGTTATTCTGGTTATCATTATGTAGTTATTGCATTGGCACTTTTTTGCATCACTGAACCACTTATGAGCCATTGAACCATTTTTATAAATTGTGTTTATAATATAGTATAATTGCAACAAACAAAGATGAGAGAGTAACAAATGTAAATGGCAAGAAGTAAATGATGTGAAAACACATTACAGAAAATATCTGTTACCCTGTTAACTAAAAGTTAGCTGAGATGAACTGATCAGCTTTGTTTAGCCCAGACCTCAGAGCAGGTGTGCAGTGATATTGAATCATGGTTCTGTAGCATTCATAGCTTACATTTGCAAATCATTGCTCAAAATCACAGTTCTGTGGCTTTCATATCTTACATGTAAGCAAAATATATATTTCCTATTATCATATGTGCTGTTATATCTCCATAATAACTCAGTTGCCTAATAAAGGCCCTCGATAAACCACCTAGACCCCCACAAACCACATTTTGAGAATATTTACTACAAGAAACTCATACGCTTTTCTCTTTGGGGTTAAACAAACTAGATCTAGATAATTAGACAACTTCTTTCCCCAAGGTCACACAGCTAATTAATTGCAACTGGCAAGAGCCCCAGCCTCCTCATCCCCCTCCTGCTATGCCACTGGCCCCTTACTGCACCGTGTACCCACAGCCTGCACTGACTACTGGCAATCTGCCTGGATAACAGGCAGTTTGCAAATGTTGGTGAGCACCAGCCACAGCCTGAAGGCTTGTTAAAACACAGGTTACTGGGCCCAATCCCAGAGTATCTGACTCAGTAGACCTGGGATGGGGCTAAGGATCTGCATTCCTAACAAGTTTCCGGGTGATATCGCTGCTGGTAGAGGACTGTGACCCTTGGAGAACCTCTGGTGTCTTGCTCATCTCTCATAGCCCTCTATAAGGGTGCTCCCCAAATTTTAATAGGCAGACACATCACTTAGGGGTCTTGTTAAAATGCAGATTCTGCCTCTCTGATGAAATCCGAAATAATGCCAGGGCTGCTTACACAAGCCACACTTTGAGGAAAACTCAAAAACATGCTCAGCTACCAAGTCGACATAGGAGGAAAACCTGGAAACATGTAGTTTATCCCAGAAAAATAAAGAATTCCTCAAACATAGCATCACTTCCAAGAGGACATGCTTGGATACACACCTGAAGCCATCCCCAACAACCCTAAGAGGCAGGGTGTGTCACTCATGTCCAGTTCTCTTACGTTGCCACGACCGGCTCTTCCCCAGGCTCTCTTAGGGTCCCTAGTTTGGTCTCAGTCTTACTCCCTTCCTTTGAGTAAGGTGGTGGTTTTCAGTATCTTCCAGGGCAAGAAGCCCCAGTGCTTGTGTGGAAGGGGAGTGTGTAGGAGGGTCCAGGCTGCTACTATTTTGACCTGGTACTAAGCTGCCTGTCTTGTGACCAAGGTATACAACTGCCTCATTAGATTGTCTTTTCAGCTCAGAGATCTGTAACAAAATAAGCAAACAAGGAGATGTGTGCCTGGCGAGGGAGGTGGTTCATACACCCAGGTTCTAACCCAGCCTTAGGATCAGAGGTCCTTCACGTAATGTTTACTCTGTGACCCAATAGTATAGATCCTTCTGGGCTTCTCCTCTCTCTTAGACTTTGCCAGTAGCAATTTTGACCTTCGTTTTCCTATCCTAAATGCTCAGACCTCTGCCTTTTGCAGTTTAAGTGAATCATATATGTCTTGGCATACTCATTCATTTCTATACTCATTCACGATACCTTGTGTTATTGAGCCAGCAGTATTTTTTTGTCACTGAACCAACAATACTTACTGTGTGTTATCCTTAAGCCAAATTTGCTCCATGCCATGCCCTATACTAGACCCTGGGGATTTACCGGAATCTTATCCAGATCATGCTCCTGCCTTTGGAGAGATTTATATTAGTCCAGAGGGCATGTGGAGGGAGAGAAGGGGCCCAGACCAGTAAACTGACCGTCTCAATCCATCGCCCTCCCAATCTGTTATCTACAAAAAGTACCGATTCTGATATAACCTGGGGTAAGAAAGGCTTAAAGTCACCTTCAAAATATTCTATCCTAAGGGATCCATTAAAGAGTTTTAACCAGTGTGGATGACCCAGTCTGGTTTGTATTTTGAAAAGATCACTCTGGCTGCTGTGTGTGCGTGTGTGTGTGTGTGTGTGTATGTGTGTGTGTGTGAGGTAGAAAGAGAGCGAGGGATGCAGGGAAAGAGAAGGATTGAGGGAGAGAGAGAGATCAGTAAGGCAAAAAGAAATCCAGGCAAGAGGTAATGGTGGTCTGAACTAGTGTGGAAATAGAAAGAAGGCGATACCAGGAAGCCACAGAGAACTGAGTCAGTGAACTTGATAATGGATTGCACTGTGGTGGGAAGGGCAGGAGAGTGCTAGGAAATAATAAGAGATTTCAGTTGTTAGGCTTTGCATAGCCTTGCAGGATAGAAGTGACCTATTTTGTAGATGAGGTGAAAGTTCTAAAAACGTTGATCACATGCCCAAGGTGGAACGAATTAATAACCAGATAGTAGAACCCGACTCACCCTGGCAGTGAAGCCATGATCTTCATCAGGATGTGTTCATTTTGGCGTCAAAAATAGCCAGCTCCCTTGGGCTCAGAAAGCAGACTGCCTGAAATGGAATCCAGGTTTCTCCACAGGCTAGAGGTGTGGCCGCAAGCATGTTTTTGAATCCCCTCCATCTATATGTTTCTCATGTAGATAATAAAGATAGAATATAGTTGAAACTTCTTACATTTGTTTAGTATATTTCCTGACACATGTAAGCACCTGATAAACGGGAGGCACTGTCACGATTTTATCATTTAGCAGCTACGCTTCCCTAGTATTCTTGGAGTGGTCATATGCTTTCCAGTAAGAGGCAGCAGGGATGTTGCTCCTTGACAGTGCACGGACGTATGAGCACTGTGGCAAGCTCCTGTGGCTCTCCGTCTGTTTGCCACTTTGGCAGGGCTCGCCTGTCCCTCTGGCTCTCCCGTGTCTCTAGAAGAGGAGTTCTCCATGATGTAGACCTTGGGTCTCTGTCCATGTGATCACATCCATTTTTCTGACTTTAAATGCCATCTCCATTCTGGCTCGCATTTTTCTATCTCCAGTCCTCTGCCTTGTGGCTCATTTGTTCATCTGCCTCTTGACATCGCCACATGAATGCCCACGAGCCCAAAACGGAACTCCTGACTTTTCTCTCCAAACCTACTCCTCTCTGCACTTGTGGCTTTTCAGTTAATGGAAATTCCTTCAGTTTGCTTAGACTAAAAACCACAGTGCTAATTCTTTTCCTTGCATTGCAGAGCTAGTTTGTAGCAAATCTCGTTAACTATACCTTCAGAATAAATCTAATCCTGGCACTTCACACCCCCTCTGCTGCTCCCACCCTCACCTGAGCCAGCTGCATCACTCACCGGGATTAGCGCACGGGCCTCCTGTTTTATCCCCGTGCTTCTCTCCTTTGCAGCTGCAGCATATGTTCAACAAAGCAGCCACCGCTGTCCTTGCAGATGTGTGCCAGATCACATCACTCTTCTGCGCTGAACCCTCTGAAAGTGCCCCGTGATCTAAACACCGTGGTGTGTGCTTGGGTCATCTTTGTAACCACACTGCCTACTGCTGATCCCTGCATGAAGTGCTCCAGCCACAGGAGCCTCATTGCTGGTCACGGAGCTCACCAGGCACACTCCCATTTCAGGGCCTGTAGAATTGCAATGCTGTCTCTCGGGAAGGCTCTTCCTCTAGGCACTCAGACAGCTACCTTCCTCACTTTTCGAGGTCCCTAAGCCAGTCCTCTCCTTGGTGAAGCCTTTCCTGATGTCTCAAATTTAAGCAAACAGTGTTCCGTATCCCACTTCCCTGCTTTATGTTATTTTATTGTTTTTAGCTTTTATCGTGCTTTTTAGCTGAACTCACCTATACACACACATACATTTTTTTTCTTTTCTCTACTGGAAGTAAGCCACATAAAGTTTGGGACTTTATTTTGTTCATTTCTGTGTCCTCAGTACCTGGAATGGTATCTTATACATGGTAGTTCCTCAGTAAACATTCATTGAATGATTGAGTGCACTGAAATTTTCTGCTGTTTGTGATTTCACTCCTATTTCTTATTAGATGTCCCTTTGAATAATTCCCTATCTTAATACCTCTCATTTTAGAGCTTCAGAAAAATACAAGATCTCTCATCAGTAAGTAATTGGTTCACTTTCCTGTCCTGGGCTAGCTCTTTGCATCACAGACTTTATGCCCCTCCAAGCCGTTGACCCTCCACTTTCTTTGCCAATTGTTGCTGCTCTACACGCTCTCCTGAAGCTTCTTCTTGTCAAAACTGGCTTTGGATGCAGGGCTCCTCCCAGCTGTCTCCACTTCTTTCTGGATGTTGCCCAAACTCAATCTGTTTTTAAGAGTCATATCAGTCAATGTACGGAAATGAGCAGAGATGATACACTTTCAGCATGTTTGTTACATAAAAATACTGAGACATTTACATAATTCTGATCTTTCTATATAACTCCAGGCTCCGAAATCTTTCCTGCATGTGGCTTACCAAATATTATCACAACCATTCTTGAATGTTGCTGCATAAATTACATTTAACGTTTTATTTATATTTCTATGAATGTTTCCTTTGGTATGTTTTTCTAATTTCTCTTATATCAATGTGATCATATACCCTGGTGTCTGGACTAGTCCTAATTTGATGTCTCATTCTAAATAATCGCCAGCTTCCTTGGTGGCTCAGATGGTAAAGCATCTGCCTGCAATGCAGGAGACCCGGGTTCGATCGCTGGTTGGGAAGATCCCCTGGAGAAGGAAATGGAAACCACTCCAGTACTCTTGCCTGGAAAATCCCATGGACGAAGGAGCCTGGTAGGCTATAATCCATGGGGCCGCAAAGAGTGAGACATGACTGAGTGACTTCACTTTCTAAATAATCATAGATTCCCCCCTTTTATTCATAAGCATCCATTTGGGGTGACAACTTATATGGTCATCTTACTTAGAGATGTAAGATTTGACCTTTTGTCCTTTGAGCCAGGTAGTTTTCTGTTCAGTTCATTCGCTCAATCATGTCTGACTCTTTGCAACCCCATGAACCCCAGCACGCCAGGCCTCCCTGTCCATCACCAACTCCCAGAGTTCACCCAAACCCATGTTCATCAAGACAGTGACGCCATCCAACCATCTCATCTGTCATCCTCTTCTCCTCCTGCCCTCAATCTTTCCCAGCATCAGGGTCNATTGCCTTTCTTTGGGATTGGAATGAAAACGGACCTTTTCCAGTCCTATGGCCACTGCTGAGTTTTCCATGGTTATAGATTTGCCTTTTTCAGAATAACATATGATGGAATCATGTAGCCTTTGAGTCTGGCTCTTTTCAGATGGCATAATGTATGTGAGATGCATCTATGTTGTTGCATGCACTTTTGTTTTGCATGTATTGTTTGTTTTTGTTTGTTTTGTTCTATTGTACAGATGCACCACAGATACCTATTCACCTGGTGAATGATGTCTGGGTTCTTTTCAGATTTTGGTGATTATGAATAGAGCTGCTATAAGCATTCATGAACAAATTTTGTGTGTGAACATGTTTTATTTCTCCTGGGTTAATATCTAGAAGCAGAATTCCTGGATTTTATGATAAACAACTCTCAAACTTTTTAAGAAATTCTCAACCCATTTTTCAAAGTGCTTATATAATTTTATATTCCTAGCATTGTATAAGAGCTCTAACTGTACTGTATTCTGGCAAGCCTTCGGTTCAGTTCAGTTCAGTCACTCAGTCGTGTCCGACTCTTTGCAACCCCATGAACCGCAGCACGCCAGGCCTCCCTGTCAATCATCAACTTTCAGAGTTCACTCAGACTTACGTCCATGGAGTCAGTGATGCCATCCAGCCATATCATCCTCTGTTGTCCCCTTCTCCTCTTGCCCCCAATCCCTCCCAGCATCAGAGTCTTTTCCAATGAGTTATATCAATTTCATTGCTGTAATTTGTGCTGCACCTTGGTTTATAATTTTAACCATTTAATAGGTGTGTATGATATTTTATTGTGGTTTCAATATGCATTCCCCTAGTGAGTAATAAGTTTCAATGTCTTTTCATATGCTTATTTACTGTCCTTATATCTGCAGTCATGAAGTGTCTATTCACATCTTTTGCATATTTTCATAACTGGTTGTTTGTTATCATACTATTAAGTTTTGAAAGCTCATAATCTGGATTCAAATATTTCATTAAATATTTGATAGCAAATATTTTGTCCAAGTTTTTTACTTGTCTTTGCACCTCCTCTTAGCAGTATTTTTCTCAGAGCGGAAATTTTTTTTTTATTTCGGTGAAAGTGAAATGAAAGTGAAAAATTACTCAGTCATGTCCGACTCTTTGCAATCCCTTGGACTATATAGTCCATAGAATTCTCCAGACCAGAATACTGGAGTGGGTAGCCATTCTCTTCTCCAGAGGATCCTCCCAAACCAGGGATCAAACCCAGGTATCCTGCATTGCAGGCAGATTCTTTACCAGCTGAGCCACCAGGGAAGCCCAAGAATACTGGAATGGGTAACCTATCCCTTCTCCAGCAAATCTTCCTGACCTAAGAATTGAACCAGCAAATCGAAATAGAATGTAGGAATATTCTTTACCAGCTGAGCTACCAGGGAATCCCTTATTTTAGTGAAACCCTTTGAAATGCCTTTGCAAAGTTGTATTTGTCAAACGTCACTTGGGCATGTCTGTATGAGCCTGTTTCTGGACTGTCTATTCTGCTCCACTGGTCTATGTTGTTCGGAGATTTTACTTAGAATTTAAAAGTTGATATTAGTATCTTTCATGTCTTAACTAAAAATTGTATATTTTTGCTAAATAGATTAAATAGCCTTCATTGAAAGATAATCTACAAAGATAAATGACTGTATTAACGGAGCATAGAAACTCTTGTAATATCACTTTACTTGCCCAGTATTTCAGGGAAACCGCAAATGTTTTCCATAATAAAATTGGTGACAAAATTTACCATAGCATTTCGAGAAGTATTTCTTAGGTATCCTCTATGCAGTGCACCACCAAGGAGTTAAATAAAATAGATTAAAAATCTGTAGTCAAAGCTGTTTAAGAGACCCTACTTACTCCTTTTTGCATCTTCTTGGTAATTAACAGTGCACACATTGTAGGCTTGAGGAGTCCTGCAGTCAGGGAGCATTTTATCACTTAGCCTAGCATGTCTCCATCATATAGGACTGGAAACCCTTTACTCAGGTGACACCAGTCAGAATCTCAAAGACCTCTCTATTAAGAATTTCACCTATTACTTTTAACTTTCACCAGCTCTTAACTTTTTCTAAAAAACTACTTTAGGTTTGTTTGGTTTTTTCCCCCTCATCTGTGTGGTTTTGTGTTGTCTCCACTGGAGACATATTTTCACATCCTAGTAAATTTTTATACTCAGAGCATCCTTCTTTAAAACCTGCTTCTCATTTACTTATTATTAATTCAACATTTTCTTCTTTGTAATTGAAGCTTTTCTGTGGGAAATGATTGACTCATGTATGATGCAACAAGGCACATAAATTTGAAATTTTTATGGAGAGCTATGCTTTGTACATACAGAAGTAGTTACTACTTTTACTTGCAAATAGAGTTCCTTAAATGATGAGCTTCACTTGAAATTAGTTAATGCTGACACTTTAAAACATAATGTCATAAACAGATTCATAATACTCTTTGAAATAACAACTGAAAAAAATGCAAAATACTAAATTAAGCCCTTATTGAAAATTGATCATATGATGTAAAGTTTGAAAGGTAAAGGTGACCTTTATAAGAAATAAAATTGACTAGAACCTTTTGTATTTATATCCACAAATATGATTCACTTTTGGTTGCCAGTTAACAAAATTGTGTCTGGACTGTTTATGTTCTAAATAAGAACATGGAAGCAACCTAGATGTCCACTAACAGATGAATGGATAAAGAAGTTGTGGTACATATACACAGTGGAATATTACTCAGCCATAAAAGGAAACACATTTGAGTCAGTTCTGTTGAGGTGGATGAACCTAGAATCTATTATACAGAGTGAAGTGAGTCAGAAAGAGAAAGATAAATATCGTATTCTAACACATATACACGGAATCTAGAAGAATGGTAAAGAAGAACTTATTTACAGGGAAACAATGGAGAAACAGACACAGAGAATAGACTATGGACATGGGGAGAGGGGAGGAGAGGGTGAGATGCATGAAAAGAGTAACATGGAAACTTACATTACCATATGTAAAATAGATAGCCAATGGGAATTTGCTGTATGGATCAGGAAACTGAAACAGGGGCTCTGTATCAACCTAGAGGGGTGGGATGGAGAGGGAGATGGGAGGGAGTTTCAAAGAGAGGGGGATATATGTATACCTACAGCTGATTCATGTTGAGGTTTGACAGAAAACAACAAAATTCTGTAAAGCAACTATCCTTCAATAAAAAAATTAATTAAAAAAAAGAACAACTTTAAGTCAGTTTTAGATAGAAAAGTTGTGATGCTCACATTTCATAAAGTAAATCAGATAATATTTGTGAAACTATATGTAGGTTTTTAGCCCTGTTTTATTAATACGGATTAGATAGAAAAAATAGCATATTTGATGAGAAAATACCTATATATTACATATGATAAATATTTCTAACCAACTAGTTAAGGCATATATTTGAAAAGGTACTTTACTATAACTTAGAATGAATAGCATTGTCTGCTTAAAATTGTTGACCAAGTAGCAGAGTAAAAAACTTAAAATTGAGCCAAAATTTAAAAAGATACAAGGATTTCCTAGGAACTGAAAAGTTTACGTATGTTTTAGAGCACTGGGCTTATCTACTGGGAGTCTCTCCAGCTGAGGTAATATGGTTTCAATTTCAAGGCAACATTCATATGTCACAGCTACCTGTTGGCTCACATATAGATCAAATAAATTGTTATTAACTCCATGTAATTTTAATTTTAATTTCAACACATGTTTTATAGTATATTATGCTTGTAACATTAATATTTCTCAGTTCATTATAGTTCTAATAATATCATATTTGTGATGTGATATTTTTATCGTTTATTTTTATATCTAAAAATAGAAAGCTCTGAAGTTATTGATAGAATCCAAAATCTGCAGTGACTTCCTTGTGTCATTGTATTCTACTACTTATAATATGTAATTCTTTTTATATAAATGTGAATATTTTGAGTCATTAATAGGAAACTCATATTTAACTATGAAATAGCTAATGCTATTAGCTATTTCTCACAATGCTCAGAGGGTAGCGTATGCTGAAGATGAAGTAATTAATATATTTTTAAGTTTATTTTACCTTGCTTTTATCTTTCTCAACTATTCACATTTAATATTTTGATTTATGCGATTGTCTTACTGCATTATTTATTCCTAGTTTTCCCTCTTTTCTTAATTATTCTGTTGGGGTGGGTCATTATAAAACAAAAGAAAATTCAGAATATAGTTCAACTATGCTAGGACTAACAAATACATAGCTGTAAGATCCATAACAATCCATAACCACACATATAACTTATGTAGAAATTTTCATGCTTTCTCTTGAAATAACATTTCTATCTTCTAAACTTAAAATTAAGTTGTTCTATGTTTAAATATTAGAATAGTGAGACACTAAGATAAGATTATCACTTCAGGTCTGAGGCTCACTTATATAATATAACTAAACAAATATTTTTTAAAGTTCAGACAGTAATTAAGTTAATTATATTAAATGTGGTAGTAATAATTTATCATTCTTTTAATAGAAAGAAGATCATTGAGTAGATTTATTGTGATTTAAGAGCCAGCTTTGCTCTAAAGTTTGGAGAAGTGGATGCCCTATATCAGTCTAGGTATCAAGGTTTTATTACATAAGACACTTCCTACTTATAAGCTAGGAGCAAAAGGAGGTTATATAATTAAATGTCTAAGTCTGTGGGGCTTCCCTGGTGGCACTAGTTGTAAAGAATCCACCTGCAAATGCAAGAGACATGAGAGACAAAGATTTGATCCCTCAGTTGGGAAAATCCCCTGGAGGAGGGCACAATAACCTACTCCAGTATTCTTGCCTGGAAAATTCCATGGATAGAGGAAGTCTGGAGGGCTAACGTTCATAGCATTGCAAAGAGTTGGACATGACTGATGTGACTTAGCATGCATGCAAATTAAGTCTATAGGACAAATAAATCAGACCATTGTAATTAACTTTACTTTTTTTCCCCCCAGTTTTGCTGAAAATTAACTGACATACATCACTTTCCAGACATGCAGCCTGATGGTTTGATTTACATATGTTGTTAAATGGTTACCACGAAAGGTTCAGCTAACATCTCTGTTCTCATATAGATACAGTAAAAAGAAAAGACAGAAAAGCCACGAAAAAATTTTCCCCTGTGATGCGAACTCTTAGAATTTACTCTCAACAACTTTCCTAAAGTAACATAGCGTTTTTATTTCAAATGCTTTTTGCAGGGAAACTGTATCTACCTGAAAGTAATAACAACTGAATCTTTCTAATTTTGTGGATTCAAAGAGCTAACTTTTATCCTTGGGAGTTTCTGATTTACCATTCATTCTCTTATATCCTGGCAAAGTTTTTTTTCCCCCCTTTTATTCTCCATTTATAGCTGTCTTTAAAAAAAGAGACATGAGGAGAAATTGAACGTCATATAATGATAGTAAAACATTCCCAGCAAGATGATTCCCAGCAATTGCTTGTATGTCAGGTTGTTCTCACCATGACTGGGAGAGTTTCAAATGGTAGTGAATCAGTCAAGTCAAAACATATGCCATGAACACCACAAGAGAAACCCTTCTGGAATGGCAAAATAAGGACCTCCAAAAATCCATTCCTGCATGAGGCTTCCCTGGTGGTCCAGTGGTTAAGACTCTGAGCTTCCACTGCAGCGGGTACAGATTTGATCCCTGGTTGGGGAACTAAGATCCTATGTGTGCAGCATAGCAAAAAAAAAACAAACAACTCCTCCATAAAGGAATGAGAACATTGGCAAAAGTCATGAAAATCAACACATTCAGAACTCTGGATCTTAAACAAATGCTTGCAATCATTCTTTGGCTACATATCCATTTATGCAAGAAAAAAAGCTGAATCTCAGTAAGACTGCAAGCTTCATGGCTTCTATCTCTCCTGATTCCCATCCCCAGCTCCCCAGTTCTCAGACCACTGTAATTCACTTTAATTTTTTCCCCCAGTTTTACTTAAAATTAAGTGACATACAGTGTGATAGTTTGATTTACATATGTTGTGAAATGATTACCAGAAGAGGTTCAGCTAACATCTCTCTTTTCATATAGATACAATAAAAAGAAAAGAAAGAAAATAGCCATGATGAACAACAGCCTCACAGCCATGGTAACTATGAAACCCAGAAGCGTAGCAGCCACTAAAATAGGCAGGATGGGTTGGAGTCCTCAAAAAGCATAATATGTGCCACTCTTTGACTTGTTTGAAAACTCCTTGGCGAAGATCCACTTTCAGGGCTTGTCTTTGTTTGACCTGACACAGAACTCACTTTGGAAATAGCATCATCACTAAGACGTTGGTCTAAATAAACAAATAAGCAAGCAGCAATTGCTTAACATTACTCTTTCCTGAGGTGGTGATATCAGTTGAGGCTAACAAGAGCCTGACAAAAACACTTAAAAGGAAAAGATGAAGAATTCGATGTCCATAGGGGACTTAAAAAATCCCAGATGTGTGCCGGGAGACCTAGAACACAGGCACGTGCAGGACAGTGGGAATGCTCAGGAGAGACCCAAGCAGGCCTTTTTCTCTTACCATTGGCCTGGCGGGGTATCGTCCATGGGGTTGCAAACAGTCAGACACAACTGAGCGACTAACACTTACTTTACTTAAGGCTCTATGCAAACAGGAAGTGAAGGTTAAGGCAGAGTTTTAAACCACCAGCCTGTGCATTGACAGTGTGCCCAACCACACAGGAAGAGCCCCATGGCAAAGGCAGGAAATTTCTTGGTCAAAGAAGTCTCTAAATAATCATTACCTGACTACCAAGCCAACCAAGCACAATCTTTGGTGACTTAAAATGACAAAGAATGCAGACTTTCCTTAATTTGACCAAGAAAGTCACAAAATAAGCAAACAGAAGCAACAACACGATGGAAAATTTTTTCACACATTGAAGTATGGGGAAGTCATTCTACCTTGTATTTGACTGTCTTGAACTTTATGCTTAGAACAACCTTTCTTATGGCCTGTTGAGCATTCATTGTACATCTGCTTCACCCATTAAAGAAAATAATTCATTTAAAAATTGAAATGAAGTAACTGTGGTTGAAGCATTCAGTTGGAGCCAGGTAGTCGTTGTGCGTGTAGTTTCAGACATGTTCCTGCATCACTGAGAATTTGTTTTCTCTAAACTGTATCAAACTCAAGGATACCACCAATGGTTCACAAAATACTATGTGCCTAACGGCACAAAGTCAGACTTTGAGATACAAGGAGAAATAGATAAAAGTACAAGGAGAAAGAGATAAACCCACTATTTATTTGATAGTCAATACCTCTCTCAGAAATGGAAGGTCCAGCAAAGAGGACAGAGATGAACTCAACAGCACCTGTTAGACTGCATACGAAGGACGTCTTATAGCCCGCTTCATCCACCAGTATCAGCGTTCACATTCTTCTCAAGCGCACACAGGAAATTCGCCAAGATAGACCACATTCTGGGCCATGATGAAACAAGATTTAAAAGGATAAAAGTCATACAATACGTGCTCTCAGACCCATTAGAATGTCTAAAACACAAAAGGACGGGCTATAACAAGTGTTGGCAAGAACGTGGAAAAATCAGAGCCCATAGAACCCTTAGACTGAAGGCGGGAGGAGAAGGGGATGACAGAGGATGAGAGGGTTGGACGGCATCACTGACTCAACGGACATGAGTTTGAGTCAACTCCGGGAGTTGGTGATGGACAGGGAAGTGTGGCGTGCTGCAGTCCACAGGGTTGCAGAGTCGGATGCGACTGAGCGACTGAACTGAACCGAACTGAGAACCCTTAGACACTGCTGGTAGGTTATAAAATGGTGTAGTCACTTTGCAAAACAGTTTGGCAGTTCCTCAAAATGTTAAACATAGAGTTACTGTATGACCTAGTAATTTGACTCTTTAGTTTATGCTCAAGTTTAATTGAAAACATGTGTCCACACAGAAACTTGTACATGAATATTTGTAGCAGCATTATTCATAATAACTAAAAAGTGAAAACAACATAGATGTCTTGCACCTGATGAATGAATAAATAATATATACCCAAACAAAATATCATATATGTATACAATAGAATACTGTTTGGCAATAAAAATGAATGACATTCTATTATAGGCTACAAAATGTGTGAACCTTGAAAGCATTATGCTAAGTGAAAGAAAGTAAAGACTACATACTTTTAAATTCCATTTATATGAAATGTTTGGGTAAATCTCAAAAGACAGAAGGTAGGCTAGTGATTTCAAAATTCTGGGGAAGGAGGAAAGGGCAGTAGCAGTATCTTATGGGTATAGTTTTTTGCAGGGGAAGGGATGAAAATGTTTTGGAATTAGATTAGTGGTTACACCCCTCTCTGTGTATGCTGAATTGGGAACTTTAAATGGTGACTTTTTAAGTACATAAAGTATATCTCAATAAAGCCATTGTCGCAAAAACACAATATACTACTAGAAGGGTCCTAGAAAATTCATGCTTAATCTACATGATCCTCAACATGTAGAATTACTATACTGTTATCATGTGGAATTGAGGCTGAACTTTCTTTATCTTTTGCCCACATTCAAGTCCAAGGCCTGGAAACAATATACACAAGGCATTCAATGCTCTGAGAAGAAGTTGCTATAAATGGTTCATTCCAATGGACTAATTGAAGTATCAGAAATAGTTTGGGTAAAGGTGTAAGATGAATTGTGTTCACCCAAAATTTATATGTTGAAATCCAAATTCCTAGTCTTCTTAGATTGTGACTACATTTGGAGGTAGAGTCTTTAAAAAAAAAAAAAGATGTAAGTTCAACAGGGTCCTTAGAGTGGGCTCTAATCCAATATGATTAGTGTCCTTAGAGAGGAGATAGGACAGAGACGCACACAAAGAAAGAACCGTGTAAAGACACAGGGAGAGGAAGACCACGTACCAGCCAAGAAGAGACATTCAGAAGAAACCAAGCTTTCAACATCTTTATTTTGGACTCCTAGACTCCAGAACTGAGACAAAATTAATTTCTGTTGTATAAGGCACTCAGCCCATGGTATTTGTTATCACAGCCTTACCAAAACATTTAAGAAGGGAAAGATTTGAATGGTCTTTGCATCTCCAAGAAAACTAGCAAAATTTTATGCTCCAAAAGGTAAACTCTAGAAGTTACCAATATTAAAGGAGCCATGTGTTTTTCTTCAGTCGATGAAGTTTAATTTCAGCCACTTCATTGCCAGCGGCGTTGACTTTACTTTTTGTGCCTTGATGCTGAAGCACCCTTACAGAATTTGCTAATAATTAAATAATTAAAGAGAACTCTACCTAAGAAAAGTCTGCCCCCTCTAGCCATAGCTATGTCAGCTAGGTAAATGTAAGCAGAAAGGTCACTGTCAGCAGACGTCTTGTCATTGTGGTGCCATCAGCCCTCTTTTAAGTGTTTTGAAATCATTCTCAGCGAAGAATATCTCTGAAACCAAGTCTTGGAACTGTTCATACCCTCTGCATGCAGTGTTTTCCTCCCTGGAAAAGAAGAGTTAGCACGTAAATGATCCTCATGTGCTGGGCACTGTGCACCCTCTCTTCCAGTGCAGTGGAGCAAGTCAGAGAGAGGGGGATGATGTTGGCAGTGGGGGCAGAGGGGTCCAGAAGCCGCAGTTCTGTGCAGTTCGTGTTAAAGTGTTCTTTTTTTATCTAAACTTAAGAATAATCTAAATCAGTAGCATAAACTATCAGCTATGTTAACAAAATACACACTTTTTTCAAACTACTTTCCAAATCCCTACCTTGTTTTACAGCTGCAGTGACTTGATTTACACCCATAATGACTGTTCTTTAGTTGGCTAAAGGAGATGCGGATACATGGTACAAGTCGTAGACCCAGTGAAGCTGACTCACACATTATCAAAAGTCAAGTCTGAGATAACGTAAAGTTTTACTACTTCAAGTTAACGCCAGAAAGATATGATTATGAAAACTCCTTAAGTAAATCTTCTGTTTATAGTTTAAATAATTTATTATCTAACAGATATTGTTGGTAAGTTTGAGGGATTTCCAAGTTTTTGTAATTAAAACTAATTTGTAATCCATGTTATATTTTATATAAATGAATATTTTTTACCTGCCAAGAAATGTTTGATTCTCAAGAATGTTTAGAGATAACCTCCTCCCTGCTAAAAATTGAAATTTTACATTATAAAGTCACTTACTTGGGAATGTGCTGACACTTTGATTTAGGTGATTTTTTGTATTGTTCTTGGGTTGTCAGGAATATTAATTTAATGTTAATTTTTAAAATTAAGGTATTAATACCATATTTATTCACATACTTCCCCTCTTTCTGGGTACATTCACTTTTTTAGGGTAAAATTTTAAAGTCCTCTTCAAAGCAGCTTGTGATTCTTGCTTTAAAACAAAAGCAGTATTCCCATGCTTCCCTCCTATGCTGTTGCCTAAGAAAGAGACGGAAATGAGAGGACTATATCCAAGCTTATCTCCCACTTGTCCAGGTGAGGAGAGGAGAACACCCAGGCAACCCTTACTCTGCAGCTCTCACACCAGGCCTTCCTCCTCACCACCTGCTCTTCTGCCCCCTCACCCCTCACTCAGACAGGGTAGGCGTACAGAGCTATCACTTTCCTCCAGAAACTCCCCACCCCTGGGGATGTAAGAAGAGTTCAGAAATGGGGCTGGAAACTACTTGTTTTGCACAAGGCCAAATATATGTGAGCCTCAAATCTAGAACTTGAAGGGAACACACACCTAATGGAAATGTCACCATGCTGTCAGCTGTAAATCCCTCCCTTCTTTTACATTTGTCTGTATCACTATAGCCCTTAAAAAGTCTTGGGCTCCCAGTGGTATTTTTGAGCAGTGTCTTTATGTATTGAAGGAAGAGAGCAGTTAGGAGATTTAGAATCCAATTAACTTTGCACCTGAGTTTTGTTGGATTAACTCTGAACGTGTCACTCTGCTCTAGTGAATCGAGTAAGAAACATCAGATTGATTATGGCTATAAAAGGTGACAATGAGCAAGGACTAGGATAATTTTTGTTCCCTTTATCCTGCTTATAATAGAAAACATTGTGAATAGTGTTTCACAACATGAAGTTGTGCATTGCACAATCTGTATAACAAATATGACAACTCTGCTTAGAGAGTTAAAATTATACAGGTGAGATTTATATAAAGTGAAAGAATGCTTAGCTTTTTGCTGAGTCATTTGGCTTTTAACCCTCTTAGGACTGTCCAGGGAAGATATTAGAATTTTGAATTTTAAAAATGTAGTTAACATCTAGAAATCCTTCAATCCAGATACATATCCATGATTTTGGAGCTAAATATCAAAATTATAAACCCCCGTCCACTGATGTGATCACATGCTATATCTATTGGCTTTCAATCAAGTATATAACCACAAAAATTTTTTAATTCAAATATTGTGACAAAATTGTGCTCAGTAACCAAAATGCCATTAAAAAGCTTTCACGGATATTTCTATTAGTGGAAAGATAGAGTAGACAGTTTTCCCCGTTCCTCCTACTAAGTACATCTAAAAACCCTTGGATATTATATATGGGTAGAGAGAAGAGGCAGATGGGCTAAAGTCCTCAGACCTGAGGAATGGTACTGTAACTTTAATCAAAAATCTCCAATCGTGCAAGAACAAAGTAAATCTCAGTTTCTACAAGTGAAGCAGCATCTGTGAAGACCAAAATGATACGGATGTTAGAACTATCAGATAAGGACTTTAAAGCAACCATCATAAAAATATTTCTGAGCAATTCCTAACACACTTGAAACAGAAGAAATAGCAGCCAAAGCAGAGAAACAGTGTTAGCAAATGAACTGTGATCTAAGTTACACCTGATCGGAAATTAACTCAAAGTGAATCATGAACTAAAGTGTAAAATATAAAACTATGACTGTTTTTTAAAACAGCAGAGCATGTTCATAATCTAGGAATACACAAAGACTTCATAGACTTGACACCAAAGCAAGACAAAGAAAGGCAATCCACTGGTCTTCATCAAAAGTAAATTTTAAAAATTCCCTCTGTGAAAGACCCTGTTAAGATGATGAAATTAATCAAAATTAAAAATGTAAACAGAAATATCTTAAAATTCACAGTCAAAATAATGTAAAGACAAGCTGAAAATCCTAAGAAATATATCTGAAAAAACCCTTATATCTGTAATATACAAAGAACTCTCCTAACAGTAGAATACTACATGACAAAATCCAAACAACAGTCCTATTAGAAAATGACAGAAGAAATCACTGAAAAGGTTGCATGGATGACAAAATACAGCAGAAGATGCTCAACATCAGTAGCTGTTACACTCATAATAATAAGCCCTCCAAATCCATAATTCTATTTCCCAGAAACTTCGAATATGCTATCTTCCATCCCAAGGGGACTTGCAGCTGTGAATAAGTTTTTAGGAATCTTACAATGAAACTGTCCTGGATTATACAGCAGGGCCTGATGTAATCACAAGTGTCCTTATAAGAGGGAGGCACGATCAGAGATAAGAGAAGATGCTATGATACTGCCCTTGAAAATGGGGGAAAGGGCCAGGAGCCAAAGATTATCTCTAGAAGTCGAAAAAAGCTAGGAAATATTCTCCTCTAGAGTCTTCCTGCATTCTACGCTTCTGACCTCCTGATCTGTAAGCGACTAAATAAATCTGTCTTGTTTCAGGGCACTAAATTTGAGATAATTTCCCTACAGCAGCAATAGGAAATTAATTCAACTATCCATTAGAGAAATGGATCTTATTTCTTACAGAAAGATCTTACTACAAACCTATGAGAGCAGTTAAAATTTGAAAAATAGTGACAATGGCAAATCGTGTGAAGATGCACAGAAAATAAATCGTCCTTACATTTCTGTTCCCAGGTTCAATCCCTGGGTCGGGAGGATCTCCTGGAGAAGGAAATGGCAACTCACTCCAGTATTCTTACCTTCTGTTAGAAATATAAATGTTAGATCCTCTCTGAAAAATTGTTTGGCAGTTTCTTTAAAAGACAAACTATATATATTACCATTTGATCCAGCAGTTGCACTCCTGGACATTTATCCCAGGTAAATGAAAATTTATGTCCACACAAAAGCTTGTACATGATTGTTCATAGCAGCTTTGTTTGTAAAAGCTAAAAACTTGAAACAATCAAAATGTCCTTCAGTAAGTGTATGGTTAAAATGTCGTATATCCATAACATAGAATACTAGTCACCAAGAAAAAAAGGAATAAACTTTTGATACCCACAACAACTTGGATGATCTAATGGCATTATACTTAGTAAACAAAGCCAAATCTCATACTATATGATCCACTCTACATAATATTCTCAAAATGATGCCATTATAAAGATGAAAAGCAGGTTTTCGATTACAAGGGATTAGAGATGTTGGGCAGCTGGGGGCAGGTTGTGACTGTAAAGGTGTAGCAAGAGGGAAATCTTTATGGTGATAGAATTGTCCTCTGTGTTTATTATGGTGATGGTTACATGAATCTATGCCTCTGATAAAAGAACAGAGCTATACATGCAAAGTCAAATTCCCTGTTTGATGACATACTATAATTATGTAAGACAGAGCCATTGGTTGAAACCAGGTTATGGATACTTGTACCTTGAGGTGCTATCTTTGCAACTCTTCTGAAATTATAATTCTTTTGAGTTAAAAAAAAATTGTGGCAAAAGGTGGGATGGAGTCAACTGATATCTTTCCAAAAGAGATGGCTAAAAGTTTAATTAATGGTGAGGCTTTCTTTGTTTAGGAAAACCAAGATATAGATGGAAAGGTTTATTAGTTACTTTTCATATCATTTTATTTTTCCAACTTGAAATACGTTATGCATACAAAAAATACATAAAATAAATACTTAAATGTCGCTCTAGAAGTTGAATATAACCAAAACCTTAGAAAGACCCTGTATTCGATGGTTATGACAGCCCCTCTGTGCCCAAGAAATAACCTCTCTCCTGATGTCTATGATAATCCCCTGGTTAAAATGGTTCCTTTCTGATGGGAGAGGAAGCCAGAAACTTACTCATGAGGTCAGTAGAAAATCAAAGAGGTGTTAGAGAAAGTATTCATAAAAGCATTTAGTAATACTATTAGAGTCAAGATTCAAGATCAACATAAAGTGCTTATTTCGTTTTAAAGTTCTATTTGGCCAGTAAGCAACACTTGTTTAATAAAATAATTAAAATCCAATAGCCAAAACTAAAGAACAGGAAATAATTTAATCCTGTTAGCAGACATTCTTGTTCTCTCTTTTTAATGTATATTTATGCTTTCCTTATGCCTTGGTCCAGATGAGAATGTCAAGAATAAAAACTGTTTATGACTGTTGCACAATTACAGCAAAAATAGCCCCCTTCTGTGTATTTATCTCTGAACACTATATCATGAATCCTTGTCTGTTTTGAGCTTTATATTAATGGAAGCATACTACTTGTTTTCTTCTGTGAGTTGTATCTTTTGGTACTGTTAAGTCTTTAAGATTTGTCTTTCATGAACCTGGCTGTAGTTCTTTACTCTTCAAAGCTAAACAGTATTCTGTTTATGAAATGATTACTGGTGAACTTTCTGGCCCTCTGCTGTTAAATATTAGCCCCAGCCCCCTTTTCTTCTTTCTTAGGAGCATGTCTGAACAGAGAAAGTGTGTTCTCAGGTTTTTCCAGCCAGATCTAGCTGGAGCTGAGAATAGAAGGATTACTTTAAAACTGAGTTTCGTGTTGGAAAGTCACTGGCCTGCTTTGTGGCGTTCACATTCTGCAATACCAGTTTCACTTGTAACGGCAATGCTTTAGCCTCCATTTGCCTCACTCTTTTTGACCGAATTCTCAATTGTTACATTTAGGCAGGGAAGAAAAGGATTACATATTTTTTCCTCTTTTGAAACCCCACATTGACATTCTAATTACCAAATTTATTCTTTTTCTTGATCTTTCAATTGTGTTGATGTCTCCCTCTTTCTTGAATTTCCCCTTCCCTGGCTCCATCCACATTGTTATGCTCCTCCTCTTCTTGTTGAGTTTTCTCTTTGTAAGATCTTCTGTTTAATAGACTTTGAGTCTTTACCATATGCCAGACTCTGCTGGAGGCTCACTTGTTTACTCTTCTAGATTAATTTTAGGATAATTTTTTCAAGTGAAAAAATTGTCTTGTTTTAATACATGTGTTGAGTTGGGAATCATGAGTATCTTCTGATATTTATTTGCCTCATGGAAACACCTGGTGGTAGTGGTGTAATTGCTAATTGGTTTCTGACTCCTGTGACTCCATGGGCTGTGGCCTGCCAGACTCCTCTGTCCATGGCATTCTCCAGGCAAGAATACTGGAGTGGGTTGCCATTTCCTTCTACAGAGGATATTCCCGACCCAGGAATCGAACCCGGGTCTCCTGCCTTGTAGGTTGATTCTTTACTAACTGAGCTAAGAGGGAGGATCCCATACACCTGGGATGTGTGTATTTTCTTAGTACTATATTAGTTCAATTGCTCAGTCGTGTCTGACTCTTTGCGACCCCATGGACTACAGCAGGCAGGGCTTCCCCATCCTTACCAACTCCTGAAACCTGCTTAAACTCATATTCATCAAGTTGGTGATGGCATCCAACCATCTCATCCTCCATCATCCCATTCTCCTCCCACTTTCAATCTTTCTTAGCATAAGGGCCTTTTCCAAAGAGTCAGTTCTTCACATCAGGTGGCCACAGTATTGGAGTTTCAGCTTCAGCATCAGTCCTTCCAATGAAAATTCAGGACTAACTTCCTCTAGGATTCACTGGTTTAATCTCCTTGTTGTCCAAGGGACTCTCAAGAGTCTTCTCCAACACCATAGTTTAAAAGCATCTATTCTTTGGTGCTCAACTTTCTTTATAGTCCAACTCTCATATCCACACACGACTACTGGAAAGACCTTGACTAGATGGACCTTTTTTCAGCAAAGTAATGTCTCTGCTTTTTAATATGCTCTCTAGGGGTCGCTAAGAGTTGGACACGACTGAGCAACTTCACTTCCACTTTTCACTTTCACGCACTGGAGAAGGAAATGGCAACCCACTCCAGTGTTCTTACCTGGAGAATCCCAGGGACAGGGGAGCCTGGTGGGCCTCCATCTATGGGGTCGCACGGAGTCAGACACGACTGAAGTGACTTAACAGCAGCAGGTTGGTCATAGCTTTTCTTCCAAGGAGCAAGCATCTTTTAATTTCATGGCTGTAGTCACCTTCTGCAGTTATTTTGGAGCCCAAGAAAATAAAGTCTCTCACTGTTTCCATTGTTTCCCCATCTACTGGCTGTGAAGTGATGGAACAAGATACCATGATCTTTGTTTTTTGAATGTTGAGTTTTAAGCCAACTTTTCCACTCTCCCCTTTCACTTTCATCAAGAAGCTCCTTCATTTTTCTTCACTTTGTGCCATAAGGGTAGTATCATCTGCATATCTGAGATTTGCAGATATTGATATATTTCATATTGATATTTCTGCCGGCGGTCTTGATTCCAGCTGGTGCTTCATCCAGCCCTGAGTTTCTCATGATGTACTCTGCATATAAGTTAAATAAGCAGGATGACAATGCACAGCCTTGACATACTCATTTCCCAATTTGGAACCAGTCTATTGTTTCATGTCCAGTTCTAACTATTGCTTCTTGACCTGCATACAGATTTGTCAGGAGGCAGGTAAGTTGGTCTGGTATTCCCATCTCTTGAAGAATTTCCCACAGTTTGTTGTGATCTACATAGTCAAAGGCTTTGGCATAATCAATAAAGCAGAAGTAGATGTTTTTCTGGCATTTTCTTGCTTTTTCGATAAGCCAACAGATGTTGACAGTTTGATCTCATAAACTGTATTTAAATCATACACAAACTGTATATAAGTCATACATAAATTGTATTTGAAGTGAAGTGAAGTGAAGTCGCGCAGTCGTGTCTGACTCTTTGCAATCCTATGGACTGTAGCCTAACAGCCTCCTCCATCCATGGGATTTTCCAAGCAAGAGTACTGGAGTGGGTTGCCATTTCCTTCTCTAGAATATCTTCCCAACCCAGAGATCAAACCCAGGTCTTTCACACTGTAGGCAGACACTTTACCATCTGAGCTACTAGGGAAGTTCAAACTGTATTTAAATCATATATAAGCATCTATAAACTGTACATAAATGTACACCGTGTACATAAATCATACGTAAACTGTATTTTTAAAATATATATATATTTAAATAAATATTTACATCAATTCAGTTCAGTTCAGTGGCTCAGTTGTGTCCAACTCTTTGCGACCCCAGGAATCACAGCACACCAGGCCTCCCTGTCCATCACCAACTCCCGGAGTTCACTCAGACTCACGCCCATCGAGTCGGTGATGCCATCCAGCCATCTCATCCTCGGTCCTCCCTTCTCCTCCTGCTGCCAATCCCTCCCAGCATCAGAGTCTTTTCCAATGAGTCAACTCTTCACATGAAGTGGCCAAAGTACTGAAGTTTCACCTTTACCATCTTTCCCTCCAAAGAAATCCCAGGGCCGATCTCCTTCAGAATGGACTGGTTGGATCTCCTTGCAGTCCAAGGGACTCTCAAGAGTCTTCTCCAACACCACAGTTCAAAAGCATCAATTCTTCGGCGGTCAGCCTTCTTCACAGTCCAGCTCTCACATCCATACATGACCACTGGAAAAACCATAGCCTTGACTAGACGGACCTTAGTCAGCAAAGTAATGTCTCTGCTTTTAAATATGCTATCTAGGTTGGTCATAACTTTCCTTCCAAGGAGTAAGCGTCTTTTAATTTCATGGCTACTGTCACCATCTGCAGTGATTTTGGAGCTCCCCAAAATAAAGTCTGACACTGTCTCCACTGTTTCCCTATCTACTTCCATGAAGTGATGAGATCGGATGCCATGATCTTTGTTTTCTGAATGTTGAGCTTTAAGCCAACTTTTTCACTCTCCTCTTTCACTTTCATCAAGAGGCTTTTTAGTTCCTCTTCACTTTCTGCCATAAGGGTGGTGTCATCTGCATATCTGAAGTTATTGATAGATTTACAAAAATGGCGTAATATTGTGAAACGTGTTTTTCACTCAACATTATATTTCAGTATGTATAAGGCAAACTTACTAATTTTAGCTGCCATATAAAATTCTATTGTTTATGTGTCCATTCTTCTACTTGTTTGAATTGCCATGTTGAATATTCTTAAATGTTTCCTTGTGTACATGTTCAAGTTAGTGTATATACCTGAGAATGAGTGTGTTTAACTTTACAAGTTATTACCAAATCACTTTCCCAAGTGATTGTACCAATTTGCACCCCTGCCAGAGTTTTATCAAACTTCCTTTTTGACCACGTGCTTAGTGACACCTGGTATTAACATACTATTAAGTTTTAAAGTTTGAGATGTTGTCACTGTAGTTTTAATTTTCATTTGCCAAATTCCTAGTGAAGCAGAGCATCTTTTTAATTTGTTTATTGAGTTTTCTCATCTGTGAGTTACCTACTCCTATCCTTTGCCATTTTTCACTTGGGTCTTCTTATAGATCTGTAGGAATTATCTGCAGGTTCTGAATAGTGACATGTTTTCACTTAAAATCGTGATGATTTCTCCTCATGTGCCACTGCCAAGCTTAACTGAGCTTATAGTTCTTTTTTAATACACATTTTTCTTTTTATGTAGTTAAATTTATCACACTTTTCTTCTATAGTCTACTCCTTTCTGCTTCAGTATTGTGAAAATATTCTCCTAACCTCCACAAAAAAATTTTAGAAGTTTTGTCTTTAGAACAATTTGATCTTATTCACCGGAAACATTTTTTCTATGTTATATGAAGCAAAATAAAGGTGAAAAAGTGGATAGAATCATTAGACCTCTATATTACCTGTCAAGGCTGAGATAAACGAGGCACAGCCTCTGTACTTTACCTTTGGAGAGAATCTCTGTTTAACATGATGAGTCAAGGCTTCCTATTTTATCGACAGTGTCACTTGCTTCACTCATTTAAGGGCTTTCTAATGTATGTAAACAGGTTGTTTTATTTTTTCTGGAAACTGGAATGTATACCAAAGTACTTCATTTTCCCTACATGATAGATGATTATTAGTAAATAGAAAGATATCAGCTCTTTCAAAACTGCTGCTTTGCTTCAGTTAATGAGACGCTATGTTAGAACCAGAAGGACTGGTCAGCAAAAGCCAGTGGGAAACTGATATAAGCGTCTTGTCTCTTGAGTCAGCTAATCAAAGCAATGTGAATTTCCAGAATGCAGGACACGTCCAAATATATATGTGTAAATATAATCCAAAAGCAAGAATAAAGAATTCTTTAGGTTTTTCCCGTGTGGATCAATAGACCATCTTCTGATGGCTTACTGGGTCAGCACTGAACAAGAATTAGCTTTATAGCAGAGCTTGTTTATTGTGCCTTTGCTAGACAATGGGATTTCTGTATACAAAGAATCTGCTAACACAACTTTTTCCCATATCTAGGGATGGAATCACTTAATAGATATTCTATAAATGTTTTCTAACCAATTAAAATATATCTGAACAACAAAGCTAAACCTGACTGCTGAATCTGTCTGTCCAGAGAACCTTTTAGGTGGACAGCCACACTTCACTAGTGAGTCCTTGGAACAAACTAGCCTCCTGACATTCTCTTCGCCTTCCTGTGCTACTGCCCACCATGCCAATAGTGCCATGCTCCATCAGGAAACTCACTTGACCAATAAAATACAGAGGCTAAAAGAATACAACATTATACCTACAGTAAACAATAATGTAGAGTGCACTTAAAAATTATCAAGTGAGTAGATATCATGCTAAGTGTCCTTACTGCAATAAAATAACTTTTTTTAAAAAAGGATTTATTTCCCTTATTATCTTCACAGAATAGCTTAAGGACAAAACAGGAGGAAGATGAAGAGTGCAAATACAACTTTCACAAGTAACTAGCAGAGGTCAGAGTTGTGATATTACCTTTTACAGGTTGTTTAGTAGTGAGAAAAATGTGAGTGAAAGTCAAGACTCAAGAACGGCTAAAAGTGTTAGCATGAATGCTCTAGAGTGACTGGTTTTCTGTTGTCTCCTTATGGGAAAAAAGATTGTTACCAGTTGACTATTCTTCTGAAATAGGACAGGAAGGATAACGAAGATGAAGACATCATATTTTTCAATGGTTTCATCCCATGCTAATTGACACTGAAAGTGAAAGTTGTAATTGGTCTGTAACTACAGACCCTGGTAAGCTGCCTCTTTAAGTCCAATCAGTAACCTAAAGGATAGACACAGCAATGTTTTTTATGCTTCCAGTTGGATTATCAACCCACTGAGAAAAGTAGGATTTCAATAGATATAGAAAATGAACTAGTGGTTATCAATAGGGAGAGGATGGGGGAAGGGGAAATATAAGGTTAGGAGAGTAAGAAATGCAAGCTATTATGTATAAAATAAATAAGCTACAGGGATATTAAACAGCACAGGGAATGTAACTGGTATCTTATAACTACAAATGGAATATAATCATAAGTTATGCATTACTATGTTGTACACTGGAAATTTATATAATATTGTAAATCAGCTATATCTCAGTAAAAAATAAAAAGTCAGGATGTTGTTATCTTCATCAATAGCTGTTTCCATTCATGACATCTTATATAAAAGACCTTTAGTTGATAGAGACAAAAGGTAAAATTAACTAAAGTTCAAACCAGAAAAAATTTACGGTAAGAAAGTCTTATAAAATGTTCTCTATTATTTACTTAAAGAAAGCTTAACTTTACATTTTTAAGGAAAGAAATTCAGCCTTTGGGGATAACAATATGAAGACATAATGTCAGAGCACAATAGTCTGAAGAAGCGAACTTAACACAGTTATTGTATTAGGCAACTTGGGATACATATCGATTTGTGAGAAGTGTTAGAAGCCTATCCTCTAAAGAGCTCCAACCTACCCTAATTCAGCTCCAAGATTTGCTTTGATAACTCTCTCTTGGGAAAATTAGATGAAAGCTTGCCCTAGCAGTGATTAAGAGATTTATGGGATTTATACACCAACATGAAAGCTCAGGATTTTAGGCTTGTACTAATTGTTCCAACCCTAGGTCCCCAAAGTCTGACTCCACTGTTGAGATATCTTAAAGGATATTTCAAAATGTGCTTCAGGAGTCCCACAATTATTTAATTCAAACATTAATTCATACATTTTTGGATATTATTTAGACTGTAATAGACTGTAATAGGGACTTCCCTGGTAGCTCAGTGGTAAAGAATCTGCCTGCAATGTGGGAGCCACGGGAGACGTGGATTTGATCCCTGGTTTGGGAAGGTCCCCTGGAGAAGGGCATGGTAACCCACTCCACTGCTCTTGCCTGGAGAATCTCATGGACAGGCAGTCCATAGGGTCACAAGGAGTCAGACTCCACTGAAGCGACTTACCACGCAGGCAGGCTATAATGTAATTTTTCAAAAGTGTTGAATATCAAATTTTAACACATGAAAGAGAATTAGTGCCTGATCTCATGTGCTCATGTGGAATCACTGAGGTACAAATATGAAAATAATAGTTGCCTTAACCTCTTTTGCATATAGTTGAACTTATCAATGCAATATTAATCTTAAAAAAATGTATGTGACTTTACCTACATGTTTTACTTTTGAGTATGGAAATGTTATTTTATTTTATTATTTTTAATGAAGTATTTTTAATTTACAATGTTGTATTAGTATTATGTGTATAGCAAAGTGATTCAGTTATACATATACTATATATATATGTGCAAGTATATATGTATATGTATATATACACACACATTGTTTTCCAGATTCTTTTATCTTATAGATTATTACAAAATATTGAGTATAGTTCCCTGTGCTATACAGTAGGCTCTTAATGGTTATCTCTTATATAGAGGAGAGTGTGTATGTCAATCCCATCTCTTAATTTACATGTCTTTTTAGTATTAAATAATTACTCAGGACTGTGCATGTCTGTCACATTAGCTTGTAATTTCGTATCAGCTTTTGTGTTTGCCAGTCATTTTTATAATATGAATAAGACTCATTAGACTATGCAGTCTGTAGTCATACCATTCTGCCCACTGCAGACAATGTAAGCAGTGAAGGCAAACCTTTAACTTAAAATGCAAAGCAAAGTCCATTTTACTGTTTTGAAATTTTAAGTGACTCTCTATTTACTAGAGACAAGCATTGAAGTATACAGGAGACTTTTTAAATAACTATACCAGATGTCACATTATAAGATAATTTTTAAAAATCTTTTCTACAAAAAACAATCTTTGTTTTTTAATCAGCTTCTCTGAAATTTAAACACTTACCTGCCTTGTATCCATCTGAGCAATAGATGGATAACAAAATGAATAAGTGCAGGAAAATATCTAGTATCCTCTGTAGCGTTTCAGAATCAGCTTAAGTGTCCAGTACCCTGAGAATGCAAAACGAATGACTTAGAAAAGTGTCATTTCTCCTGTATTACGAATTAGGAATTTCTCCCTATTGTGCAAACAAACAAAATACAAAAACAATGTTTTGTCAAAACTGATAAAAGAGTACAACGGTCATCATTAATAATAACCATTGCTTCGAAGTATCAGTGTGTCACAGCAGCCTAATTATATCCTCTGGTTTTATAAATAAAAACACATTATAAATGTGAACATATAAAACAGATTGAAATGACTACATTTCTATTTGTGCTTGTTTTATGTCTCCAGAGTCTATAAAAGATAACGAAATATAAGGTCCACTTTAAAGCTTTTGAAAACTGTTGTGTTAAAATAATACAAAGATGAAAATTGCTGGCTTTTAAGTTGTACAAGTAAACGCTCAGTATACTTCCATGACCATCCCTAAGTTTTATTTGGTTTTCTTGTTATCTAGGTTCTGAAGATCTAACATCTAATTCTCATTTTGAAAACTGCGTCCATTCAGACAGCCAAGTTCAGCACTGTCCTCTAAGCGATAGATTCCCACCCCACCCCCAAAAAATCTCATGTATACCATCTCTGGTATTTACCAAGGTTATTTTGTAGGTTTGCCTGTTCAGTCTAGCAGTTAAGCGGACTCTCAATTTCCCCGGATCCCCTGCCTACTGTTTGAGTGAACTGTCATCCTATCCATCGTGATCTCTAAGTTATAGCTTCCAGGTGTGAATGGCTAGCTTCCCACAGGCATGCTTAAGTCACTCATGGGGTTTAGCTGAATTCCCTCCTCAGGTTTATCTGAAGGAGAATTCTCTATTAAAGAAAACAGCAGAACGTAAACAAGAGGCACAATTTAGAGGAAAACTTAGAAAGATAGAAGGTGGGATTGGATGTTTTGCTTACGCATCTTCAGCTCTGTTACTCAGTGTTCGATTTAACCTTGAGTTTCCCTTCAAAACTCAAGTGAATCCTTTGCAATCTGATTTTTTTTTTTTTTAGTTTTTCTAGGACTTCTTTAAGGAATTAACATCTTATTCACTGAGGTCAGTTATCAAAATTACTGTAGCTTTTCTTCTTTTCAGATCATTTATACCATAATTGTATCTCGACAGCAGCCAGCCTCCATTCACCTAAAATTTATAAATAAAAACATTTCATCTGGTTTCTCAAGTTACTTGCCTTGTTTCTCTTCTCTTTTACATGCCTCTCATCCAATAGAAAAGGAGAGATCAGAGCATCAACAGATGAGGCAGTAATTACAGTTTGCTTGAGATGCTTCCAAGCCTCCTTTTTTAATTGGAATGGGATTTCCTTTATTCTAGGCTTGTGTGCTCTCTTCTACCACCTGCTCTCTATATGCACATAAATGGTTATCAGCATCGCAGTCTGACCTATTTAAATGAATCCAGATTCTATTTCTTGGAATTTAACTTTTTAAAGAAAGGTATACCTAGACACATATTAAAATGATTCTAAATGGAACTCTAAAGCAGCTTCTCCAAAATGTCTTATAAACTGAAAATACCATTCGTGGAAGTGACAGATGAAAATGGCAGTTTTCTCCCTCTCCATCTAATTCCTTGTCTGTCTCCCTTTACTCTATATCATGTTTGAACTCGTGGGGCTCTATCGAGGTAAGAGGTCAGGGTAGATCCACAGAAACCAGGGGAGCAGGGTAAGGAGATTCAGAGTGGCGATCCCAGCCAACATTTGGGTGCTATGTTCCTTCTGTTTGCTAACTGTATCCTAGTCATGGATTCACTTACTTAGTTCTGGCCTCAGAGCCACTGGATTCCTAGAGTTGTATTTTAAAGCTGAATGAATGGATTCAGAGAGCTATAAAGAATGTGGCCAGCTATGGCAGTGGCTCTGAGCCATGGAGGCCAAAACCCAGGAGGACTTTACCCTTCTCAAATTGAGCATTGCTCTAGCAGTTTCGTGTTTTAGAACCATGTGGTACCGTATACTTAGCCAGTTTCTTTTGGATGGATGTCATGTAATTCTGATGTTTTGATGGAATTCTTCAGTTGGTATATAGAATAAATTAGGGTTCTCTAGTGACCTGCCTCTTGAGAAATTTGTATGCAGGTCAGGAAGCAACAGTTAGAACTGACATGGAACAACAGACTGGTTCCAAATAGGAAAAGGAGTACGTCAAGGATGTATATTGTNTAATACAAAGATGAAAATTGCTGGCTTTTAAGTTGTACAAGTAAACGCTCAGTATACTTCCATGACCATCCCTAAGTTTTATTTGGTTTTCTTGTTATCTAGGTTCTGAAGATCTAACATCTAATTCTCATTTTGAAAACTGCGTCCATTCAGACAGCCAAGTTCAGCACTGTCCTCTAAGCGATAGATTCCCACCCCACCCCCAAAAAATCTCATGTATACCATCTCTGGTATTTACCAAGGTTATTTTGTAGGTTTGCCTGTTCAGTCTAGCAGTTAAGCGGACTCTCAATTTCCCCGGATCCCCTGCCTACTGTTTGAGTGAACTGTCATCCTATCCATCGTGATCTCTAAGTTATAGCTTCCAGGTGTGAATGGCTAGCTTCCCACAGGCATGCTTAAGTCACTCATGGGGTTTAGCTGAATTCCCTCCTCAGGTTTATCTGAAGGAGAATTCTCTATTAAAGAAAACAGCAGAACGTAAACAAGAGGCACAATTTAGAGGAAAACTTAGAAAGATAGAAGGTGGGATTGGATGTTTTGCTTACGCATCTTCAGCTCTGTTACTCAGTGTTCGATTTAACCTTGAGTTTCCCTTCAAAACTCAAGTGAATCCTTTGCAATCTGATTTTTTTTTTTTTTAGTTTTTCTAGGACTTCTTTAAGGAATTAACATCTTATTCACTGAGGTCAGTTATCAAAATTACTGTAGCTTTTCTTCTTTTCAGATCATTTATACCATAATTGTATCTCGACAGCAGCCAGCCTCCATTCACCTAAAATTTATAAATAAAAACATTTCATCTGGTTTCTCAAGTTACTTGCCTTGTTTCTCTTCTCTTTTACATGCCTCTCATCCAATAGAAAAGGAGAGATCAGAGCATCAACAGATGAGGCAGTAATTACAGTTTGCTTGAGATGCTTCCAAGCCTCCTTTTTTAATTGGAATGGGATTTCCTTTATTCTAGGCTTGTGTGCTCTCTTCTACCACCTGCTCTCTATATGCACATAAATGGTTATCAGCATCGCAGTCTGACCTATTTAAATGAATCCAGATTCTATTTCTTGGAATTTAACTTTTTAAAGAAAGGTATACCTAGACACATATTAAAATGATTCTAAATGGAACTCTAAAGCAGCTTCTCCAAAATGTCTTATAAACTGAAAATACCATTCGTGGAAGTGACAGATGAAAATGGCAGTTTTCTCCCTCTCCATCTAATTCCTTGTCTGTCTCCCTTTACTCTATATCATGTTTGAACTCGTGGGGCTCTATCGAGGTAAGAGGTCAGGGTAGATCCACAGAAACCAGGGGAGCAGGGTAAGGAGATTCAGAGTGGCGATCCCAGCCAACATTTGGGTGCTATGTTCCTTCTGTTTGCTAACTGTATCCTAGTCATGGATTCACTTACTTAGTTCTGGCCTCAGAGCCACTGGATTCCTAGAGTTGTATTTTAAAGCTGAATGAATGGATTCAGAGAGCTATAAAGAATGTGGCCAGCTATGGCAGTGGCTCTGAGCCATGGAGGCCAAAACCCAGGAGGACTTTACCCTTCTCAAATTGAGCATTGCTCTAGCAGTTTCGTGTTTTAGAACCATGTGGTACCGTATACTTAGCCAGTTTCTTTTGGATGGATGTCATGTAATTCTGATGTTTTGATGGAATTCTTCAGTTGGTATATAGAATAAATTAGGGTTCTCTAGTGACCTGCCTCTTGAGAAATTTGTATGCAGGTCAGGAAGCAACAGTTAGAACTGACATGGAACAACAGACTGGTTCCAAATAGGAAAAGGAGTACGTCAAGGATGTATATTGTCACCCTGCTTATTTAACTTACATGCAGAGTACATCATGAGAAATGCTGGGCTGGAAGAAGCACAAGCTGGAATCAAGATTGCTGGGAGAAATATCAGTAATCTCAGATATGCAGATGACATCACCCTTATGGGAGAAAGTGAAGAGGAACTAAAAAGCCTCTTGATGAAAGTGAAAGAGGAGAGTGAAAAAGTTGGCTTAAATCTCAACATTCAGAAAATGAAGATCATGGCATCTGGTCCCATTACTTCATGGGAAGTACATGGGGAAACAGTGGAAACAGTGTCAGATTTTATTTTCTTGGGCTCCAAAAATCACTGCAGATGGTGATTGCAGCCATGAAATTAAAAGACGCTTACTCCTTGGAAGAAAAGTTATGACCAACCTAGATAGCATATTCAAAAGCAGAGACGTTACTTTTCAAACAAAGGTCAGTCTAGTCAAGGCTATGGTTTTTTCCAGTAGTCATGTATGCATGTGAGAGTTGGACTGTAAAGAAAGCTGAGCGCTGAAGAATTGATGCTTTGAACTGTGGTGTTGGAGAAGACTTTTGAGAGTCCCTTGGACTGCAGGGAGATCCAACCAGTCCATTCTAAAGGAGATCAGCCCTAGGATTTCTTTGGAAAGAATGATGCTGAAGCTGAAACTTCAGTATTTTGGCCACCTCATGCGAAGAGTTGACTCATTGGAAAAGACTCTGATGCTGGGAGGGGTTGGGGGCAGGAGAAGAAGGGGATGACAGAGGATGAGATGGCTGGATGGCATCACCAACTTGATAGACGTGAGTCTGAGTCAACTCCAGGAGTTGGTGATGTACAGGAAGGCCTGGCGTGCTGCGATTCATGGGGTCCACAAAGAGTCGGACACGACTGAGTGACTGAACTGAACTGAGGGGTCACACAGAGTCGGACACGATTGAAGCGACTTAGCAGCAGAAGCAGCAGCAGAAAAAGTATTACTAGATTGTTTTTTTGTTATTTTACAATGTTAATTAGTAATACAAAATTTTAAAAACGGACTCAAAGAAAAAATTTACCCTCACCTCTGACCCTCTCTTTCCATTTTGCCAATGTCCAGATAAGCACTATTATTATTAGTTTATTTCATACATTTCCAATGTTTTTTTTTCATCCTTACACAAACAAATATAAATGTATAGCTTGAATTTCCTCCTTTTTCTATACAAGGTATCATTCTAAAACAGTATTGTGTACTTTGCTTTTTTCACTTTGTAATACATCTTTGTGTTCTTTCATTATCAATACATAGAGAGCTCCCCTATTCTTTTATACAGCAGCACAGTATTCCATTGTATTGATCAACATGATTTATTAACTAGTCCCTCCAGTATTCTTCCCTAGAGAATCCCCATCGACAGAAGAGCCTGGTGGACTATAGCCCATGAGGTCAAAAGAGTCAGTTATGACTGAGCGACTAAGAACAGCACAGATGAAATATAAAATGTTGCCAGTAGTTTTGCTATTTCAAATATTGCTGCAAATATATTTATCAGTTACTGCATTTTGACTTAGCTTACACTGTTTTCAGCTAAGACTAAATTTTAATGTCAACATAAATACCTTGTTTTATAGCGTCTGACCTTCCACAATCATAAAAGAATTTTCTCATGCATTCTTCTAATGCTTTTGTGATTTCACATTTTACTCAAGTATTTTTGATCCACTTGGAATTTATCTACTAGATCAGTGTATCAGATTTGGACACAGCTATTTTCTCGATACTCATCCAGTTATACAAATGTCATTATTGACTACTCTATATTTATTCCACTAACCTGAGATGGCTTCTTTACTGTGTAGCATGTGTTTGAGTCATTTTCTGTATTTTCTGTTTTATTTCATTGATTTCTCTGTTTAGTCTTGAACTGCTACTGCAGTTTTAAATTATTGAGTGTTAGGGTATGATTTTCTATTACAGCTAGTCTTACTTTTCTGCTTTTCTTTTCTGGAGTTTTTATTTGGAGGATATTTTTGTTTATTTTGCCATGTGAATTTTATTTTATATATTTTTGATTTTTTTATATTTTATATAGAGCTTTTCTAATAAAAAAGATGAAGAAGACTATTAGTATTTTTATTGGCATTATAACATTAAATTTTAAGTTTACATAGGAAGCATTTATATCTTTATGGTAGTGAGTCTTCTCGATCTAGAACATTAATACATCTTTCTTTTTGGTATCCTTTGACCATGTTTTAAAGCTATTTTTATGTTTTTAAGTCTTGCATATTTCTCAAATTTATTCCCTTTTACTTTTTCATTTAATACTGTAAATGAGACTTTTTTCCATTTTATCTTCTTAGTTTTTTTTGTCATCCTAATATGCTTGGTTATTGTCATGAATGGTAGGGGAAAAGGGATAACCTGCAAGTCATTCAAATTTTTTGAAGAGACAGGCATTTATAATGATATTTGAGAATGAATATCTGTAAAATCTGAGGCTTTCTGATAAAAAAAGAATCACAACCTTGAGAAGTCCTTGTATAGGAACTGCTAATTGGTACCAGTTTTATTTGGCTTCATCAGTTCTCAGAATTTTGCCACAACCCTGCTGATAAATTTGTCCAACCATCAAAAAATTGACATTTCTCAGAATTCACTTGCATCAGTTAAGGAAAGTTTACATTTAATTTTTAATTTTAATGCTTATTTTTTAATGTATTTAAGGTAGAGGATATATTCTTAGTAAGAGTAAACTCTTGACCCATAATTTAAAATTCCCTACTCACTGGTTCCAACCTATTTTTTCATCCTTCACAACCCAGAATTGAAGTACTCACTATTTCTTCCACAGCCCCATACTTTTCCACCTTCGGATATCTAAGCGCCCTAGTATCATCATCCAGATTACCCCTAACTTCCACCAGTCAAAATTCTATCCACATAAGGCCCCACCTCTAATAGTTCTAATTTGATAGTGCTTTTGTAATAGTTCTTTCTTATCATTTAGCTTTAGAAACTTTTTTTTTTTGGTTACTAATTTTAAATTGAGATGTAGTTGAGATTTAACATTGTGTAAATTGAAGGCATACAGCTTGTTTGTTTGATACACTTATATATGGCAAATGCTTACCCTCATCCTGTTAGCTAATGCCACCATTATCCCACATAATTCCCACTTCTTTTTTGTGGTAAGAACATTTAACATCTATTCGTTTAGCAACTTTCAAGTATGTAATAGAGTATTTTTACTCATACTCATCATTAGATTCCTCAAACTTGTTTATCTTTTAACTGAAGGTTTCTACCTTTAAATCAGTATCTCCCCACTCCCCCTTACCCTGGTAACCACAATTCTACTCTCTGTTTCTATGACTTTGGCTTTTTTCAATTATATGTGTAAGTGATATTATGCAGTATTTGTCTGTGTGTGACTTATTCACTTAATTTAATGCCCTCAGGGTCTATCCATGTTGTCACAAGTGGCAGAATATTTTCTTTCTTGTCTGAATAATATTCCATTGTTATGTATATACCACATATTCTTTATTCATCCATTGTCAGACACTTAGGCTGTTTACATATTTCGGCTATTGTCAGTAATGCTGCAATGAACCTGGTATTACAGATATCTCTTTGAGATCCTGATTTCATTTCTTTTGTATATATATATATATATATATATATCCCAAAGTGAGAAGTGCTGGATAATGTAATAATTCTGTTTTTAATTTTTTGAGGAATCTCTACACTGTTTTCAGTAGTGACTCTACCAGTTTACATTCCTAGAAAAAATGCAAAAAGAGCCCCTCCATTTCCCTTCATCCTCACCAACACTTATCTTTTTCCTTTTGATGATAATCATCCCAACAGGTGTGAGGTGATAGTCACTGTGGTTTTGGTCTTCCATGATAGTTCTAATCAGAACTGGTTATCCCTGCTGAATGTCTATGACACTTTATCTACAAGTCTCTCTGGTAACATAACCCCCCAGCCCCTCCCTGCCACAAAAGGTCCACACCCTGATCCTACGAACATATGAGTATGTTACAGAACCAGGAGGCTTTGCAGAATTAAAGTTAGAAAACTTTAGCTAGGGTAGCCTGTATTGCACAGCACATGAGCCTTACAAGCAAAGAACTTTCTTCAGCTGGACTCAGAGATTGGAAGCTTGAAAGGGACTCATTACTGGCTTACAAGTGGAAGCAGCAACATTAAAACCCGAGAAGGAAATGAGTTTTGCAGAAAATCAATGGGCTTGTAAGAAATGCTGAGATTCACATAAGAATTGCAGTCCCAACTGATACCTTGATTCTGGCTAGATGTTAACTTTTGGCTAATATTTTTGGAGTATGTAAAACCCAAATCTAAAGAGCATCAGGGACATTGAGATTGTTATCATGTAATTAAACTCAAGGGAATACGTTATCTGAAATCACGGGAAGAATTGGAGATAAAGTGGACATTCACTTTCTCTCAACAGAACTAGCCCAAGTGAAAAAAAATCATGGGAAGACTGACTAATAAGAAGTGGAAAACACATTGGGTTAATGGCAATGGCATTAGCAGAGATGGAGATAGAAACTTTTAAATAAGCAGGTATTATCTCCTCAAAAGAACTGCCAAGATGTGTGTATGTGTATATGTGTGAGTTTGAGATTGTATAGGTGTTCTGGGGACAGCTTTTGTCCTGATTTAAGTCAACTGGGTAATTGACTTAAGATAATTGACCAGCCTAGTTCAGTTCAGTTCAGTTCAGTCACTCAGTTGTGTCTGACTCTGTGCGACCCCATAAATCACAGCACGCCAGGCCTCCCTGTCCATCACCAGCTCCTGGAGTTCACTCAAACTCACCTCTATCAACCATCGAGTCAGTGATGCCATCCAGCCATCTCATCCTCTGTCGTCCCCTTCTCCTCCTGCCCCTAATCCCTCCCAGCATCAGAATCTTTTCCAAAAGCCTAGACAGTATATTAAAAAGCAGAGACATTGCTTTGCCAACAAAGGTGTGTCTAATCAAAGCTATGGTTTTTCCATTAGTCATGTATGGATGTGAGAGTTGGACTACAAAGAAAGCTGAGTGTCAAAGAATTGATGCTTTTGAACTGTGGTGTTGGAGAAGACTCTTGAGAGTCCCTTGGACTGCAAGGAGATCCAACCAGTCCACCTAAAGGAAATCAGTCCCAAATATTCATTGGAAGGACTGATGCTGAAGCTGAAACTCCACTACTTTGGCCACCTGATGTGAAGAACTGATTCATTGGAAAACACCCTAATGCTGGGAAAGATTGAGGGCAGGAGGATAAGGGGAAGACAGAGAATGAGATGGTTGGATGGCATCACCGACTATGGACATGAGTTTGAGCAAGCTCCGGTGATGAACAGGGAAGACTGGCGTGCTGCGGTTCATGGGTTCGCAAAGAGTTGGAGACGACCGAGCAACTGAACTGAACTGAAGGTAACTGGGGCATTTGTAGTAAAGGGAAGTAAAGAGAACTGAAAGTTTGGTACTTGATTGTCAAAGAAGAGAACAGTAATGAATTGAAGCACAGATCAATTCACCCTTTCTCCTAACTTACAAGTCACTGAGCCTACTCTCTATCATTATTTTTAGAGAAAGTGATGATTAAATGGATGAGAAATAGCAGAAAGCTCATGGTTTACAGAACCATATATCACAGTTGTAACCAAAGCAATGTATTGTACTCATTATGGATCATAAGAAAAATTGCTCATTTCTACTGAGTTTTTTTTTGCTCTGATGAAGTATTACACATATATTACAAGGTGACACAAATAGTATCACAATGAACTTTTTTTAGAAAGAGTTTTTCATTGATTAAAAAGTGTAAAGCCTTCTCTGAATGATTCTAAATTATGCCATATTTCTTTTCACAAATTTTTGTGGTTATCTTTCTGGCTTTAAATATTTCTGGGAACATCAGCATTATGTATGAAAGTACTATATTTGTATAGCATCTGTTGGCCCCTAAGTATTAGGTATATTTGAGGGAATAAGTGCATATTTCCGAAAAGTCCTTAGTGTCATCAGATATTCAAAGGAGTCTGAATATTATTATTAAAATAATATTAGTAATAGGAAGAATCTCTGTTCCAGAGCTCTGCATGCATGATTCCTCTTGACTCTTGATGTACAAGCTTTCTATTTCTAGCTGAAACTGCATCGTGACCCAGTGTGTGTTCTGTTGATCTCCAGTAGTGCTTTGCATTCGTGAGAATGGGTATTCATGCTTGACCTTGTGTGGGAGAGTCCAGTAAAATAAATAGAGATAATTTAAATATTGTGACTGGCAAGGATGAGAAATTCTGCCATGTTTTCCTTCTATTTTTAAGCTTTTAGCAAACTTTCCACAGTTATGCTTTTTCTATCTTTCTTGGATGAGAAGGGACTTCCCCGGAGGTCCAGTGGTCAGGACTCTCACTGCTGAGGGCTCCAGTTCAGTCCTTGGTTGCGGAACTAAGATCCCATAATGCCAGGGCACAGCCAAAAAAAAAAAAAAAAAAAGACTAGTAGATGTAATTTGTAATTCACAGGAAGCACAATTTTCTGATAATGCGACATACAATGTAAATAAACAGATACCTAAGTTCAGTCATAATAAAAGATTNAACCCAAAAAGCAAGAACAAAAAAAAAAAAAAAAAAAAAAAAGACTAGTAGATGTAATTTGTAATTCACAGGAAGCACAATTTTCTGATAATGCGACATACAATGTAAATAAACAGATACCTAAGTTCAGTCATAATAAAAGATTGGCTCTCAGCATGATTAAAAAACATGTGTTGAAGTCTTCCATGGTGTGACCCATGACTCCCAGAATTCATCCCAAATCCCTTCAATTAGCTTTGTGATCTAGCCCCAATTTTCACCTACAAGTTTATCTATAATGGGGCTTTCTGTCTAGGCACCGTTAACATCGGGGCCACAAAATCCTTTGCTGTAGGAGACTGTTTTGTGCATCGTCATGTTTGGCATCATCCCTGGCCTCCACCAACTTGAAGCCAGTAGCCTCCCCACACACTCAGCTGTGGCAAACAGCAATGTCTCCAGACGTTGACAAGAGTCCCTTGGGAGCCAAAACCTTCCCTGGTTGAAAATCACCAGTGTATATATAGCCTTTTTCTCCCTCAAACTTGACCTCCCAACCATAAGGAGTTCCTTTTGGTTTCAGATGCACACTGTTCTTTCTCCTCTGTACTTGTGTACCTTGCACGCCTTTATGCACACAACACTCTCCCCACTCCTCTGTCTAGTGGCCCCCGTCTTATTTTTAGGGCTCAGTTTATATGTCTGGGTGAGGTGAGTACAGCTCTCACCAATCTCTCCCCTTTCGATGAATAGCCCTACTCTATGGAGTAGTGGAATGTTTGCTAGTCTATATCACCTATTAAACCAGAAGTCACAAGATGTCACGGATCATTACCAGGTTACTCACCAGTGTGTCACCACTGCCCGGAACTTATTCGATACACAGTAAAGAGTCAGTGAACAAACTAACACTTTAGCCGAAAGATTAGTAATTCCATAGTGCTACTTTTAAAAAAACATTTTTTTTCCTACAGTTATTGAGCATTAAAATTTCAAAAAAATAACTAACCTTGGAGAAAATCTGGTACAACATGTGTCAAACACAAATCACTGTTTCAACTTAATTCTTTTCATGCTTTTGACCTTTGTAAAGTTTCTTGGCTAAATTAATTTTATATTTAAAACCTATATTTTATCACAATTTGGCAGATTTTTGTTTGCTGTCTATTAGCACAGTAAAGGTCACATCATTAGATAAAATCTGATGGCAGGAAAAAACAGTAATTTGCCAATGGGAAACATGAAAAAGACTTCATTTTTTATGTTGTCTCATACTTTTTACCTTGGGGTTGAATTTAAATGTTATTACTCAAAATTGAAAATTATGTCCGAAGTAAATCTGGGAAGGACACAAAAAAGAAAGATCACTTAGAAGTTCAACTTTAAGACCATGTTTATTTCACACAATTAAAATCATAGAAAGGTGCTCAAAATACCTTGGCTGACTAGGGATTTTAAAAGCTACTAAATAATAGCTGCCTATTATAAGTAGGTCGAAAACCCTCAGCTATGTGTTTCACTTTGTTTCTTATCACTAACGTTCTTTCTAATGATAAAATAATTTCCAACAGTACGTACATACTGGACAGATAATTATGTGATGCCTACCAAACTGGATACCAACCAGAGTCCATTCTTGATAGTGGTATGTGGGATGCAGGGCAATGCTCACAGTAATTATCTAGGCACTGTTTCTCATTTCAAGGATTTCACTTTAATCCAAAGCAAGGTAAACTGTCAACAGTGATTTACTGAGTGTCCACTTTGTGCAAAAAACACTATAGGAAATAACAAAAGATAAGTGATCACAAAGCACCTGCTTGGAGGGACTACCCATCTGGTAAGGGAGGAAAGACAAGTACACAAAGGGCTATAATGTAGCAAAAAGAGCACCCCATGAATTAAGGAGAAGCAAAATACCATCTGAATTTGACCAGAGAGATGACATCATTATGTGTGTGTGTTTGTGTGTGTTTATGTCTCTATCTCTGTGGGTAATGGGGTTGTCTCAGAAAGCAGCGCCTTCTAGATAAACTAAATAATATGTTTAAAGGAACGTTTAAAAAGACATATTTGGTGTCAGTGAGCAGAGGATGTATTCGGAGCTGAGAAGTGGGATATTTGGTGCCTGATATGTCACAGTGAAGACTGTCTTTAGCTTGGTTGACAGAAGATACATTTTAACAATTTTTGTCTCTATCCCACTAGTATCAAAATGTCATTCAGTCATTGCTGGTGGTGGTGTGGCTATGTGAGGAAAGGGAGGAAAATGGTTGGGGAGGAGGGCAGGGAAGGGAGAAGAGAGGGGAGAAGGGACATACTAATAGGAACCCATGCTGCTGCTGCTGCTAAGTCGCTTCAGTCATGTCCGACTTTGTGCGACCCCATAGACGGCAGCCCACCAGGCTCCCCCGTCCCTGGGATTCTCCAGGCAAGAACACTGGAGTGGGTTGCCGTTTCCTTCTCCAATGCAGGAAAGTGAGAAGTGAAAGTGAAGCTGCTCAGTCATGCCAGCTCTTAGGGACCCCTGGGCTGCAGCCCACCAGGCTCCTCGGTCCATGGGATTTTCCAGGCAAGAGTATTGGAGTGGGGTGCTATTGCCTTCTCCAATAGGAAGCCATAGAGATGTTTATATCAAGATTCTATAACTTCAGCTGTATTGAATAAATCATCTGACAATGGACAATAGAACAGACTGTGAGGAAAGAGGCATGTGATCAGATACCAGCTGAAACTACTGAGATAAGAGGAAATGGGACCTTGACTCTGGCTGACCATGGGGATGAAAAGAAAGAGATTGATGAGAAAAATATTTTACTTGGAGGATTTCAGGAAGTGATAAATTACTGAATTAGGTGTTAGCAAGAAAGACTGAATACCACTCTGAGGTCTCATGACTGGTCAACTCAGCAATGTTAATAAATAGAGAAACTGGTAAAGTGGGTGTATGGGAATCCTCTGCACTGTATTGTCAATTTTTCTGTAAATCCAAAAATGTTCTATAAATAAAGTCCACTTAAAAGGGGAGAAAGATTTGTAGGTTAAGTGATTCACTTTATGCAATGCTTCAGATATGCAGAGAAGGCAGTCAGGATGGACCCATGGATTACACTTCCTAAGTCAAATTTTAGAGACATTTCAGTGAACATTGAACTCCATTTACAGAGAATGAAGTACTGAGTGTATGGTTAAGACACAGAAGCAGTAAGAAGGATGATAGTGAAGACAGACTGGCTTGAAGAATCCAGGAGCTTAGACTCCAGGGAAGCTCAAGAGCATGTACAGGTGAAGAAAGGGAGGAAGCAAGGGAGAGACGGAGGCTGAAAGGGTAGGACAGTGTGATGAGTATGTTTCTATTCCCTCTGCTGTAATGAATTACCACACACTTTGTGACTTAAAGTGACGTTAACTTATCAACTTCCAGTTCTGGAGGTCAGAAGTACAAAATCAGTTCCAATGGGCGAAATCAAGCTGTCAGTTGGTCTATGCTACTGCTATTAAAAGCTCTAAGTTAGAATCTGTTTCCTCATCTTTCACAGCTTCTAGAGGCCACCTGCGTGCCTTGGCTTGTGGCCCTTTTCTTCATCCTCAAAGCCAGCAGAGCTGGCAAAGCCAGAGAGAAAATTCACCCTTTCTCTGCCTTCTGTTCTATTTGAGCCCTCACTGCTTTGGATGATGCTCACCTACAAAGAGGAGGACAGATATTCCTACTCAGTCTACCGATTCAGCTGCTATCTTCTAGACACACACTCAGAGACACACACAGACATTTTTTTCTTTTTTCTTTTTAACCAGCCATGTAAGCATCTCTTAGCCTGGTCAAGTTGACGCATAAAATTAACCATCATAGACACCCTTTACAATTATGTGAAGAGTTCACAGAAAAGATGCTAACTGGGTGTCCTCCATGACCATGAAATCATCACCAAGAGGTGAGGGTCCTCTTGCCAAGAAGTTAAGGATGTATGGCACATAGAGGAGGACTTGGTTCCTGGTGATGCTGGGGAACGACTGTGCACTCGCCTTGCCCAGAGATCCTCTGTCAGAGAAGGCAGCCCTCTTTCTGCTAATTAGATGTTTATCCATCTGAAGATGCTGAGCTGCCTTCTCAAGGAACTTTTGCAAAGAGTCACGATTTGATGATCAAAGACCAAAATGCACTTTCGAAGACCAAAATGCACCTTTGTCATTAACAGAAAAGTTCATAAAGGAGGGAAGAATCAGTAGACCCTTTTTCATTCAGTTTCAAGAGAATGTAGATGACTGCTATGAAGCTGTAGTAAAAAGTTTGAAATGCATCTGTGAAACAACGTTCCCAGGAAAAATGGGAGAAACTATAAATATTCAGAAATTTTCACACATTTCATTAAATTTTTATACGTTTTCTAACTGAAAAAATCCACTTAACTGGGTTAGTAAGCTTACTTCTGCACCAAACTTTTCAGATATGAGGATATTTTAATAACATTGCCACTATTAAATTCCTACAGCTAGAATGGTTTCATTTAACCTGACCTCCTCACACTAAAAGAACATACATTATAGTTTGTTTAATTCTTAAAAAAAGGTTACAAGCTAATGGAAGTTTTTTTAGAAAACTTCTTCACTGTATACAGTACATTTTGGGCAGTATGAGACATTTATTTACTAATGAGCTTTCTATCTGCCACCAGATTAGTTATGAAATATGATCACTAAGACTGCATTCAACTGTACCAAAAAGCCAATTTTAGAATTTTAATATTATCAGCCCCTAAGTATGATCAGCTTCAGATCTCAAATAACTGAGAAGGAATACGTATCACAGAACCTTTGACAAATTTTTGTTTCATAATTAAAATAGGCACATCAAAATCCTCTTGAGATTCATAATGTAGACCTTCAGACAAAAGAATTAAAGTCATACTGAGTCCTAACTTGAAAAGAGCTGTGACAGTATTCAGCCTCACTAATTCTCACCCCAGAATATAATGAAAACACATCACTTCTTCTAAACCAGAAAAGGAGCTCCATGCTAGAGGACCTGAGCTTAACCCACACAATTTCAGATTCATATGATTCCTAAGACAGAGGATAAACTGTTTTTTCAAGCTACCACTTAACATGGTAATAAAAATATAACCACAAAATATTAATTACCTTCTCTACTGAAATATATGCATAAGACTATATGCATAAAAAGTTCAAAGTACTCTTTTTAAAAGAAGAGATGAATGTAGTATTTTCTTACAGTGGATTCCTAGGAGGGCTTTTTCAAAGTTCTGCAGCCTTCTGGATGTGAGTGACAAAATTAAATAGCAATAAAATTTGAGGGAGGGAATAAAATGAATAGAGTTGAGGGAAGAGTTCTACATTGTTTTTATAAACATTGGTTTCATATATCAAGAGAGTATATATCTTAAGTAGTGTGTCATATCTTCTTTAAAAAATAAAATTGAGAAAATTGTTCTGCAAATCAGTTTCTTCAGTTGAGTAGTAAAAAAAGTATAATTATATAAAACATAAAAGATATCCACTTATGAAAATATGTATCAAAGTTTTATTGAATATGTCATTCATAAAAACTAACTCTTCTTCAAAAAGTAAGCTTAAGGCAAATAATTCACAGCTCTTAAAAGAGTGCTTCTAAACAGTAGTTAACAAAGAATGCTTAGTGTATGCTGGAATATTTGTATCTGTTTTATATTATATATTAATTTAATAATCCTCTAACAACTCTACAAGATAGGTATGATTATTACTCCCATGTTAAAATGAGAAAACTGACACCGTGAAAACTCAAGTTACTTGGCAAAGATCACAGAAGCCAGTGAGTGGCAGAGTTCATGTTCAGATTTAAGGAGTTTTAGGGAGCGCCGAAGATTTGATGCTTTTGCACTGTGGTGTGGGAGAAGACTCTTGAGAGTCCCTTGGACTGCAAGGAGATCCAACCAGTCCATTCTGAAGGAGATCAGCCCTGGAATTTCTTTGNTGTTGCTTCCTGACCTGCATGCAGATTTCTCAAGAGACAGGTCAGGTGGTCTGGTATTCCCATCTCTTTTAGGCCTTACTTTCTCTCAGATGTGAGAACCAGAAGAAAATACTACTGTGTGGTGATAGTAGTATTGGGCTGTCTTGGTGACTCAGTGGTAAAGAATCTGCCTGCAATGCAGGAGACATGGCTGGAGACACGGGTTCAATCCCTGGGTCAGGAAGATCCCCTGGAGAAGGCAGTGGCACCCCACTCCAGTACTCTTGCCTGGAAAATCCAATGGACATAGGATCCTGGTGGGCTGCCATCTACGGGGTCACACAGAGTCAGACACAACTGAAGCAAATTAGCAGCAGCAGCAGCAGGACATGTTATACATTTCCTCCCATTCACCTAGAAGGATGGCCTGATTGATTATATTTAAAATAATGAAATTCTTATTCCCCCCATAAGTTAGAACATTAAAGTCTTACAACCTCCTTCTTGCTGCACACACTTTTTTTTATTTTCCAAGATAGGCTCCCATGTGTGGTTAAAACAAAAATACTAGTTCCCTTCCCCTTTTCTCATCTCTGTTAATTTTATTTTTTCTTTGCCCTCCCCCTACACATACAGCATGATAAAATAGACGGAGTCAGTGCAAATGTACCATTTTTCAAATGAAAAGGAAATCTAAAGTCTCCAAAGAGATTTGGTAAGCATTTAGGAAAAGTGTATGAAATCTCAACACTGACAAATATTCCATACCCAGTCCTCTTTTTAGTCAGGGGACAATGTTTCTACCCACGTGGTCTTGCTGCAGAACAAAAGACAATATTCTTCCTAAACACTGGTAAAACAGAGTTCAAGTGTATCACAGTAAGCGATGATCTCATTATGTATATTGCACATGTGAAGGAAGCACCAGATATTTCCATCTGTCCATCTTTATCTGCAGCAAATTGATTTCACAACTTTTCCGGATGTTAAATGCCAAGCCCCGTATAAAAATGTTTGGCAATCACTGCTAAGCCTGAAAATGTATCTTTCCAAACAGTGTGGGGGAATGTGGAGTCTGAAAGTCCCAGAGAGGAGAAGGAAATGCATGGCAAGTGAAAAAAGGAGTTTCACACCTCCATTAATCAAAGAGTTGGGGAACTCCTGTCTGCCGCACACCCTGCTCTGCGCTCAGCGGACACCCGAGACCAAATGCACTCGGTACATGGTCCCTGTCCTCGGGAGCTTCAAGTCCATGCGGGAGCTTAGGGGGACCGGCGTCCTGAGGGAAGGCACAGGTGTGTGAGAGGACACTCAGCAACATGCATTAAGAAACAAAATCAAGTTCCTCTGAGCTGTATTGGTTAGGAAGAGAGGCGTTCTGCTTCATCAAAACATCTCGTTATTCTATACGAATAAACAGTTTTCAGAGTCAGATTTTGAAACTTACACTTAACAGTGAACTCAGAAGCAAAAAGCATTACTGAGTTTCCAGGCATCATTTCAGAAGTCCTGTCATTGTGAACGCCCGGTTTGCACTTGACACTGTGTGGCCTCTTTCCTTTCTCAGTCCCGAGTTCCTGGTTCTCCCAGGACCTCTCTGTTCTTGGCTCCTTCGAAGGACTCTCTTCCCCTTCCCGTGCCTCACGTGGGCCCTCCAAGGCTTGGCTTTTCCCCACACCCCTCTCTCCACACTCCCTCTGTGAATGCTCTCATGCATGCCTGGGGGCTCCAGCGCTGCTCAGTCTTGGCTGGCTGCCAAATTCACATCTTGGCCTGACCTCTCACCTTCATTCAGTTTCCTGTCTCCANTCACGTGGGCCCTCCAAGGCTTGGCTTTTCCCCACACCCCTCTCTCCACACTCCCTCTGTGAATGCTCTCATGCATGCCTGGGGGCTCCAGCGCTGCTCAGTCTTGGCTGGCTGCCAAATTCACATCTTGGCCTGACCTCTCACCTTCATTCAGTTTCCTGTCTCCAGCCCCATCCTGGCTGTTTCCCCACACAGCAATGTATACATAGTTATCCCTCTGTCACTTGCAGCTCAGGCTCTTCCAAAAGTGAGCTCACTCGCTTTACATCCCACTCTGGCTGCCTTTCCAGCCGTCTGCTGTCCTCACACCAACATGTCCTGTTTTTCAATAGAACCCATTCTGGCCATCTCTTGGGTCCCCACTCACGAGGGACTGGGGGAAAATTCATAAATCCGCTTCTATTTACAGCTACATTCTTATCCCATTAGTTTGACAATTACCTTTCAGTTCCTTTGTTTCTTCAACAGTAAAAACAGAGGCAGTGACAGATGACAGCAAATAATACATACAAAACCGTCCTGAAAAGTAGAAAGTGTCACACAAGAATAAGATATCAGCCACTGGCTCATAAAGGTTAAAATATTTTTCACATGGGAGGCTATTGTCATGTGTAAGTATGGTCAAGAGGATCTGCAGCCTTAAAATATAGTCTGTCATGCCAAACTCCAAATCAATCTGAACAGCTCAGTGCCCAGAAAAGGGTGGATAGTATTGTATTTTCAGAAGAGTGAAATGTAGGTTTAAGAAAAAACAAAACAAAACAGAATCACCTCTTAGAAGCCCTCAAGAATACAGAGGCACAAAATTTGCTGTGTATCACATTTGTGTATGACTATGAAAGTGTGTAATATCCACGTGCCCAAATTGCCTCATTTCTGCCGCTCCAGTTATCATTCTGTTGTGGCTTTATGAACTGTGGACAATAGTTGCTGCAGGATTAAATCCCCAGGCACATGCTGCACCACCAGGAGTTGAAATCTGAAATTCAGGGAAGTCTCTATTTATTGGGGGCTGGCCAGGTGATGAGTCCCATCTCCCTAGCCACCCCAGCTGCCCAAACATGCTGCACGAACACCATGTGAGAGGAACTAGGTCCTCCATACCTTCACATATGCCTGTTCTGATTAGCTCATCAGCTCTTCTGCCTGTGACTCCCGCCATCACCACACCCACCACATACTTTAGAAAACACAGGATATTTGAGTACTTATCACAAACCAGATGTCTTGGGTCAGGGGTGGAAACCAGATTGGGCTCTCAACTGAATTTCATCCGGCCTGTGGGGCGAAGTAGCAAGAACTTGCAAAATTGGTTAACATTTGTACTCTCTGGCAGAAATGTGAGAGGCCACAGAAAGGGTGTCTGTTTCTCTCTGGGTCAGTATTTTCCTGCATGGTTTTTCATCTGCTCCTGTTTCTAAGAGTTTGTCATATGCTGATTCAGAGCTCAGCCTGCAGTTCTCTGGGTGTCCTCATCTCTGTAGCCTTCATTACTTTGAGTGGGAAAAGGGGTACTGCAGAACTCTCACCTGGGAATAGCCTAGAAACAGAGTCGGTTCTGACTGCATGGGTATTGCTCATTTCCTGTTTTTACTGAAAAAGCATGAAGTGCTCTGATTTATTTTTTAAACTCCGTGTGTCCAGGGCCTCTGTTTCTGACTCCTGCTACCTCTAGGCTTCCTGGGCTGAGCACCTGTACCCTCCCCAACTCATACCTTCAACCTGTACCTTAAGTCACAACCATCTGGTTTCTGTCCCGAGCACTCTGGTGAAACCCTGCATCCTTTCCGATCTTTAAACTGCCAGAGCCTGGAGCTAGCTGCATTTTCCTCAAGTTCTTAGGATCACATTCTCCTCTGATAACTTCCTAGTTGTCTTTCTTCTGCCTTGTCAACTCAGTTTCTCAGATTTTTGTTCTTAGACAATTTTTCTTCTCCTTTTACACTTTATGTTTTAGCCAATGTATCCATTTACTGAAATTTAACTAAAATCAGCTAATTCGGTGCCAGACTCCTAAATTCCGTTGCTAACCTTGATCTCAGCTTTAGACCAACTGTCAGAGAGCATCTGTGGATTTCTTGTCATCTGAGATGCTCACTAGCCACATGGAAATGCCCCCCTGTGTTGTGTAGGTTCTTCTTAGCACGTGACCTTTAAAACTTTGGTCACCTGACTCAGGCATAGGCCTCAGATATTCTAATTAAGTGTCAGTATACAATGCTTGGGCTGTATTTTTTATCCTTAAAGGAGCTTTAGAATCACATTTTTCAAGAACTGAACTATGTCACTTGAATCCTGTAGATCCTCATCCATAAATAAGAGAAGAGGACACGGTTAAACCCTGAGGACAGACTCTTTTCAGTTCTTAAAAACAGGCAAGTACACACACACAAGCCCAGACAGAAGTTACTAGCCTTGTGGCAATTGCTGTAAGTACTGTTTGTTTAGTTTCAGTCCTTTAGAAATGAGTGGTGAAGAAGTGAAAGTGAGAACTGTGTGACTGTGAAACTGTGAAAATTGTTTTCATGTGTGGATTATGGACAGTCTCATTAATAAGAGTCCAAACCTTCTTTTTAGCATATACCTTATATTAGCTGTAAAGGAGATGTTATTCAACTGAGGCTGTTTTAAGTGTATCCAAGAGACGGCAGGATAGCTGTGAATAACACTAACAAGGACCATTTTAGAGTGTTTATTACGTGCCAGACACTGTGATATGATTTTTTCATGCTTATTTTCTCTTCACAAAAACTATAAATTGAATTATATTAAAAGTCCTTCCTATATGAGAAAGATCAAAGCTTGGGGACTTCAAGTAATCTGCTCAGTCACCTAAAACACTGTAATTCCTGTTCATAAGACTAATTTAAATATTTAGAAAACATATTACACATTTTCTGTTTGTTAATATTTGTATCTAGCTTTCTTTTACACCAAATCATATGCTTGTGTATATATCCATAGAAGGGGAAAGAAAAGAAGAAAAGGATCTATTAACTTTCATGTATTTCTAACAAACTAATCAACAGAAAATGTTCTGTATATGCATGATAAGGATAATTTAAAATGATTACATTCAAATGTCCAATTTAGTTTTAATAGTATAATTACATATATGAAAATAGATTTTATACTCAAATGTATAATTATGCTCAAAATTAAAATCTTAATTAAATTATATCATATAATTTTGATTTGGTCCTGAAAAGCTGGGCTACTAGGTACTCATGAGTCAATAATCACTGAACTATGTATTAAATAATTCTGGAAAGGCAAAGAAGGGGTGAATTGAGAGAGAAGCATTGGCATATATAAGCTGCTGCTGCTGCTGCTGCTGCTAAGTCGCTTCCGTCGTGTCCCACTCTGTGCGACCCCATAGACGGGCAGCCGACAAGGCTCCCACGTCCCTGGGATTCTCCAGGCAAGAACACTGGAGTGGGTTGCCATTGCTATCTCCAATGCACGAAAGTGAAAAGTGAAAGTGAAGTCGCTCAGTCGTGTCCGACTTTGCGACCCCATGGACTGCATATATAAGCTAGTATGTGTGAAATAGCTAGCTAGTGGGGAGCCGCTGTGCAGCACAGGGAGCCCAGCCTGATGCTCTGTGATGACCTGGAGGGAGGGGATGGGGTGGAGGGAGGGAGTGCGGTGCAAGAGGGAGGGGACGTGTATACCTACAGCTGATTCATGGTGTTGTACTGCAGAAATCAACACATTGTAAAGCAATTATCCTCCAATGGAAAAAAAATAATTTTGTGACCATGTAAGGATACCTACATATGATTAAGTTTATGGACATGTTTACAAAGAAAGACTAACTTTTAAACTTATGTTTTTATTGTGAAATATATACATATAAAAGAGGCTATATACTTATGTATGAGGGAAAGAATAACTCATTCACTTAGTAAATAAATAAAAGCTTATTATAGAGACTTCCAGATTCAGCACTGAAATGTAAGGAGTTTGGAAGTTGTCACTCTCAACCTTCCAACAAGGAAAAGCTATTCAACTGAGAATTAATGGCTTTTTTTTTTTGCCCAATCAGAGAAGTTAGGTTGCAGGGCAGTCACTCTGAAATCTAGAGAGCAGGTGAGTCCAAACAACTGTCATCAAGATCTGCTCACCTAGACCAGAAATCCCAAGAGCTATCAACTAATTAGAACACTAAAACAGTAATTTTGATGAATTGCTGGAAATTGAGTGTAGAGAAGGAGGAGGGTGTGAAACTCCTGGACCCCTATACCTCAGTGGACATTACCTACAGGCATCAGTTCTCATAGTGAAGAGCTGAGAAAGGCTTCCTAGCGGCTCCGGCATGAGAGGAGGGGTGATAATTGTGAAATACTCCCAGAGCCTTTTCAGGGAAAAATACTCTGAGAGAGCTTGATGAAAGCTTGACGAAGAGTTAGCCTTCCATCTCATCTAAGGGAAAAAAGAATGAACAGGTCCACAGGGATCAGAGCTTTAAGAAAATAGCTTAGGGACACTGCACCAAGGAAGAGGGAATGAGGCAAGAGAAAATAAAAAGCTGTACCAGTGGAGAAAGTAACACCCCCAAGACACAGGCCCACTAAAATACTGAGATTTAACCATAAAACTTTACAGTGCTCTCCCTCACCCATACCACCACACCAACAGGACTGCAGATAGTAAGAGTGAATCACAGCAGAAAGAGCCACAAGACACAAACTGTTTCTGACAAGTACTTAGAAAAGTCCAGCCAACAGAGAGTAGACAAAACAAGGGAGCTACAGGAATTTGATGCCTCTAATGCCAGTAGCTATAGTAGTCATTAAACACAGCCCAGACTAGCCATTTTAACATAAATCTTCACACCAAATGTCTGTTTACCTTATTTCCTGTTACCCGATGCATCATGTCTGTCTTTCACAAAAACTATGGCATGCTAAAATAAGGCAAGAAAAACACAATCTGAAGAGAAAAATCAAGCATCAGAACAAGACTCAGATATGTCAAAGATTTTGGCAAGGTCTGTGTGAGAATTCAAAATAACTGATTAACATGTAAGGGCTCTAATGGAAGAGCACAGACAACAGGCAAGAACAGATGGATAATGTAAGCAAAGAGATGGGAACTCTGAGAAAGAATCAAAAGTAAATACTGGAAGTCAAAAACACCGTACAAGAAATGAAAATTGCCACTGATGTGCTCATCGGTGTACTGGATATGCCTGATAAAACAATCAGTGAACTTGAATATACGTCAGTAGAAATTTGGCATACTGACACAAAGGAAGAGAATGAAAGCAGTGGAAGAGAACATCCAGAGACTGCTAGGCAGTTACAAAATGTGCAACACAAGCATAACTGTGGTACCAGAAGAAGAAAGAGCGAAAGGAGAGAAAAAGAAGCACTGAACAGTGACTGAGAATCTCTCTAAATTAATGACCGACGCCAGCTTAGAGAGCTAGGAAGCTCAGAGAACCAAGTAAGATAAATAACAAGACCCATCATGTAGAGATACCATGTTCAAACTGAAGGAAACCCAAATAGAAAGGGAAAATCTTTCTTTTTGATAAGGTGAAAAATACACCCTATTTAAAAAGGAACAAAAATAAGAATTACATTACACTTCTCATTGGAAGCTACGCAATATTTAAAAGGTTGAAAAAAAAAGCAAACAAATAAAAAGCAACATAGAATTTTCGATTCAGTAAGACTATCCTTAAAAACAAAGAAGTTTTCTCAGACAAAATCTGAAGGAATTCATCACCTACACACCTGCTCCACAAGCCATGTAAAAAGTTCTTCAGAAACTGGTTAAACAACATAGATCAGGAATTTACAACATAGATCAGGAATTTGGTTATACATAAAGAAATGGACAATGTCAGAGATGGAATAAATGAAGAGAAGGCAGGGAAGTAGATGAAAAGAAGAAACTACTAATAAGGATAACAAAATGCTAACAAGTACGGTAGATATTAATCCAGCTATATTGAGTCACATTAAATATGAATGGTCTATGTATACCAATGAACAGATAGAGCTCTTTATAATGGACATCAAAACAAGTCCTAAGTATAAGTCGCTTACAAGAAACTCATTTGTGTATAAAGATTCAGATAGTTACAAGGGATGGGGAAAGATGATAATATTAACTTAGCAGTAGGTAAAAGAATACTGGAATGACTATATTAATTTCACAGAAGAAGTCTCTAGAACAAGGAAGATTATCAGAAATTACATAATTATGAAAGTGTTCCTTCTCCGAGAAGACACAATAAAGATATTTTGTACTAACAAAAGTGATAATAACGACATATTGAAATTTGTGAAAGGCGACAAATGTAGTGCTTAGAGGAAAATTAATAGCTTTAAGTGCGTATGCTAGAAAAAGAAGAAAGATCTAAAATCGGTAACCTAAGCTTCCACCTTAGGTAATTAGAGAATGAAGAGTAATGAAAGCTTAAAGCCAGGATAAGAAAATAAATAATAAATCTTAGAACAGAAATCAATGAAATTAAAGCCACAAAACAATCAAGGAAACTGGTTAACCTGAATCTGGTTCTTAGACAATAACAATAAAATTGATGCCTCTATCTGCGTAAACTAAGAGTAAACCAAGCTGAATAAACCAAGAAAAAAAGAAGACACAAATTACCAACACCAGAAATGAAAGAGGGTTAAGCGCTACTAATTCCATGGACATTAGAAGAATAATAAAGGAATACTCTCAATAAGTCTGTGCCCAAAAACTTGATAATATAGATAAAATGGACCAATTTCTTGAAAGACATGAAAAAAATTCACTCAAAGAGAAATATATAGCCTGAGTAACCAAATATCTATTTAAGACATTGAATTAAAAAAAAGAAACACACACACACAAACAACAACTTGCCAAGAATAAAGCATTAGGTTCACATGTTTTCAAATATAAATTCTACCATACTTTTAAAGGAGGAATTATACCAGTTTTCCACTGTCTGTTTCAGAAAACAGAATCAGAGGGAAAACTTCTTTTAATGACTTTTAATGATTCCAGCATTCAGTTCAGTCACTCAGTCTTGTCCGACTCCTCGCGACCCCATGATCGCAGCACACCAGGCCTCCCTGTCCATCACCATCTCCCAGAGTTCACTCAAACTCATGTCCATCGAGTCGGTGATGCCATCTAGCCATCTCATCACACCAAACACAATAAAGACATTAGCTAATATTTCTCATTAACCCAGACACAAAAATACTGAAAAAATATTAGCAAACCAAATACAACAATGTATAAAAAGGATTATATATCAAGACAAAGTACGTTTAATTCTAGGTATGTAAGTCTGGTTTGGAGAAGGAAAAGACAACCCACTCCAATATTCTTGCCTAGAGAATCCTGTGGACGGAGGAGACTGGTGGGCTACTATCTGTGGGGTAGCACAGAGTCCGACAGGTCTGAAGCGACTTAGCAGTAGCAGCAGCAAGTCTGGTTTAACATTTATAAATCAATCAGTGTGATCCACCACACTGTAGGCTGAAAAAGAAAAACTATATCATCACATAAATTATTTAAACGGTATGAAACAATATCAACCCCATGGACTGTAACCTGCCAGGGTCCTCTGTCCATGGGATTCTCCAGGCCAAAATACTGGAGTGGGTAGCCATTCCCTTCTCCAAGGGATCTTCCCAACCCAGGAATCAAACCCAGTTCTCCTGTATTGCAGGTGGATTCTTTACCATATGAGCCACCAGGGAAACCAGGGAAGGAAAGTTGCTGACCTAAATAACTCTAGAAATGAAAGAAGTCTATAAGAGCCAAGTTGAAAGAACTATATATAAGCACCATGTTCTCACTGATAAAGCTGCTTCTCATGGGAGTGTGGTTTATCATTTCTGAAACCACTGGACAGGTACAGTAGAAATGAACAGTTTAGTAAATGAATGGTAGATGGTTGGAGCCAGGCTTCTCCCTGAATGGGAGAGAAGGCTAGGAATTTCCATGTAGCAATGCATTAGGGTAGCACACAGTATAAACTAAAATTTAGCTTCATGTTGATATGAATGCATATAGGAAGTTTTTAGATATGTGCTTATAAAGCTCTTAGAACACACATGTGACTTTTTTTTTCAGTCAGCTAAGAGGGTTTAGAAACAAAGATATTCCAGTAGCAATGAGAACACTGAGTGCCCAGATGTCCATGAAAAGAACTACAGATTTTTGGGAAAATGGCTAATCCCAGGACTGGGAAAGGAAACTTATGACTTAAGCCTAGAGCATCTTGTAGGACCAGAAAATAGGAACAGCTCATAAAATACATACATATAAAAAAAGAAAATATGCTAATGAGAGTATGTCCAAAGGTCACAGGAGCCAACTGAAAGAGCTCCCAGTGGCCAAAGCTGGAACAATTTGAGCCAGAAAATAAAGTAGCAGTAGGTTATATCCCAAAGTATAAATATATATAATAGCCCAAAGTATAAAATGAATCCATACTAATATAAATAAATAATTGAATAAATAAATAAATTAGGGAAGAGTGATAAATCTGTACAGTAGAATTCCAAATAGCTTACTTAGATAATCTGCCTTCAAGGAGGCCATAACTCTGTACTCCTTGAATGGGAAGTGCACACAGTGGCTTCCTTTCAGAGGAAAGCGGGGGACATAGCTTTATAGGAAAGTAACTTAACAAACACTATCTCAGCCAGGTGATGAAGGCTAACATCAATGGTGGCAAGTCATACTGAGACTAAACACCCTTGATATGATGATATGATTAGTACTTTTACCTCTATGGTCTTCCTTTCTCAACCACATAACCTCAGTCTAATCATGAGGAAAACGTCAGACAAATCCCTGTTGAGGGCTATTGTATAAGATGCCTGAGTAGTGTCTCTGAAAACTGTCAAAGTCATCCCAAACAAGGAATTTCTGAGACACTGTCACAGCCAAAAGGAGCCTGAGGAGGCATGACAACTAAATGTTATATATCCTTAATAAGATCCTGGAGCATAAACAGGACATTATGTAAGAACTAAGAATTTCTTAGTAAAGTATAGAATTTAGTTAATTACATTACTTTGCCAACAAAGGTCCATCTAGTTAAGGCTATGGTTTTTCCAGTAGTCATGTATGGATGTGAGAGTTGGACTATAAAGAAAGCTGAATGCAGAAGAATTGATGCTTTTGAACTGTGGTGTTGGAGAAGACTCTTGAGAGTCCTTTGGACTGCAAGGAGATCCAACCAGTGCATCCTAAGGGAGATCTCTCCTGGGTGTTAATTGGAGGGACTGATGTTGAAGCTGAAACTATAATAATTTGGCCATCTCATGTGGAGAGCTGACTCATTTGAAAAGACCCTGATGCTGGGAAAGATTGAGGGCAGGAGGAGAAGGAGATAACAGAGGATGAGACGGTTGGATGGCATCACCGACACAATAGACGTGAGTTTGGGTGAACTCCGGGGGTTGATGATGGACAGGGAGGCCTGGCGTGCTGCGATCCATGGGGTCTCAAAGAGTCGGACACGACTGAGTGACTGAACTGAACTGAGTGAATCTATATTTGCTTATTAATACATTAATAATAAGGGAAACTGGGTGTGGGATATATGAGAACTCTGTGTTCTACTCAGTTTTCCTGGAAATTTAAATTGTTTAGAAGGAAAAAGTTTATTTAAAAACATATATGCCATATATATATATATATATATATGA